>VYZM01011571.1:109300-141533 GCA_013398915.1 Dromas ardeola | reverse complement strand
TCAGGTTGCTCAGAGCCTCATCAAGCCTGGCCTTGAATGTCTCCAGGGATGGGGCCTCCACCAGCTCTCTGGGCAACCTGTTCCAGTGTCTCACCACCCTCATTGTAAAGAACTTCCTAATGTCCAATCTAAACCTACCCTGCTCTAGTTTAAAGCCATTGCCCCTCGTCCTATCGCTACATGCCCTTGCAAACAGCCCCTCCCCAGCTTTCTTGTAGGCCCCCTTCGGGTACTGGAAGGCTGCTGTAAGGTCTCCCCAGAGCCTTCTCTTCTCCAGGCTGAACAACCCCAACTCTCTCAGCCTGAGTTTATAGCAGAGGTGCTCCAGCCCTCCGATCATCTTCGTGGCCCTCCTCTGGACCCGCTCCAACAGGTCTTCACCAACGAATGTTTAATTTCTAATAAATTTCTAATGAAATCTTGCATGTTTTCTTCTATATTTTTCTTTTCCTCTACTTCCTGAACACTGGGAGGGAATAAATGTGGGCAAACAAAAAAAAAATACTGTTCCACTCTCAATAATTACTTGTCTGGTGTTTAGGTTCTGCCAACCTACTGAATCTCTAATTATTGCTCGTCTTGGAGAAGAACGGGGGGAACAAACAGAATTTGTGACATTAAAAATATTACCATTGATTTAGAAAACCACTCATAAAAAAAAAAAAACAGGCAGAAGAGTACATGCTCAATTTGTAATTGCTTCGGTGCAATTTCCAGTGCTATCATTTTATACCTTTTATATTTACTTCAGTTTCTTCCTCTTTTTTTTTTTTTTTTCTTCAAGAACAAGAGACTGTCTATTTGGTGGCATCATCAAACTCCAGCAAAGATAACTACGTAGATATAAAAGCCAGATCTTTTTATCCGATCTGGGAAAACATGGAAGCTAATGATGCCTATTACCATTCCTGTTTAAATTGCACTTTAAGTAATCGTAAGACCCTGTTTGTATAGAAGTTCCTGTTGTTCTTTTATGAATGCACGTGCTCAAGTGGACTCAATATTTTCAACATTAGCATAGCTTGTGAACTTGTATTTCTGTACAAGAAACGCATGACAGCGAGCAAGCAAACGCAGACCCACAGCACCGGCCGTGCTTTTCAGCCTGTTTTGCAAGGTATTACGTATGCACTCAACTATAATGGCTATGCAAACAAAGCCGGTATCACTTTAGAAAAACATCTCCAGTGATATGTTTGTAGTTACGTATTGAATTCTATTATGTAATTTTTAAAGCTGTGCGTATTCCTGGTATCAGAACTAAAGAGTAGTTAAAATGGCTGACGTTTGTAAGAGCCAGACAAACTGTTTAAATAACGCTAAAAGAATTATTGCAGATGGTTATCTCTATTTGTAGTTGATAAAGCTACCTACAATAACATCCAGCAGAGCAGTATCTGCTTGTGGGCTTGTGACATGTTCATGTTTCTTGGAAGGTAAGAGTTTAACCCTTTATGAAGAGATCAGACTGAATACCTGGAATGACTGTATTTCACTCCTGGGTATGGTGAGGAGACAGAGGATACCTCTGTTTCTACGTTCATGGCTATGAAACCCCTGGAAGTGGGAGAAACCTTGCTCTGCCACAGGAAACCAAACTGAATACTCATTGTATTGTGATGCGCTTTGCAAGATAAAATGAAGGCAATATCCCTTTTGAGTCTATAATTGATCGTGGGTCATGTTTAAAGGCATATTACCCAACTGAAAGTACAGCTTTTTAAAAAGCAGCTAAAATACACTCAATATCATCACTCAATTTACAACTAAGAAAAATAATTTTAAAAAAATAGACTTGTTTTCTACCTTTATGAAAATCACAGACTATTTGGCTTTTTATGTTTATACTTTCCAAAATACATTTAAAAAATGAGATATTAGGACCTCTGAGGTTAGAGGAATTGCCCCAAAGAAATACAGTATGGTCATGCTGAGAAGATTAGGAAAACACAACAAAAATATGTTTCCTGAAATTGAAATTTCAGGTTAAATTCTGTATTTTTTCATAGCATTAATAGACATTAAAACACTCATTTACTAGATGGTAGGCTCTATTTTGGAGGAACGCTGTAGGGGATATTATGCTTACTAGAGTCTCTAGTAAAGCAATCAAATTTCTCTCACATTGTAGAAACAGGAATTAGCATTTTGTTGCAGACCAAAAATTCCAAAAATTCTTTGTAAATCTGTGGTCTAGTTTCTGTTTACATGAGGCTTTCTATAGTAGCCATCACAATTACGTGTCTTTAGCAAAGACTTGATCCCACCTCAAACAGGTGGGTATACCAGGTGGCTTTACCAGGTATAAGGTTAAGAAGTGTTTGATTTGCATCACACCATTGAGAGCAATTACATAAGTTGTGCTTTTTTTGAGCACCCACCACTAGTAGATCTGAACAGCTGATGTTAGTGTAAACATTACACTTTTTCTGAATGAACTTTGTCTTTAGGTCTTTTCTCTCTTTTCATTTGCATTATCTAGGCCGAATGAATGTGTCTTAACTGGGATACTCAGCCTAACATTGCAGACATTCAAAACTCTACCCCTTTCGACCAACCTGTCAAGCGGATCAAACTCCAGGTTTTCAAGCTGAGCTGCTAAAACAAGAATACATACTCAATGGTCAAGTGAAAAGTTGGTTTCATAATTTGAATCACTTGCGTTGGCAGAGGCAAGGATAAAAAACAAAATTTGATAGCTAAGAATCGAACTGCGTAAACATCACGCTTCCCAACTACCGTGACAGTAATGGCAAGTGCCCTGGAGACCTCAGCCTCTCCCAGCCTTACTTCATTCTGAAATCAGATTCATTAAGTGCATGGCTGGAGGCAGGAAATCATACTGACATCCACGTACAGCATCAGGGCTGGAGCCTGTCCCAACTCTGCTGCTTGTGCTAGTGGAATAATTAATTCCTTCTTCTTCCCTCACTTCTCAACAGTCCCTGATCACATCTCACTCGTCTGTGCTAATTGTTTTCCAAATTAACAGTCACAGTGTTCCTGCAACTCTGCTCAGCTAATCAAAACCTCCTTCCAAATTCATGTCACTATGTGACTCTCATCAGTTGTTTCCTCTTCAACTTTATCAAGTAATGTTATAGCCCACACAGTTAAATATGACGAAGCAGTAAGAAACTGGGTTCAGAGTCTTGTACTGGAAAACGTTTTCAAACCTTGATTACAGCATGCTCCCAGTCATATCAGTAATAAGGAAAGAAATCCAGTTCATAACTGTGTCCAGATCAAGCATCTGGGAGCACAAGTGTCTGCTGCACCCTTCACATCTCATGCAGATGCAACACATTGCCTGCGATAAGATGCCTGTGGTACTAACTCTGCTGTAGCTGGTGGGGAGAAGCCTCTTGTCTTTACCTTGTCAATACATAGCCCTGGTGTTACAGAGCTGTCGTGGGTGCTTTGAACTCAGACATCTGGTAATCATGGTAACTAACTACTTTAGAAGCATAGTGGCATCCCTAATGACTCGTATTTGGGTTTTGTTTCATGAAGTACGATACATACAATCAAAGCCTTTAAATGTTAAGATAGATGGATTATGTTCACTCAATAACCATCCCAATTACCATTTCAAAATGCTATTACATAGAATAAAAAAGGAACATCAGTACATACTGCAGACTGCCTTGGTACAGTCCCTGTCTACGCCACTCTTCCCCAAACTGCCTTTGGTAGGGTCTTTGCTGAGAAGTATGGATCAGTTACTCCAGGAGTAACTGAGGGAGTGCTGGGTTTGTTATCTTGGGCAAATTCATTTTAGATGTGTGGCTGCCCCACCAGCAGAGATCTGCAGTGCAGAAGAACATAGAATCATAAAAGTTTGGGTTGGAAGGGACCTTTAAAGGTCTTCTAGTCCATCCTCCCTTGCAATGAGCAGGGACATCTTCAACTAGATCAGGTTGCTCAGAGCCCCGTCCAACCTGACCTTGAATGTTTCCAGGGATGGGACATTTACCACCTGTCAGTGGGAGGCTTCCTCTTCATCTGTAGTGAAACTGTGTCTTGTAAAGGCGCTGGAGAGAAATGCTGCAGACATGCATTGAGGTAGATGTTTTGTTGCTTCTCGTAGAAACAAATATATAAAATGTCTTCCATTTTCCATTGTCTTAATCAACTTCACTGTTATATAAAGGTATGATTGAATGGCGTTGTGCAGTGCTGGGTAAGGACACTCGGGCAGCCTGCAGGCAGGTTCTCATAGGTAGCAGGCACAGTAAGGCAGTGGTAGCCCAGCAGTCCACCTGGACTTTCATGTCCTACATGCCAGCAGGGTAATTCACCCAAGCAGAGTGCTATACTTAGGCAGTAACTTGTTCCCATGTTCAGATTTCAGTGCATATCTTTCTTGCACGTGAAGGTACTTCACATTGCCATCGCGTTCCGTGAATCTTTTCAGCAACTAGCATCTAAGCGTGGATACACTTTATACTACTGTACCTCAACAAATGCAAAAATGGCAGGCATCAGTTTACTGTATCTCAACACATGTAGTTTTGCTGTGATTTAAAATATGTTTAAAGATGAAATTATATTGTATAACTGCTCTGTAATATATTCACTGTACTGATGCCCCAGCTGTCTATATACCAAGACTGTTAAATTACTCAATACTGAAATAGCATCTTTCAGGGCTAATTATCTTTGCTAATTGTTTTTATTTGAAGAAATCCAGGGAAACTGCTTAAGGACTGGAACAGACTCCTGTAAATTTTGTACCACTGCTGTACAGCAGACTTTTATATAGGATAGAAAAATAGTTGTATGTATTTGAAAGAAATATTGACTTGGTTTGTGTTTTTATGTAATCAGTGGGATTTGCATATCTCTCTTATCCACAACAAAATTTCCCATGGGTCCAGGGAGAATTTTTCAGCAGCAATAGGATGTTTGAGCTGGGCAGGACTGAGGAATGGCGCGCTGGCCTCCCAGCCATCCAATTATACAGAAGCATAAATCGCCTTTTAATTGGAGACTATGTAGTCTGAATTATTTTTCTGCCATGTTTCCTCAAAATACAGCTGTATGAGGAATTAAGGATGTGATAGCTTCTTAGCACCCTCTGGCACCAACATTCTCCCACCTGAATGACCGAGCTTTAAATAATGATGAATTCGTTACTGGCGTTTATATTGTTCAGGCAACCTATTTTCCTGCAGTAAGAAGCCAGCTAGGTTGTCTCAGTGGTCATACAGAGGCCACCTCCCTAAAAATTACGCCGTTCTCTGACTCGTTCTAGGTCTCACAGTTCAGGCTAATCATTGACAGGGCTTTTACGACCACAAGGTTTTAGTGAAGGTCTGATAAGACACTCCAGCAGTTCGTAGCAAATGAAGACGGTGTGCACGGCACGGACTCCAGCAAATGAATGGATTTTTTTCACTGTCAGTGAAAGAAATCTGACTTTTAACACTGGCGCTATAAACCAGCATAATGTGTGGCCGACGACTGGAGCGATTTGTTGCTTTTTGGACGTTAGTTTTCATGAGGATAGTTATTGGGCTTGCTGGAGAAGGAAGATCTGTGTGGAAAAAGGACCCCAACTTCAGCCCTGTGAGTGAAACACAGATGTTTTTGTATGACACATTCCCCAAAGAGTTTCTCTGGGGTGTAGGGACAGGGGCTTTCCAGGTGGAAGGCAGCTGGAGGAAGGATGGGAAAGGCTCCTCCATCTGGGACCACTTCGTCCACTCGGAGTTCAGGGATGCTGACAGCACAGATGTCTCCAGTGACAGTTACACCTTGATGGACAAAGATCTGTCTGCTCTGGAATTTTTGGGAGTTACTTTTTACCAGTTTTCAATTTCATGGTCAAGGCTTTTTCCCGCTGGAGTGGTAGCAGCTCCCAATGCAAAAGGACTCCAGTATTATAACACCCTTATTGACTCTCTGCTCTACAGAAATATTGACCCTGTGGTTACGCTGTACCACTGGGACCTGCCCTTGATGCTGCAAGAAAAATACGGGGGATGGAAAAATGAATCAGTAATTGATATCTTCAATGACTATGCCACCTTTTGCTTCCAGACCTTTGGGGATCGTGTTAAGTATTGGATTACAATCCACAATCCGTATTTAGTTGCTTGGCATGGGTATGGCACAGGTATTCATGCTCCTGGAGAGAGAGGGAAAATAACAACCATCTACTCTGTAGGACACAATTTGATCAAGGTACGGTATAGTAAGATTTTACACTCATCTTGCACTGCCACAAGAAATGATGGGAGAAATCAATCTGTAATCAATGTTTAAAAAAAACATCAAGGAATGTGAAAACACCAAGAGATAACCCTCAGCTGAGGCAGTCTTTTTTTTAATCCTCATATTGATTTTATTGTCACAACAGCTGACTCAGTAATTACTTGTTTTGAAGTTCTTGTTTATTATTTTCTTTAAATTTGATTTTGCCTACAAAATCTGGCTACTAAAGAGCATTATTGTCCTTCTTGATTATTTTCATTTTGTTATCAGCTGTTTTCTACAGAATTACAAAACAAAAAGACCAGATCCCATGATCAGTAGCTTTAACAGCTGCAGTACTGGGTCCTAAATTCGTGGTATTCTTTCTATGGGAAGGCCAAAAAGAGAAGTCTGAAGTGGGTCATATTTTTTAAGGAGAAAGTGCAGATGTTGTTCCTGGTATTCTCAACAGCCTTACAGAGGTTACAGCATCTCCTCTGGTAGATTATTAATTTCATTCTACAGAGTAGCTAGTTCTTATGCACAGGAGCTTATATTCTTATTTTCTCTTGCTATAACTTAAAACAATTTCCAATGACAGCAGTTTAAGATAAGCATTAACAATATACTGCATTTTTTTTCATCTGTATCCCTCAAAGTACTTTACAGAGCAGGTCACTATCCTGCCTCTGTTGGATAGAGCAGCTAGTATAATTCCCCCTGCTCACACTATTCCTAGCTGTCACAAAGAGAATTTTTCTAGTACCTACCATACATTATAAATGCAATTAACAAATAAATCAGAATGTATTTGTCCTAAAGAACGCAGTATGCATGTGGGAAAAAATTAATTGCCAGAGTAGTTGAAAATATTCTGCAACCAACCGTTTCTATTTCTTGTTTTTGCTTCTGGGCTTGAACCTGCAGAACCTCCTTTTTCAGAAAATTCACACTGCAGTCAATAGAAGTTTTACACATAGAAAAGTCATCGAGCATCCTGAGTTACTAACTGATGTCAGACTTAGCACAAGAATGGTTTAACTATAGAGATTTGTGAAGCATCTCAAAGAGAACTGATGCTCAATCATTCTTTTTATTTTCAAGTGCTACATAAAGTAATACATGTAAAAGATACAACGTAAGTTTGCAGCATTGCTTGCCTGCGTTTCTGAGTGGCACAATCAAATCTGGGGTACCGACTAGGCAGTCTCTGCATTTTCCCACTCTGTAAAATCCGTGTGAGCAGCACACAGCACATAGGGAGCAATGACTCTGCCGAAGAGTTCCAGGAAGCCAAGCACAGCTGAGTCTGATACACAAATTACTGACCAAATTCCTTGGTCAATACTAATTAAGTCTCAGACCTGATCTAATAGTTCATTCTAGCTTTAAAGTCTGTGAATCTGAGTATAAAATCAATCACTTCAATGAAAGAGTTAATGAGACTTTCAGCAACACACAATCCGTTAACTAGTTTTATATTATTTTGGGGTAGAAATTGTTTTCATGTTGTATCGTTCTTACAGCCCCATGAATGTTACCTAATTGTATTAGCAGTTCTCTCCTGTGGTGCTGTAAAATTTCTGAAGACTTTAGGTCTTCATGAAGAATCTCAAATTTGTGGTAATGTATTTGAGGAACTGGAGTTTGATGTTTGAGATTGGAGGTAGAATGCAAGCTCTTGAGGTACCAGTCAACATGAGTCAACTCTTCTTATATATGTGTGTATATATATATAAAATTATTTTTTTTTCTTAATAAAATGTAATTAAAGCCAATAATTCCACAGAAGCCATAGGTGGTATTATATGTTTCAAGCCAACTAGCCAGAATCTTTCTCAAAGATTTCTGTGGGTATCTAAATGTTCAGGTTTTTTAGTATTGTTGACAACACCGTATTAATATAATGTATTGATGCACAATCAGGATTCATGTGTTGTGAAATGTCTTTCTTGTGAGAGGCAGGGAACGTTAGAAGAATCTCTCTTTAAAGAGATTACACATGGCTTTTTATTTCAGGACAGGCATTGCAAATCTGTTTCTCAGGCATTGCATTATGGCTACCTTCTAAATGTCCTCCCAAAAATAAAAAAAAAAAAAACAACAAAAACATCAGGTTTTGGCAGTGTGAGGCAGACCCTGTTAAAGCTGTTGAAAAGATTCCCATTTATGTCAGCGACTTTAGGAGGAGTCACTTTCTTGTCCATGTCAGGGGCATCATTTTTGGACAGGCTGTTGAAAGACAGTATTCTCCGTGTCACCTTATGTACGCTACCAGGTCCACCCGTGAAATATGCTGAGCAGGAAAAACAGGTCTGTAATGCTTAAAAGAAACTAATCTGTCCACCGTGCTGTTACATCGCAAATTGCCGAGAAATCATTCTCAACCCTTTTTGTAGTACCTTTGGATACCTTTGGCTCTCATGAGCCCTACCTGTAGTTTCGTTTACCTGTGCACTGTTGCAGTTGTGGTGTTATGAGAACTAGTCACCATTTAGATAAAGGAGTGCTTTTATGCGATACATCAATCATAAACCAAAGCTAAATTCCATAGAATCACAAAAACAATACAACAAACCATAAACCTCTCCTTTTTTGGACTTTGGATTATTTTACTGTAAGAACAGTTTCCAAGTTGCTGGAGATTTTTGCGTCTCTAGAAGAGGGCTGACGAAATTTCTCTTAATTTTAAACTACCAATTTTAGTAGGCTAAAGAAATCCAACATCTTAAAACCCAGATAATTGGCTGGCATAAGCAAAAAGTCCATGCCTTTTAGAACTGATTAAAAAATTATCTGCTTCTGTGAATGAATTCAGGTAGGTAATTAGGTAGATAATTGTCTTATTAAGGCTTTTCAACAGAAGTAGTATTATTCTGTCTTCATCAAGCCCCAGAGCCCTATGGTGTTGGCCAGCACAAGGCATTGCAGGTGCTGTATTGCCTAATACATGTGCTTTCCTTCTGTGCCTTGCATTCTTTTAAGGGAATGCCCCAGATACATCTACTTAAGAGGCAATTCTGCCTTTAACATGGGTCTTGCTATTCAAGACCCATAAAGAGGGCTGGTGAATGCGGCAGCAAAGGCTGCTGAGCAGGGTGCTTAGAAGATCCACGTGGGGAAAATAATCCACACGAGAAGAACTCAAAATTTCAATTAAAAAAACGTATTCGCATGTTACTGTGTGTGCTTTTCATACACAGAGGGTAATAATTGCTACTGATCATTTTAAAGGACCTGACACTACTTCCATGCAAATTCATAGGAAATTTGAAGTTTGATGCTTATGAATTATAAATTGCTAAGGGGTTCACTTAGATAAATCTCTGTTCAATTGTATGATCATTACCACTAACACGAGGAGCATGTGGAACCTTATACCAGATGGAGAGTGGCCGTTAAAAGCGTATCTTCTTTCTTCATTAAAGGAGACTCTGCTCCACAGAAGCAACATCGGAAAACAATTAATGATAACATGTAACTTGCCATGCGACATTTTTGAAAGACACATCAAAGGTACAAAACCTATGAGCTTGCTCCTGAGGTGGCTGTCACACTGAGGCAGAGAAGAAAAAAACCGCACACAGAAAAGTTAGATGGATTTCTTTGATTTAACAGTGAATAAATCTGACAAGAAGCAAGAAAATATAAAGCAGATGAATTGTTGTGGCTGGAGCTAAATGAGATATATACCCAATATATTATTACCATTTTCTCTGGATCTAGTTATGTTCTTTCATACTTAAGATTAAGGTTTGCAAAGATCACAAACTGCAGACAAAGCTGTCTTCTTTTCATCCCCTGTATCAGTGCCCTCCAGGCAGTTCTGGCTTTGCTATGTAACAGGCAGAAAGGGGATTATTTATTATTTTTTTTTCCTGTTACAGATCATTCACACTCCTTTCCATCTGGCAGAAAAGCCCAGGAGAAAACTGCCAGAATAAGATCTCCCTAAAAATTTTCTTTGTGGACACACCTTCATATCACATACTGTGAAGAGGCAATAAATTGCCTTTCAGACATAGTGTCTCCATACAGATCCATCACAGATCAGGTTCATCTCTGTGCCCAGCTCTTCAGTAGCTCTCGCCATGCCAGGATCTCTGCATGGACACTGCTGTCTTTGCAGTCTTGGGATGAGCATGTCCCAGAGAAGTCCGATAATTCATTCTCCTCAAAAACAAATTTCTGCGGAATGAATGGAGAATAATTCTTATCTCTACATCCAATCAGACCCTTTCTTCCTGCAAAGATGTCTCCTTTCCTCAGGATTTAGAAAGATGAAGCTGCACCAGTGATGATGTAAAATTCAGCACTGATTCGCGCTTTCTTTGTATGATTCGTTATTTTCAGGTTAGCTTTCTTACACTTCTTGGAAATCATCAGGAAAAATACAATCCAAATGCAAGATGGTTAGCATACAACAAATTTGTTAGTAAAGCCTCACTCCTTCAAACCACCCTCTTAGAAATTTAGTTGCCTACATCTCAAGGGCCCTTTTTTTCCTTCACAAGGACTGAGCTCCTGAGTCAGTTTGCAAAATGAGGGCTTTAGCTCTACTGACTACATGGTGTCTTTACCACAGACCACAAGGGCCTTGAACTGAAACGTGCTCTCCAAATCAGCCACACACACCTGCCCTTTGTCTAAAGTGATCCTTAACACCATCATCATCAGAAGTCTCTATTCTGACTCTTCAAGGTTGAAAAGCCAAACAGTTAAACACAAAACCAGAATCATTTTATGAGCGTTTTTTTACATTCTCGTTTTCCTAAATGTTCTTGCTCTCCAGCACGCTAAAATAACTCCATATACCCCTGACATTGTTTTGTGGGCTTATTGCTGAGACTTTCAAGGAAAATTGCTTGACTTTAACATATCTTAAGAATTTGAAAGTATTGGTTTTTTAACAGTAAACTCTTTTTGTACGTACATGATAAATTACAGGATCAGAGTTTAAGGAGTATGGGAGTATTTCCAGAAGAGAGGAGAACAACACCGTTGTCTTGATTTTATTAAATTGACTTATCTTATCTAGCCTTTTACAGGGTTAATACTAACTAACTTAGCACTCTCTGTGACTTTCAAGTCAATGGAATAATTTCTATATTAATACCAGGAAAATATGCTGAAATTAATGTGTCATATGTATCTAGAATAAATACACAATATTGATCCTGCTTTCACTATGTACTTAGCCTTGGCATTTGTCCTTGATCTAACAAGGAAAGTGAAAGATTAGGGATTAAACTCTAACTGAAAAAAAGATTAGTCAGGATTTACTCAAAATAGCCAAACTGATGTATGATACAGCTTTTAAATTGATGTCTGTTTCATATGTGGTCTTACAAAACAAATAATATTAAGCAGTTGGTTCCATCAACAATAGTTTGCACTTAGTGAACACCTAACGTCTGAGAATCTTAAGCTGCTTTACAGATAATTAATAACTCAAACCAGAATGATAGGTAATCAAATGCTATTGTTTCTACTACCTCTGTAAAAACCCTCCCGATTCTCTACTGTAGACAATATTTTTAACAGTAACTTTACTTTTTTCTAATCAACCTCTTGAAGGCGTGTATGACTACAATGAGTTGTCTCTGATTGTCTTTTACCTGTCGATATTGCATTCTAATTAGTTGGGTTTTTTTGGCAAAGCCGTTTTTCTCTGCTTCACCTAGAAATGTGGGACTGCCGAGGTTACCTGGTGCCGATGTCATGCTACTCGCCCTGTGCATAATACGGTTCAGCAGGGTTTTTCTTGTTGAGCCAACACAACCATATACCTTTCATTAAACAGTGGTGTTAGTAGCCTGTGTCTGGGGAAAAAAAATACACTAACCAGGTGAGAAATCACCAAAGGCAGAGAACAGAGCAAGCCCCAGCGCACAGCCCAGGCTAGACCTTCGGGAGAGGACAGTGAGGGTAACTGAGGGGATGGCACCGGCCACTTACATTTTTTGATAAGACTGGTAAGAAATCCGTTTTATAATATTTTAACTGTATCTTGCAGTTTGCCTCATGAGTAGAATTTTGCTGACTTCCCTTTTCAGCTACAGAACCTGCATTTCAAAGGTTAATGTTACTTTATCAGTATTTCAAAGACAGACCTTGAACAAATGTTACGAGCGTGACCTTAGAAACCATAAACAACTGATACATAAAATTTCACAAACTGTAATTCTTCGGTACTCCCTAGCTTAACCAAATATCTACCTGACATCAGGTCTTTTGTTTTTTTAAACTGTCAAGGCTGTGTGTTTCTAGATAAATTAACTGAAATTATTGGCAAAGGTAAGCAATGCTGTTTGGCTTGGTAAATGACGGCAGTCTAACTCGGCACTCCGAGTGTTTCACAATGCTTCTCAATGTTTTTCTGGGTGCAAACAGTTATTTTCTTTCCAGAGTATACAGCCACGCTTTAGGAATAAGGTAAACCCAGAGTTACTTGACAACTCCTCAGCTGGGAGAGGTCCTCTCCCCTCCCCTGTGCTGGATCCTCTGGCATGACCCCTGCTGCGATCCAGAGTCCCCCTTCTCTGACATCCCAACTCTTCCCTTTTCCTATGGGACTCTGGCAATGCTAGTGGTTCCTCAATCTCCCATGCGTTCCTTTTTTTTTTTGTGCAAATTTTGACTGCTGTATTCTCTTATTTAAGTAATTAACAACATGACATTTGAAGGCAATTCTGGTGTGTGACAATGTTATGCTTTCTAAAACATGATGATAATAAAAAAAATGGAATTAAATTGTGATACAAGGTATGCTTTCATTGTCACTAACACAAATAGCAAAACTTCTGTCTGTCCTAGGGCAGACAGTATGTGGCCGATTATGAGTACTAAAAATGCTGTACCCAATAGATCTTATAAGATACTGCTGCCAGATTTCCTTTTAAGAACAAACTGTTGTTGCTCTCTACTTAATATGAATAAGCCGCACTCTGTGCTATTGTATGTACTGTCAGAAAAGTTATTATTATAGCAGCTTCAAAGAAGAAATGAACTAAAATCCTGGATCAAAATTCTCACACAGAACTGTGAAACTTGACATTTGGATTCAAACTTTGCAGCTGGGTCCTTTCTCCAAGGTCTTACATTTAGGGACTGTGCAGATATCAAAAGTTGAACACTTAACTCATATGATCAGGCCAAACAAAAGCACGTGCAAGTGTATCACAATAAGAGGGATGGGGTAGAAGTGGTTTGATCAGAGTAAATCCAGGTGACCCCCATAGCACAGAGCAGTGAATAGCACAGAGCCAAGGGAAACATCATTTGAGATGCAGAATTTATGGAACAACTGTAAAGGTAGTTTAAAATTTTAACTGTACCAGCAATCACTGCTTGACAAAGAATGACCTAGATGGGACTGTCTAGATCCCAGGGTTCAGATCCCACCATTAACAGTTGTTTAGTCCCAATGTGTCCATGTAACAGCTATTCACATCCCTCTGGGGACCCCTCCTGAAACTTAGACCTATGTTGAAAGGCAAAAAGCCACAGCCCTAATGTGTCATAAGAACAGCCCACATGAGAGACTGAGCATTACCATCATCTTGAGGTACAATCTTGAGGATTACCTTGCTATAACAGTAATTGCCCATTAGAACTGTGCAGGGTAATTAGCGTGCCTTAACTGTTTGTTAATATTTCCATAGTAGTCTGCTGTGAATCAGATGCAGCTCCCTGCCTGTGGAGCTGCTGACACACACAGAGATTTATGTCAGAGCTACAATTAAATGCTATTTTTCTCTCATCAGGCTCATGCAAAAGTTTGGCATAACTACAAAGAACGCTTTCAACCATATCAGAAGGGGATGGTGTCCATAGTATTGGGATCCCACTGGATCGAACCTAACAAATCAGAAGATGCTTTGGACATTTCTAAATGTCAGCAGTCTATGGAGAGAGTACTCGGGTGGTTTGCTAAACCCATCCATGGGGACGGCGATTATCCAGAAGAACTGAAAAATGAATTCTTGTTTTTGCCACGCTTCACTGAGGATGAGAAAAAATACATAAAGGGAACAGCGGACTTCTTTGCATTTTCCTTTGGTCCAAATAACTTTAAACCTCCAAACACTCTGCCAAAAATGGGACAAAATTTGTCGCTCAATTTGAGGGAAGTGCTGAACTGGATTAAACTGGAATACAACAGTCCTCGAATCTTGATTGCAGAGAATGGCTGGTTCACGGACAGCCATGTGAAAACAGATGACACCACCGCCATCTACATGATGAAAAACTTCATTAACAAGGTTTTACAAGGTTTGTACACTACTTGTTTGGGTTTCGGAGAGCTTTTTAAGATCATTTGATATTTAGCTCTGTAATGATTTAATCGGGTTTTTTTAAAGAGATAATGGCAACTAAGTTAATTATTAGTCATTTATACTGCATGAGTACAAGTCATGGATCATGATCTACTGGTGCTAGGTGTTGTACAAACACAGAAGAAAACCATAGTCCCTGTCCCAGAAAGCTAAAGTCCAACATCTGCATTGGATTTTAAAACTAAGTTAAGTGCACAACTGTGTCAGAAATTAATGAAACCAAATCTATCGGATATCACTTTTCACTGCCTGCAGCCCAAATGTAAAACCTTTGTGCAGTTACATACCTTGACAGCAGGAAAACAAGACAGTGACTTCAGGCTGTCATTGCCATGCTGGGGTCCTGCTCCAACATAAAATGCGCGAAGGCAATCAGCAGGAGAAGGGGCAATCATTCTTCAGGATTATTGCATGCCAAACAGTGATAATATGTTTTAATAACGCACTTCTAGTCTTGGTATTTGCCCTTCTTAAAGCCAGTGTACAGGGGTGCTCTCTGAAGGCAGTGAAATACGTATATAAACGCTGCTAGCATGTAAAGCCCCTGCAAAACCAGTATTTCTTTTCCCCCTCGCCCAGTTTGTAGGTTCGGCGCTGGGAGAGGGACGGTGGCTGGTCCTGAGAGCCATCCTGCCAGCAGGCTGCCCCACTGGCTGGCACACTGCAGTGAGGGGGTGGCTTGGATCCCTTTACCAAAACCTTTCTTATCCTCAGAAAAGGGAAAACACGAGTAATCGTTTACTCGGACACCAAGTCAGGGAGTACTGCATCACCAAAAAATTTAATTAAGCTTCTAATGAAGATTATCCAGATATATTTAAAGTCGGTTCAAATTGTAAACTTCACATAGAGCATCTGTGCCATATGTCCTGCCTTTTCCAGATGCTGAGAAGGTTACATGCCAGTATTTGGTCTATGATATTTTAAATGCTGCCTTGACACAGCAGGAAAGTCTAGATGCAGGCCTGGATTTGGAGGTGTGGAACAGGGAGATTTCTGGACACACATGGAAGAAAATCCATAGCATGTTCTTTTTTTGAATCCTCTACAGCAGACCAGGCTGTAATAACCATCCATAGATTCAAACTTCTGAAATACTTAGTCAATGTTCAACCAATAACTGCTTCTCAAGAATTGTCACCTACGTTTTTACGTATGCAGACGCTTCAACCTCTGCTTCAAAATACAGGATTACCTCTTAATTAATGCATTTTTTTGTGAAGCAAACTTTAATTTGTCTGATCAGGAATAATATTTGGAACATATTTTCGTATTTTTACTTACAGATAAGTCAGGTATAAATTTGCTGTTTGCAGCAAAATCTATTAGGTCACGTTAACCTCAAAACATCATTTATATAGGCCAAATTGTGATGGGATGGTGGCTGTTAAGACAGCACGTAAGAGGCTGTAAGGAGCTATACTCGTGTGTGTGTGTACAAGCAGAATGCTGTAAACTTTGGGCTTTATGTCTGTAACTCGTGGCACTGTGAGGCGTGAAAATATGTGATGTATAACATCACCGTCACAGTGAACGATATAAGGATGCAATTTAAACTGCAGCTCCTGCGTGGCACACGCGTATGCCTGTCAATACTGAAACCATTCTGCAGGAGGACTCCAAGGCTCCTCCTATAGCAGACACAGAAATGCCTTGAGATCTCCTTCCATGAATGTCACCTCTTGTGACACAGGAAGCTTAATTAACTCCTGACCTTGCCTACTTTCAGCCCCATATTCCTGCCCCCAGCCATCCCCTTGGCTTTTAGGAGGATTTTCTCATCCCCACTCCAACGCTCAGTGAGGATCCTGACTTCTCTTTCTGCCCTCTCCTTTCACTGTCACTGCAGACATACTCTCATGCCGATCCACAGGATCTCTACCTATCACCCACCCAACTATTAATTCTTCACAAAATATACATATAATAGTACTTTTTTCCCTACCCATTTAAACAGCCAAAAATTCTCATCTAGGCACGCACCGTCTCAAGTAACACAGCATCGTTTGCTCTGGCAATTAAACTTAGCCCCCATCCATTCAGTATGCTTCTAGAAAAAAATATTTTTCTCAGCTGTCACTTATGCTGTCCCAATACGCCTGCTTCCATTTGTTCCACCTTCCTCATCGCAGACATGACATACTCATCTTTACTTGCAAGGCCATTCTGGCCTATCTCTTTATCCTCTACATCATTCTCCATCTCTGCATTTTGCATTTGATATTTTCAGACATTTTTGTACTTTCTCCCATGGTATCCCTAATGTTTAGAAGTTGCTTTTCTTGAAAATACATGCCATTTTATTGCTTTGTTACATTCCCTCATCTCCTCACCAGATACTGGCCTTGTCTATCAGCTTCTCATATACTTACATTGCAAGCTTTTGGGCTTTCTGATTTCTTCAACCAGCAGCTAGTACAATATCCTGCTTGACGAAGACGGTACTGCTGGGCACCTTGTTACTCTGCTGCGCGAGCGCAACTCCTGTGCCAAACTGCCTCCTGCTGAAGTTGCAGCGTGGTGTGACTAACGCAAAGAAGTTCAGTGGAAATATAAAATGATGCAAAGTGAAATGTCCTGAGAAAATAAGGCAAAGCAATGTCGGGTGAGAACAGAGCTTGAAATCAGAATACTTCGTCTTTATTCCTTGGCTCACTCTTGGTGGGCTACAGGTAAAGTACGGGTGTCCATCTGTCTGTGTCACAATCCTCAGTGACCCCACTTGGTCACTGCTTTGCCCTTGATATTCCAGCCCTTATAAGGTTAACGTGAGGATTTAGCTGGCGTTCTTTCCTAGCTTAAAGCTGGCGACAGGCAGCTAACATGACTGAGCATGGAGTTTGGACTTTTTCTTCCAGGCTGCCAGCTGGCACACGCTGTAAGTGAGTAACGAACGTTGTTGTTAGTTGGTGTCCAGCGAGAAGCTGCTTTGGAAGTTCTGCTGGTGAATCGGGTTCCATGCCCAAGAAGCAGTCATTTTGTCATCTTTCTCATATATTATATGTAAAAGATTATATGTATACTCCTTTGCAAGGTGGAGGGACATGAAGATTGCCTGAAGAAACACGCATGTCGCTGCACCCATTCTGCGAATAAATCAAGCACTTCAGTCTCTGGGTTGATCAACCCACCTTCTTCTAAAGTCATTACGTGTCCCATACCAACACATTTCATTTTTCAAATTAGAAGCTGAGTAGACATTCCTAAATGTTAGAGCTTGCAGAGGTCTTTCAAATAAAGGTAGAGCAATAAAAGAGTTTTAGCTTCATGACAAATACAAAGGCACAAACTAGATCAGCTGTTGCACCCTTAATTTTTACTCATGATTCTCTAATTTTATTGGTATTCTATTACTTGAAATCATCAAATGCAACTTAAAATCTGGATGTGGCGTAATATTTCATGTTTGCTCAAAGCAGAAATAAAGCATCCTACAGTAATTTAATTTATTAAGGAACCAGTGATGTACCTATTTTTTAACGAATAAGGACTAAGATACATAACATCTGTCACAGTTTTGCAAGGAATTACAATGGGCCAATAACTATGAGTGTTGAGAAAACCCTCAAGATTTTCAAAGTGAATAGACCTTTCTCATAAATATCCCTTATATACGTTAGAGTCCTAAATATAAGACTCATGGATGTTACTTTCTCTTACGCAGCTATTAAATACGACAACATCGATGTGTTTGGTTACACAGCCTGGTCACTCCTTGATGGCTTTGAATGGCAACATGCTTACAACATCAGGCGCGGATTATTTTACGTAGATTTCAAAAGCAAAAAAAAGGAAAGGATTCCCAAGTCATCTGCACTTTATTATAAACAAATCATACGAGAAAATGGCTTCTTCCCAAAGGAGTCTACCCCAAGCTTGCAAGCTCAGTTCTCCTGTGACTTCTCCTGGGGTATCACCGAGTCTGTTCTTAAGGTAAGTGTGAATTATTGGGAAGACAGCTGGAGGCAGAGCAATCAACAACTTTATTTTGTGAATAAATGACTGTGTACAGCACCTTGCGTTCAGGAATCTCAATGCACACTGCAAACAGAAGTTAAGCCTAGCCATAATTGCATAGGTTCGGTTCTGTGTACTTCACAGGTTTTTGGGTGAGCTAGTCACGGAGTGCTGGGTGCTCCTGCAGGAGTCCTTCCAATTCTGGCCCTCCCTCTGCTTGTGTCTCCATGTGGCAGATCAGATCAGGAAATTTCAGACCAAGAAGTTGGCCCCGACTGATTGTTCCTGGGTTATTTTTCAACCAGGGGAGTTTCCCAATCCAGTTCACAGTGTGGCCATAGGGATGCCTACGACAGTGCGATGGAGAGGGTGGCACAGGGCAGGGACAGGGTGGTTACGCTGGTGGCAGCAGAGCAACCCGCAGGCTCAAGGTCTCATCTAAAGCTACTGAACAAGGCAGAAACAGATTCCTGGGTTGAGGCTGCCTCTAAGTGCCACTTGCACAAGTGGGTAACAAGCCATTCTTTAAAAAGTCTTATACCACAGGCAAAAATAACCAACGCCAGCACATACGGCTTTTACCATCTGAGCTCAATTTGAAAAAAGACCATACCACCTTTTTTCCAAACTGGTTCCTACAGTATCTGTTTCTACTTTAAATGTCGTAGGTAAGCTAACCATAACTGGTGAGGCCACATCTGGAGTACTGTGTCCAGTTCTGGGCCACCCAGTTCAAGAAGGACAGGGAAATGATAGAGTCCAGCGAAGGGCTACAGAGATGATCAGGGGACTGGAGCACCTCCCATATGAGGAAAGGCTGAGAGACCTGGGTCTGTTTAGCCTCGAGAAGAGAAGACTGAGAGGGGATCTCATCAATGCTTATCAATATCTAAAGGGCAGGTGTCAGGAGGATGGGGCCAGACACTTCTCAGTGGTGCCCAATGACAGGACAAGGGGCAACGGGCACAAGCTGGAACACAGGAAATTCCATCTCAACATGAGCAAAAACTCCTTTACTTTGAGGGTGGCAGAGCCCTGGAACAGGCTGCCCAGAGAGGTTCTGGGGTCTCCTCTGGGGATATTCAAAACCCGCCTGGATGCGTTTCTGTCCATCCTGCTCTAGGTGACCCTGCTCTGGCAGGGGGGCTGGACTAGATGATCTCCAGAGGTCCCTTCCAACCCCTGCCATTGTGTGATTCTGTATGTATGGCCAGTGCTAGGATACTCTTTTTGTCATCACATACAGAAAGACAGACCAACATCAGCCTCCAAAAAATAACAGCAAAACTCCATAATTTAAGCTATTCACTGACAACCATAGGAAAAAAAAAGTAAAGCTTCTATATACTTTGCTAATCATTCTGAGGAAATATACAGCATGGAAAAGTGCATTTCCTTTAAAAAAAATTCAGATTTAATCTAAATATTTTGAACATCGCTATATTGTATTACAAATCCTACAAAAAGTCTTTTAAAAAAATCACCCTCACCCTGTGCTACGCAGGATACACCCTGTGCTAGCCTTGTTTACTAGTAGATGATAGTAAAGATACAACTAATATTAAACACTACCAGCCGTTTGTGTCAGATGTTTGCTTAGGCAGAAGGACTACCAGTAAAACCAGGGAACAGCGTGCCACAGTTTCACAAGGTTGATCTCAGCAGCAGTGCCAAAATAATCCGTGCCTGCCTTGTATACCCCCCCCCGCCCCGCTGCATGTTCTCACCACCCGCTCTCCTGCCAGCCACCTGAGAACTGCTCTTTGCGTGACCACAGAGCGAACTCAGCCCAGGAGATCAGGGCAAATGCCAGTGTGTAGCTGAATAGAGAGTGCAATTTTAATGTCTTCCATAGACGGAGGAACAGAACGAGTAGGATGACCACTAGCACAGACAAAGCCTGTATAGTCGTCTGTTATCCTCTTCCCCTTGGAGCATCTAAGCCGGACCTCCTGACATCCAGCACTACTCCTACAGCCAAACACAGGCAGAAATGCAGACTACAAGCAGGCATTTGTTGAATTAAGCCCCGTTCTAACATACCAGTTTTATTTTCGCAGGCAGAATCCGTGGCTTCCTCACCGCAGTTCTGCGATTCCAGCCTGTACCTCTGGAACATCACGGGAGACGGGCTCCTGCACAAAGTTAAAGGGGTGAAGCTAAAAACCCGACCGGCACAGTGCACGGATTTTGTCAGTATTAAAAAGCAACTTGACCTCCTGGAAAAAATGAAAGTCACCCATTACAGATTTGCTCTTGACTGGTCGCTAATTTTACCCAATGGAGATTTGTCAGTGGTCAACAGGCAAGTTCTGAGGTATTACAGATGCGTGATCAGCGAAGTACTGAAGCTCAATGTTCAGTCCATGGTCACCTTATATTATCCAACTCACGCCTACCTGGGCCTGCCGGCTCCTTTGCTGCAGACAGGAGGATGGCTGAACAAGTCTACCGCCTACGCTTTTCAGGACTATGCAGCTTTATGTTTTCGGGAACTTGGCGATTTGGTTAAACTTTGGATTACAATAAACGAGCCTAACCGGCTAAGCGATGTCTACAATAGGAGCAGCAATGAAACATACCAGGCAGCACACAATTTATTAATAGCACATGCCATGGCCTGGAGAATATACGATGAGCAGTACCGGTCCCTGCAGTACGGCAAAGTGTCCCTGTCCCTGCACTCGGACTGGGCTGAGCCTGCCAATCCCTACTTTGAATCTCACTCAAAAGCTGCCAACAGGTTTCTTCAGTTTGAAATAGGCTGGTTTGCCGATCCCATATTTAAAACTGGGGACTATCCAGCTACCATGAGGGAATACATCAGCTTTAAAAACAGAGAAGGCCTCTCCTATTCTTCGTTGCCATCTTTCACAAGCGAGGAAAAGCAGCTCATCAAAGGTGCAGCTGACTTTTACGCACTGAATCATTTCACCACCAGATTTGTGATTCACGAACCTCAGAATGGGAGCCAGTATGAATTTGATCGCGACATCCAGTTTCTGCAGGATATCACCTGCCTGAGCTCCCCTTCCCGTTTGGCCGTGGTGCCTTGGGGAGTGCGCAAAGTTCTCAAGTGGGTTAAAAAAACCTACGGTGACATTGATATTTACATCACAGCAAACGGAATAGATGACCAGTCCTTAGACAACGATGAACTTAGAAATTATTACTTGGGAAAATACATACAAGAGGTTTTAAAAGGTGAGTGTGTGATAGATTCAGGTTCCTCAGAGCCATTTCCGTAGCACAGACCCAGGCATTCCTTAAGCAAGCACCTCAGACTTGCCCCAGAGAGAGCAAGCAGCTCTGGTTGAGATGCAGGAACTGGCCTCCTGGGGGGCCTGATTCTTCAGGTGCGCTCAGGGCAGATACAACACAAAGCAATGGCATCAAGCCCTCACATGAAATGCAGCTACAGCTGCAACCAGTTTAAACCATGCAAGAAGCCATCTGGGCATGCATGTACAGCAGAGTAGTTCTTCCGAAGTTAGTAGGAGATGGCACTACAGACCAACAACTCCCAAGAGATAACTCTAATTTCTACTCTACCAAGAAAGGCAGGAGCCTCCTTACTTGCTGCTGAACTAAAGTCATTGGACAGGAAAGCACAAGCAAGTCTGAGGAGACCTGGAGGGACAAACAGAAGAAAGACAGCAGGTCACCAGATCTTTAAGCAGCTGCTGTTGAAGGGAAAGTCAAACTCTAGTTTCTGTTCCACTACTTGCTTTCTCCTGTGCACCCACAGAAATCTAGTTCTTCACTTTAGGGAAAAATTAATAGCAGTTATGGAGGTAGAGGACAAAAATGTTCAAGGCAATGATCTTCAGCAATAATTTAGTGTATGAGAAATGCTGCAGGGGCCTTACCCTTCCCATCCCTCTTCCTCCAACCAAACGTTAGAAGGAAAGCAGCAAGCCACAGGATACCAGAAAGGCCTCGGTACCTGAACCACGCAGCCAAAAGGAGAGGTGCAGTACATCCCTGCCCTCGCCGCTCCCTATCGGTGAGCGCTAGTGACCTCCCCGAGCAGGACGTGGGGCGTCCCAAAGCTCTTCTGAGGCGCCTGTCCCCAAACATAGTCTGCCTATCCTGGTTTCTCCTCTCTAGGAGCTAGCTACAGAAAAAATGAGACAGGTCTTACTCATGGCTAAGCATGGCTTCGGATCACTTTTAGGCACCAAGAAACAGAGCGTTCTCCCTCCAGTGCTTACTTAGCTCTTTATTACTATGGGACTAATGAGCATTTGCTGATTTATTTTCTGTGCTAATTTCACATTGCAAACAAAGGAACAGTAAGTTATTAAAGGAAGTAAGTTATTGAAGGAAAAGGCCGTTAAAATGGCACTCATGATAGTATTCCCATTTTAATTTTCAGGCAGCATGATGCTTTACAGTACTCACAGATCCCCCCCAATTTACAATGTTCTTGCTTAATCTGGGTCACATCCCTGACTGTTCTGCTTACACATGAATCGGAGAGATGTTTACTTACCAAGGACTGCTATTTATGATTTAATTTTCACCCAGCGCTTGGGTGCAGCAGTATAAGCCAGAGTCACGCCTGCTGCAGCGCTGAGCAGCTGGGTTTGGTGCAGGGCAGGAATTTTTGGGAAGCTCCTCTCATGGCACAGATGAGCAGCTGCCCCCCTCGAGTCACTGCAGCTGGGTTCAGTCAAGAACAGTGTCTGGCTTTTCCCAGCAAAGCGAGTTCCCAGATCTAACCCTCTTCAAATCCAGCTTTCACGGTGTAGGTCTTGAAAATTCGCAAATTCTTACTTTTTTTGTATTAAAACAATGATGCATAGTTTCAATTAAGACAGTGGGAGCCAAGTACTGTTAGAAGCAGTAAGTAAATATTTTATGGTGCAATTATGCTTTTTAAATTGATAGATTAATCATCTGAAATCTGAACTCATTACCAGAAGGTTAGCAGGTCATGCAAGGTTTTATTAACATTTCTTTTTTTTCTCTCCTTCATAGCATACTACATTGATAAAGTCAAGATTAAAGGCTACTACGCATTTAAGCTGACCGAAGAAAAATCTAAGCCCAGATTTGGATTCTTCACTTCGGATTCAAAAGTCAAGCCTTCGATAAAATTTTACAATAACCTGATAAGCAACAACGGCTTTCCTGCTGACTATTCAGTCTGCAACCCCCCCAACCAAGAGCAGCAGTGTAGCTTCTGCTTGTTTATTTCTCAGAAGAAACCATTAATCTTCTTTGCCTGCTGCCTTTTCTCCACCCTTATCTTGCTTTTAACCATTATTGTTTTTCACAAAAGAAAAAGAAGAAAACGTTTTAAGGCAAAAAGCATCCAACACATCTGTTTTGCGTTCTAAAAGGGGGGCACAAGCCCACTTTCAGCGAGATCCATCGCCGTTTGCATTCTACAGAGGGTGATGCAGATCAGGCAACTGTAGAAAAGCACTACGTGAGTCACTCCAGTCACACACACCAAGCATTTTGTTGGAAAACACAAAGTAATTGTATGCACAGGAAGAAGAGCTACGACAACATTTCTTTCTGGTGAAATTACTTTTACCCACCTTCTGTATGTAAAAGTAAAATTCGTCTATTTAAAAAAAAGAAAAAAAGAAAAAAAGAAAATGTTATGACTCTCCTGTGCCTTGGAATAACCTTTCTAACGGTTTGACTTGAAAAGAGATATTAAGCTGTGAGAACTGAGATGCACTTTTCTATGGACCTCTTTGGACCAAAGCGTCTTGTGATGCCTATTCATGTGATGAATGTCGTTGAGCATGAAACTGCAGTTGTTAGGGTTTACAAATAAAAGTTTTATTAAAACCCACAAACTTTCAGCTAAGTACAACACCAAGAATGAAATGTGCTGGGCCAGCTTCTGAAAATACCTCTAAAAGAACGAATCCAAGCTAACTCCACTATCGACCAACATACCTGTATCTCTTACACATTGGGTGAAGTAGAGATCAGATGTTAGCATTTTAAACAAATGTAACTGGACCCACAGGAGACAAGAGAAATTAATACACAATCACTATTTTTCATCTCCAAAATGGGTCAGCCATAAACATTTTTACCAGCAGAGAACATCAAAATAAATAGTAACTATTAAGTAACTATTCAAGAGAGCGATACGTAATTCTAAATTGCACTTTTTAATAGAAATAAATATATATTATCATCTTAGCTCTGGTCGAGTGCCAGGGCAATCCATGGGTGGGATAAAACCATGACAGGAGTTTGTTGCTATTAAAACATAAAAACTGCATTAAACAAAAGCTACCAACTCAGGCATAATGCTCTGAAAGGATAAATGAACCTGCTCATCTCATCTCAACTTTTCAGGGACCAAACCCAGAGGTTTCCCTTGGTCTGGTTTTGGTCATCTCGAAATAAGCCCAGGTTTTTCCCAGGAACTGCACCATCATTTTAAATCCACACTGGCCACCTTTTCAGTCACCACATCAAATGGCATGCCCAGATCATCCCTGCCCAGGCAGGTACCACACTCCTCTGGAGAGGGGTAGAGAAGCTGCTCTAGAAATCAAACGAAGGGCAAAGAGAGCCATCAGTTAAATTCTTACTGCCTTCCTCCACTTTACAACTTTCTTTTCCAGTGGCTAGGACCATTTTCAAGACACAGTGAAACCCCCAACCCGTTTCCACTAGAAGCTGGCTACCTCAGTCTTAAAGTCCCCAAAGCAGATAGATGCACTTTATCTGTACCCCAGTGCTTCTGAAAAGGCATATAAACACATTGTCTTTTCCAACTGCAGCTGAACACACAAGATAGCATCAAACACAAAGTAAGTGATAATGTATTATGATAAAGTAAACAATAACATAAAGTATTATGGCCACTCACAGACTACTAGAAACTTTGTGGAAGTGCTACTTTGAGGATACGTGCAATCGACGGAACCCCAAACTCCCCATACTTGACCCAACCTTGAGTCTCAGTTCATAAATGCATGAGACAATTTTTCCATTATATTTCAAGTATTGGTCCATGAAGCGTCTGATACCCAAGTATCAGACGCAACATCACAAAAGGTTCATTAACTCAAAAGGTAAGTACTAGTAAAAAGATGAGGGACTCTGGTTCTACTAGGGCAGCAAGCAGCACCGGTGTTAGGGGTGCATGCACCCTTCCATCACCCAAGGACACTGACCAGTTCTCAGTGCAGGGAAACTCCTCTTGAATTCTGTGTGCATTCTGGGCACACAGAGAATTTTGGAAGACTCCTTTAGCTGCACAATTCAACAGCGGAAGAACCCATCTTAAAAACATTAAGCAGGCCACGTAGAACGTCCAGATCTGCAGTTTAGTACCACTGCTTTTCCAGTCTCAGAGACACTGGTACCACACACCTCTGTTGCGCTCTGTAGAATCATGCAAGTGGGTGCCTTGGGCAATTTTCTGAATTTCTTAGGCCCATATGGATACTTTCCTCAATAATAAGCTTTAGCCACTTGTTGCCAAGTATGTTTCTGCACTATCCCAGTATTTTCTGTGAATTTTTTTTTCCAAAACTGAACACAAGTGACACTGGATTTTACCATAGCATGGAAATAGCACAGCATCCCAGTTAGATGTTGCTACATGGCAAAATTAGTAGCAAAGAAAAACCAGAGCTCTATTCCCAGATGACACAAATCACTTGTTGGTGAAACTCAGCAATAAGCTCTGCCTGAACTCTGCCGTCACATTCTTGGTTTTCTTCATTGAGCAATACAGCTAAAGCAGCGTATTTTCAGACTACTTCTTCCAACTCTGTATTCAGTTTAAAGTTTTATAAATTTGGTTCCACTGATTCCAATTTTGGTTTTAATCTACTTCACATTCTGTCATCAGAAGTCTGAACTCCCCTCCAGAAAACAAAGGAAATCATTTTTTGCAGTCATTGGTTTGAGGTTCTGAAATAACATGGAAGAACACTAGTCTCCTTCCTGTGAGAAAAATGCTTTTGCTATTCCTTAATACTATGATTTCAAACTATCCTTTCATGGTTCACACTCCACCGGCATGAGGTTTCCAAACCATCAGACTTCATTCAGTCTGCATGTTCTCAGAGAGCAGTAAATACCGTGTACACAGCATTAATATTATCTTGCATTACCCTGTGACAATTTCTCCAAAAGCCAAAGATCTTGAACAGGAATGCAAACACCATTTAGTTCTTAAAAAAAAAAATAGAGAGAGAGGCCAAGATATGAAATAAGTTTTATTTTGTTAAAACCTCTCATGGTGCTCAGGTTTTATATCAGATTCTTCAATCTGGCACTTGCTGGTACAATGTCTCATGATGGTTTGTTTCAGGATCCAGACAACTGTAAATAAAAAGAGCTTTTAGAAAGGTCTTAACCCTGTAAATGTGAAATCGAGTTTATAGACATATGACAAGTTAATTTATCTGATAGTTTTAATGCAAGACAGACATTAATATCTCAAAGAATTTGCTTAATTTCATTCAGAGGAGATTGCTTAAAGATGCCTTCAAACACAACAGCCCACAACTGTTTAGCAAGCAGTAACAAGGAACTCGGAACAGCACTAAAAATCACTTTTTCAGTAGCTTGTGAGTGTCTTGTACCTGGCTGGTGAAAAAAGAAATTTTATTTTATAAAACTCACTTCATCTGCATCTTCTGTCTCAAGCTTAGGTTCAGAAGGTACACAACATTTATTTTATTTGCAAGTCAGCCTGTCCCATCCTGCACAGCCTCCTGTACCCTGTATGGAACGATGCATACTGAAATGCATCAAATTCCTTTAGCTGTTAAAATTCTTAAATTATCCCAATATTCTTGTACTCAACTTCAGAAAAAAATGCACGTACACAATGTTAAATAGTTGTCCTTGTTAAACTGACCTTTGTTTATAAGCATTTAAACACAAACTACACAGGAGACCTTTATATATAAATTATGTGCTGACCACTTTTTCAGTGAAGTCAAGTGTCCAACCAGGAGGAACATTAGTCTTAAGAAAGTCTTTTCTGTAAATAGCTGTAAACCGCTCTGTCATGCTAGGCCAGTTGCTTTTAAATTCTCAGTCACCATCGTAAGTAGCACGCACAGGGTAGAACACAGCACTTAAGTATTTCTCCATACAGTAGCATAATGCCAACTTGATGAGAGATGGAAAGTGGCTGTCAAGAGACGTAACAAAACTTCAGTTTTACAATACCTCTAATGATGCCTTTCACAAGCACAACTGCATCCCTGTTGGGAACCTGCTTAACCACGGCCTTGTTACAAGTAGATAAACCTTGTCAAGTCCCCAGATCAAGTGACTATCTCTACACGGAAGATGTACAATCTGCATAAAATGATACCAACCTATTAGAGTTTTACTCATCTGCCTGCTGTACTGTTCCTTTCTCGGAGACGTAGATACCGTCCAAGAATTTCCTGATATCCTTGTTCTTGACCGTAGTGGCTTGCTGGATCAAGGCAGCTACAGACAAAGCAAGACCATTAGCACAAAGGAAGAGTTCCAAGTCAACACACCGCCTTTGTTTATTCTCCAATATTTTAACTAACAAATGAAACTGTTCTAACAGTTCTAACGAAAACAGAATGCATTTCACTGAGCCCACCTTGGCAACTCAGGGCAGCAGCAGTTTATCACTGCACACTCATACAACAGAAAGGCTGAAAAGTTTGGTGCCAAAGAGCCCATCGATACTGACACAAAAAAAAGCTTCTGTGGACTTGTAAAAATATCTTTAAGTTTATAAAAAGCATAAGAAACTATGGAAAGCAACTGCAGGGACTAGCGAAAAAAAATAAATTGAGCTGTCATTTACCTCAGGGTTTGAGGAAAAAAAAAAAAAAAGAGTTTGCTAAGCTGACATCTTAAGATAAAATGGCCATATCATTGTATCTTCCAACACATCTATGTCACAAACCTGAATTGGAGACCAATTCAATGTCATTCCCTTCAAGGATCAGCTCATCTTTCTGGGCTTGAGACACTGCACAGGAAACACCTACAGAAAGGAAAACGCACAATCTTCATCACTGGTGAAGACATTAAGCATACCAAAAAAGACCCCACCAGTATTCATGTCCTGTCCCAATTTACAGAACTAGAAAGTAGTATTCCAGGCAATAATTAGCTTCCATGATTTTAAAAAGGGTCTCCCAAATCCCTTCCAGGACTGTCCTCCCTCGCACAGCTTCAGAAACCAACGATTAGTGCAAGTCATGCTCTGGATTGAAAGCATCTAAGCGATACTCCTACTTAAGCGTTACTACATTACAGCATGAATCACCATCATTGTGTGTAAGTCAAAGATTTTTCCAGCATGGCTTTGTCAGCTAGGTGGTGCCATTTTCCACATTCTTACATTCATTAAGACAAAACTGGATGCACCCTAATCAAGAGCCATTAAAAAAACATCACCGCTCCCTGGTATGTCAAGCACCGTATTTATACTAGCAACACTAGCACATTCAAGAGTCTAACTGGAAACTTGCATTTGCAAGGAGAACACCACAAGTAAGCATTTACAGTTTGAGCCATTTAGTCAATAGATTTTAAGCCAGCACTTCACTATCTTTGAAGTAAATTCTGACTCATGAAAATAAAATACAATAATCAAACCCACCCTTAATATCCCACAGTAAATCAAAGTCAAAGCCACCATAAGTAACCCCACGCTTTTATCTGCCAGTGGCTTTGGACAAGTCTGATGCTTTCATCTAAAGCCACCCCAAAACACCATCAGTCACACTAAATATCCTTACCCATACCTTCACCAGAAGTGGAACTGACAAAAAAATTGATATGGAAAATTTTCCCTACAATCTTAACGTAACCATTTATGACATGTTTTGTCTCCTCCTTTTGAAGTTTAACAAGCTCCACCAAATGCCTATTCTGCTAGATATCTTGCTAAAACTCCCAAGTATGCAAGACATAAACCCAACAACTAAGATAATAATTTTGAAGTTTATCATATGTGCTCCTAGACAATGAGGAAATTCAAAATATGAGAACACTTCAAAGACCAAAAGTATGACATGGTGTGAGACTAGCTCACATACAATGTTTAAAACAGAAACACAAATCTAAAATTAAGCACCTGCAGTTTACCAGCTATGAACACTGTTGGGATCTCACTATGATGAAAGGAAACACTGGGCCCCTTGTAACTCATATTAAAATAACAAGCTCCAAACTAGTTATTGGCTAGCTCTCATCATGAAAAATAAAAGTACAAAAGCACTATTAATTATAATTCTAAACAGTAGCAAAAGTACCATAAAATCACAAAAATTCATAGAAGGCAAATGCTGCTTCAACAATCATTCACCACCTCCTGTATCAGTGGCAGTACCCAAAGAAAGTAGTTTCGAAACCCTAGTTAGAAATAGTAAAGTACATCTCCAGATATGCTCACCTGGCCTCATACGCACTCTGCGAATGTACTTCTCTCCCAAGAAGTTTCGGATTTCCACAAGTGAGCCATTATCCTGTATAACTACGTTGATTGGGAAGTGAGCGTACACTGACCTCATCTTGTAACGAAAGCCCTATGATGAAGGACATCATCAGATATTGAAAGCAGAACATGCACGTAAGGTAAAACAGACGCACTAAGCTTACTGGAGCAATCTAAACCCAAGATATATTGAAAATAGTTTCTTAACAAGGGCAAGACACTAAGCCCAAGAGACATTTGTGTTTTCTTCCACCCACAGAGCATGTCTGATAGCCAGTGCAAGACAAAAAGGTAAAAAGAAAGAGAGCGAGAAAGCTACATCTTGGATGCTTAGAAAAGCTCTCACTGAAGTAAAAGACTCTTTATTGCTGAGTAACAAAAATGACAGGAGTTAGCCTATTTCGAAACAAAACTCACCAGTGTAACACCCTTTATCATGTTCTGTACATGGCTGCAAATTGTGCGAACTGTTGCCAGCTCCTTTCTGTTACCCCACCACTTGTCAACACGTAGCTGTGTAAAAAAATACAATAAAATTAACAAAGTTTTCTGCAACACTTCAAAACTAAAAATGAAAGACTTTTGTGACAAACTCAGAGTGAAAAATTCAGATAAACTACTTAAAAGCCCACCTAACAAAAGCACATAAATACTTTGTTTCTTTGAAACGCTACTAAAGGCCCACCTAGGTCAAGTCTTTTAAGTCCTAACCCCCAGAGGTGTGAGAAAAGTTTCTTTTCATGTCTTGCTACTAATAAATCTCCAAAGAAGCTGCGATAGATATTCTGACATCTGAAGCTGAAGGATGTGTTATCAAATGCTAAACACTGAACAAGCTGTTCCAAAGCCAGTCTCCTGTGTACAACATACCAAATTATTAATGAAACACTGTGTGTGCATCCAGTGTTTTAATGAAACATGAAATGCTTGTGAGAGAGCAGCTGACATCTGCCATTCCATTCTTTTCCTTTGCCATACAAAATATTATGCATCTATTTAGAAAACATCTGCTCTCCTGATGTAACTTGCCAATTCTAAAAATTAAGTGTAGAAATTTAGTTTTATCTATCTAAAATTAGCCAGTACATAAAACATAGAATACAATGATCAACGCTTTTCCCAATAATTATCTGACTGTAACTACAAAATAAAGCAATCACACCAAGTGAACAAATTCACTCCAACACATCACAGAACTGCAAGACTTCCATAGCACCCGAGCAGGTCTCAAGATTCCATGAGACCTGCCTCTTTCAGAAAACACAAAAATAAGTGAAAAATTAAATAACATACCTACAGCCAAACGTTTTGGTTCAGTCTCCTACACTAACGAGAAGTTTTTAAGCTAACAGAGAGTTGGGGTTGTTCATCCCGGAGAAGAAACAGCTCTGGGGAGACCTTATAGCGGCCTTCCAGTACCTAAAGGGGGCCTACAGGAAAGATGGGGAGGGACTCTTTCCCAAGGACTGTAGTGACAGGACAAGGGATAACGGTTTTAAACTGAGCGTAGTTTTAGATGAGATACTAGGAAAAAATTCTTTATTGTGAGGGCAGTGATGCACTAGAACAGGTTGCCTAGAGAGGCTGTGGATGCCCCATCCCTGTTAAGTGTTCAAAGGCAGGTTACATGGGGCTTTGATCAACCTGGTCTAGTGGGAAGTGCTCCTGCCCATGGCAGGGGATTCGAAACTAGAGGATCTTCCAACCCAAACCATTGGTCCTTTCCAACCCAAACTGTTCTATGATTTTATGACAACGACCGTAAAATCATAGAATCGACCATAAAATTAGAAAAAATCTCTATGGCACTCACCTTCTTGTGTTTCTTTCCCAGGAGGGAGAGCTCCACATTGATGTGGTTAAAATCCCGTCGCAAGGTTCCTCTGGGGCCCTTTACAATGACCGTCCGGCCCTTCAGCGAAACACTGACTGCAAAGCAAAGACAAACACACGTTAACCTGCTGCAGGCTCAGCACCGCGAAACAAACGCCTCCCAAACGCAGACCTACCTTGCTCAGGGATGTCAACGGTCTGGTTACTGAGAATGGTCTTCATCCTACAAAGGACAACCGAGAGAAGCTGCAGACTCGCAAAGCAAAGCCCTCTTCTGGCCCCCTTCCCGCTCCTCCCTATGGGAATGCTCAACTACGGAGAGCCCCCCCACTCCCTCTGCCACCCCCGAGCCGCCGGGCTCCGCTGCCAGCGCCCAGACATCCCGCCCGGGCCGCCGGCGGCCTCAGCGCCAACGCCACAGCGGGGCCCATTCCGGGCCTGGAACCGCCGGGGGTGGGGCGGCGGG
>VYZM01011571.1:82629-102836 GCA_013398915.1 Dromas ardeola | reverse complement strand
GGGGGGGCGCGCCGCGCCCCGTCCCGAATCCTCAGCCCCAGCGCACAGCCCCGCCACGGGGGGCGGCCGCGGGGACGGGCAGCACGGCTTTGGGACTCAAACCGGCGGGAAACGCCCGGGCAGCCTGACGCCAAACGTCTAAGTTGGCGTTTTCGCTCTGTGGACACCGAAGGCAGCTTTCTTGGCGTCTCTGACTTCTCTGCACCCCTCTCACCCCCCACCCCAACCTTGTGCTGAAAATACGCAAAGGACGGTGCGTGATCCCCGAGCCAACTTTGAGCAGTCCCTACGGGTGCTGAAGCACGCTAAAGAGGTCCAGCCCGGCGTCATTTCGAAAACCTCCCTAATGCTGGGGCTAGGCGAGACAGATGAACAAGTATACTCCACGATGAAATGTAAGTTGCTGTGGAAATATATGCCAAAATTCATAGTTAGGAATTTTACTGCGTTGGAAAAAAAATTTTGAGCATCTTTGCCTCTATGCGCAAATCAGTTTGTTGGTGCAGGAAATGTTTTCTAAGCTTTATGGGGGAAAAGAAAAAGTTTGTTTAAAAAAGATTGAACTTCTGAAGTATTTTGCCTTCATACGGCTTTAAGATTCAATTTGACAGGTAGATCCAGCTCGTGTTGATTTCAATGGAAGTTATAACGATCTTTGTGTGACTGTATTAACATTCTTATCTTTGCAATGCTTAAATAATGGGCTTGCAACATAGTTGCCTTATTGTGCATACCTTTTTAGAAATAGCAGACCTAATTGTTTAAAATACTTTATTTCAGCCTACTTAGGTACAAAAATAGTTACTGTCCTTGGAGCTGTAGCATGTTCTTATGTCTTCATGTAAACGTATTTTTACGAGGAGAAAATTTCACGGTGGTAAGCGAATGCGATGCGCTTGCACGAAGAAATTCATAAATCCTTGGGCATTTCTCCCATATCCTGAAAGAATGTCTACCTAGTATTTTATTTTGTGTACAGCAACCCATATTTAGAACGCGGTGTTGTAGTCCAGTTCTGCAGCTGTCCCACAGTCTGCACCATAAAGTCACAGTTCTCGATTTTCCCACTCTTCCTGCCTGGCATTTCCCAGCCTCAAGAGTATGGCAGTTCAGATGTGGTGCCTTTTGTTTTCAGGTCACTTTCATGGATGTATTTGGAGCCAAGCTTTACCCACCACATCCGTTCAGTTACTCTAATTTTGTTCCCTTTCCCTCCTCTGGGTACGAGTTAAAGAACATGTAAATGTGCTCTTATCGAACCAGTTTCTTCACAGAACCATGTCAATTTAAACAGAGATTCCAGGGTAGCAGTGAGTGTAATGCTGTAGTCTTTTCTTCCTATTTGGCATGGGGCAACCAGCCCAAGTAGACAGAAAATATGTGGAAATGTTCACGCAAAATGTGATTCCTCGGCCATCCCTTTGTTCAGAATACCCCGCTAGCTGCAGTGAATGTGATTCTTCAGGCTAGCTGACTGTCAGGTGTCTGGATTTCCCTCGGTAAGTAGACAACCTGAACTCATTTGCTGTATATTGATTGTAGTATATAAGCAAATTTTAGCAGACGAAGTTTATGAGATTCTGCAGGCATCAAAACTAACATCCATCCTAAGTGTGTCAAACTGGCAGAAGATGTTGGCAATTTTCCCTGATTTATTGCTCTTTAGAACTACCCGCATCTTTTCAGCGTGAAGCCTCTTGAAACAGTGGAGAGGTCCCAATTGGATGTGCACGCGTCCATTTTTTGTCAAACGAAGGCTCTGACCTAAAGACAGAATGAAAAGCAGCAAGATAAAAAAGATGAGAGCGCGTCATCTCTGCAGCGAGGCACGCGACTGCAGAGAGTGCAGCGCAGCGGTGTTCTCTCTGGCTTTAAACTAGACGGCTCAGGCCTTGCAGCAGTGTGCAGCTCACCACGTGGTACGTGGCTACGGCTCGTGGAGGCTGCAAGGTCCCTTTGCTGGGGAGCAGAAAGTAGCCTTCGCAGGCTGCTGCCGAGTGACTTTGTTCAGACTTGGAAGGAGGGTGTTTTCTAATTGCTGGCGATCCCTTGTGATCCTTCTGCCACTAACAGGGAATTTTGGTTTTACAGTGTTGCGGGAAGCAGACGTAGATTGTTTGACCTTAGGACAGTACATGCAACCAACAAAACGTCACCTAAAGGTAAAAATGCCTTTAATTTACAGGCGGTGTTACGGTCTGTACCTTGCACAGTTGAGTTTCCTCTTTCTAAATTGAGGCTTGATACGCATCCTCACGTTTACTGTGGATGTTGGGAAAAATTTCCTTCCTTGTTTAACCCGATCTTCATCTGTTATGGACTCTTCACTAAAAATGATCTCAGCTGTCTAATCCCTTCCATCTTCTGCAGACTTCCTACTGTTACTTGCTGCCGTTAGCTGGGGAGGCAGCTGGAGCTGAGGCTCGGTTCTGGAAAACAAGACCCTCAGTGTGTGTCTCAAACATAATGGCTCGAGCCAGCTCCCCTTCGCTATCTCATAGGCTCTCCCTTAATGGTGCCACTTCAGCTGGGGAAATGAGCATTTTCTCCTTCCGTAATCTGTCCAGAGGTTGAGTCTCTGTCCTGTTCCTGTCTTTCACCGAAATAACTGTTAGTGAAGAGATTTGTAGGACTATTGTTTTTGGTTTTTTTACTAACTTGGACATAAAAAAGGTTTGCTAGAATGGACCATTCAAAAACCGAGTGAAGAAAATGATGAAGCAACAACTAGAAATTAAATTCTAAACTTTTCATCTAAATACGAAAAGGAAATAAAATGCATTCTTTTGGTAGAAAACAGAGAGAAAATTCAGTTTGTGACTTGACTGCTGCAAGTTTTGGAGTGTAAAATTTTGAACTTGCGATATAACTGTGTTTCGTGTCACCACAGGTTAGCTATAGCCGTTTCCTTTGCATTAATACCTGCTCAAAATGAATTCTTTTCACTCAGGTTGAGGAATACGTAACTCCTGAAAAATTTAAGTACTGGGAAAAAGTAGGAAATGATCTTGGATTCCATTACACTGCTAGCGGGCCTCTAGTGCGCTCCTCCTATAAAGCAGGTAAATTACTGAAAAGCATTAGATTCTTTAGCACGTAACATTTTAATATATAAAGTTAAAACATTGATGTAATACGCAACAAAGCTCACCGTAGCTCAAGCGGAGCTCATATTGTCATCCTTTCCTTTTTCTTTTTTTTTTTTTAAATTATTTACACTTACTATCATCTATAGCTCATCTAAATGCATCAGTATAACAGTAATTGGTAATTGTCCAATTGCTGAGCTGCTTAAGCTGATTTTTTGCCAAACCTGGTTTCTACTCTGCTTAATGGGTGAGGCAGGATAAAGGGTACCCAATTTGCAAGTTTCCCTTTACATTCTGTCTCTTGGACAATTCGGGGTTTCATGGGGCCCTTTGTTGTTTGTGATGTAATTTTGTTGCTTTAGGCAGAATTTATTTACAGTGCCCTAGAAATAATTAGATACGTTTATGGCAGTGCTTTTCCTGACAAAGCACTGGGTATGAAGTAGCAGCTGATACTAATGGAACTGTTGTGTAGGTCCAACATCCTGCGAAGGAGGGAGCAGAGAAGACTCATCTGGGGCACCTTGCTTCTCAGGCTGCTTTAACGCCAGCTCAAACGAGACTTACAGCAGGTTTCAGTACAAGTTGCTGATACTTTATGAAATAGGAATTAATTTTTAATTAAATCACTCCACCTTTGCCTGTTGGAGAGCACAGAGAAGCAGAGCTATTTCATAAAACTGGGCATGAGGAACATCAGGATTTTGGGGGTGAAGGGGTTGTTTGATGGGTTATGGGTTTTATTTGGGTTTTGGTTTTTTTTACATGCCTGCTGTATTGAAAGTGCTGTTATATAGAATTGAATTACTATAAAATACTGGTAAGAACAACTGTTTTGTAGAATAGAATACATTAAATGAGAATGTGTGTTGTTTTGCTTTATTTCATTGAAATACATACAAACCATTTTGGTGCTTTTTTTTTTTGCCTTTTAATTAGGTGAATTCTTCTTGAAGAACTTGGTAGAAAAAAGAAAGACAAAAGCCATCTGAAAATGAGAGTGAACCTATTTAAAGCAGCCAGTTTTTTTCAGCATATAATTATACTCAGTTCCAGAAATGCAGAAGACCAGATGGTGGATGTATGAGTAAACTTAACTGTCTGTCCAGAACACTTTTCTCTCACCAAAACACTTCACAGTATTTTACCTAATTCCTCCTGGCAAGGCTACAACTACTTCTAGTGTTCAGCAGAAAGTGAGAAGATAGAACTGATTTTGAAAGAGTGATGGAACTGAGGTGGAAGAACTGTAAGCTGAAAAAAACAGAATGGACAGATTTAAGTAAGCATGTTTGATACTACCACCAATATTGGTGCAGCTGGGTACTTGTGAAGATGCTGATAACCGGGAATTTGAGAGGTACTGGTATTTTGGTGTATCTTACCATTACGTAACACAAGTTTGCAGGGACCCTGGGAAACAGAGCAGTTCTGAAGATTGTGTACGTGACAAAGGACCACATTAGGGCTGTCTTGAACCACGCCAGAGAAAGTATCGGTAATACTCCTTCAAGAGATGGTATCTTTTACCTGCACCTTAAGAAAATGAGCTACACCATTCTGATCGCTAATGCTTTCCAGGTGCTTGCATGCGTGAGCCTTGGTAAACACAAGGTATCAAGTTGAAGAAAACAAGAGCCCTTTCTAGGAAGACAATTAACCTTGTGTAGATACCATGTAATTTAAACCGTATGGGAAATCAGCGTTGCCATAACAGCATAAATAGAGGCACCCCCAGTTTGGGTATATGACTGTAACAAACCCCACTGGGTTGCGCAGGTGCTTCTTTGGTGTTGGGTACGCGGAACTGCTGCTATTCTGTACCGTGCTTCTACTCCACGGGTATCATCTTCTCATTAAAGGAAAGTTAAATACCCCGTCTGAGGGTGCAGTGGTTGTGCTTGATTGGTCTGGCTGTTAAACCAGAGTGCAGAGAAGTGAATGCATCACAGATGAAATGGGGAATTCGCTACGTATCATACTGAGCTCAGGCAGAAATAAAAGCGTGGCTTATGGTATACTAGCAGCTGGAAATTCTCCTCTTCACAGTCATGATAATTCAAAGTGCATCTCTCTCTAATAATTCTCAGTTGTCTGCTGTGGACATTAGATACAGTTTTTGAACTGGCTTAAGCTGTATCTTCATGGAGTTATTTGGGAAACATGCTGGGAATTTGTTATCTGGTCCCAAACTCTCACGCAGGTAATCCTAGCGCTGGCTCTAGTACTTGTGTAAATTACTCTAGTCTATACGAAGAGTGGACCCTCCGCCCACCCCATACTCAGCAAGATGTTAGAAGTAAGGCAGCTAATTAGCAAGTTAATATATAGGAGAAACTTGGTATTGTCACGAACAACAAAAATCAGATTATGCCACTGAGGCCAGTGACGCACAATTGACACTTCACAAAATGAAATATTGCAGTTGGCTAATGTAGCCAAGGATATAAAGACAAATAGCCTTAAACTAGAAGGAATGTACTAATTCAACAGTATAATGGAAGCGTAAATTAGGGGAGGAGAAAACTGAGCCATGAAGAACAGAGAAACAGAAATCGTAATAGCTGTACTTTGTAAAGGCAGAGAGCAAGGCAAGGCTTCTTTTTATTTAAAAAAAAACACAACCCCTAAATATTAAATAATAATAGATTTTAAAATTTTGATTAAAAAAAAAAGTCTGACTGCTAGTCTTGGAAAGACCAGGCATATTTGGAGCCAAAACTGCCCTGCTTCAGCTGGAGCATGCTGAATACCAGAGCAGTGGAAGGTTATCAGCTACCATATGGAAATTCAATACTCCCTCCACAGCAGCAGGCAGGGAGGGGCGCAACGTTAACTCCTGGATACCCACACGTTTAACAGCTGCCGGCCTTTATTAGAGGTTGCCGCTATAAATAACGGTTCTGACTTGCCTACGGAGCAGATTTAACGGCATATTGCTGTAGCTTCTGCCAAGTTACCGCTCTTTCGGCATATCAACACCAGAAACGGGGAAAAAGGAATTCTGAGCCATACAATTATCATCAAACTCTGACAAGAGGACATTGCACAGTAATTGTCCATGACTTCTTTACAGTGAGAGAAATAACGCTTCTGGAAACACAGTCCAATGTTATTTCATGTTAGAATTTTATGAATTGCTGCTGGCGAATGGTTTGGGAGATGATCTCACACTTTTGCACAACTGTCTGCCAGCTGGTACCAAGTTTCAGAAGCTACGTAAGCTATTTTCTAACTAACTGCATGTTTTGCTGTGGTTTCTGAGGAAAGCAGTCACATTTTGACTTCACAGATGGGTTTTTTCGTTTGTTTGTTTGAAGAGTCTTTGAGGATCTCTCACAATTTGTACTGTAAAAATTGCACGTCTTGAAGTGTTTTTCCTAGTTAAGAAGTCCTGCTTTTACAGCCATCTTCCTTCCCGATGGCCCGTTCAGTTTTTCCGTCTCTGTTTGCTAAAGCACCAAACTCTCACACAACTCCTAGTTATAAATGCAGCACAGCTTTCACGACTATCTCAGTTTTGTTTCTGATGAAGTTTTATGTTTAGTGGCATTTTCTTTAATGTATGTCAATCACTTCATTCCATCAGTTTGTTTCACAAAGCAGCCATAAAATATTTTAAGAAACATTAATCTTCCTTGCAATCAGAAAAACATCAAACTGAGTTTTGGGAATATGATTTCAAGTTGACACGGACACTTTAGAAGAATGAATAGTCTTTTTCAGCATCATTACATCAATCTACACTGGGGTGAAGCATAATTAAATGTTATGCAGCTGACTAGGAAACTGCCGCATCTTCCAGTGACTCCAAGTCTTTAGGTTAAATCAACAAAGGCAGAGTGTTAATTTAAAGATAGCTTTGTTTTGTTTTGGTTTTTTTTCCTACTTGAGCAATAATTCATATTAGTGTCCCCCTTCATTTAAAAAGATGATGTCAACTATTTATGCTTCTTCACTACATGTGGCAGCTTACTGCAGTTATTTAACTTGCAATAGAAATTCTCAGCATGGAACAGAAAAAGCAGGTAATGAAAACTGACTCCAGTATTCTTAAAGCAAGTGTAGATAACCCGTTATGCTTTCCTGCATTGTTTTACAATTCATTTCAAACTTCAGCTGTTGAGCAAGACTATAGCACTGCTGCAAATTCCAAATCAACAGGAGAACCTCATGTGATAAAAGTGTAAATTTGTTGGCCAGTACGAAATCTCACCACTAACTGCACCTATACTAACTAGTCTTGGTCAAAGATGTGGTTGTTCTAGTCACTTGCAATATTCTTGGCTGGAACCAGACTGGTTTTAGCTGCACAGAGGGTTGAACAGGTACACAAAAGAAAAACAGTACATCTTGCCTGGCATTTGCAACTTGTCTATGCACATCTTAATTTATGCCGTCTATATCATACTATTCATAGGCTTGTGTTAAAGATGGATTTGCTTCAGCTGTTGCATTCACCTTGTTGCAGTGAAAAGCAGTGTTACTGCGGGATTGCATTTTATTAAGAACCCTACAAAAAAAGGGTGTCAGAGCACAGGAGTCCATCACTCATATTACACAATTCTCGTCAAGAATTACATGCTGTAGGATCCCATAGACAAAGACTCAGTAGCATTAAGACCCATCCCTTACACGCACTACTCAAGCCTTCAAAGCAGGAAGGCAAGTCATCTCCAATTCTTATTTCCCTGGCAACTGTACTCTGAAGACGATGGTTTATGATTCACAGTGCTGCAAAGGCTTCTGGAGCTCACTCTTTTAGCCTGTGATAAGGTTCTCCGGCATATATACAAGGTAAGTATTGCATTGCCCTGAAAGCATGCTTCACTAGCAGCTGTTCAGGCTGGATTTATCCCGCAATTCACGTCCCACCAAAGAATGCAGCCACCAAGAAACCAAATAAGCTAACTCTCCAAGAAAGCATGGGAAAGGCCAGTACCAGCTTTACCCCTTGTTGCTCTTCAGAAAGGGGAGTTAGAGTGATCCCACTATAATGAACTTTCCCATTCTTTATCATCTTTATGATTAAGCCCCAAGTCACTACCCAGGCTTTAACTAAGTCTGCAGGAGAAACAGGGTAGGAATAGGGGTGCAGCACCAAGTTCCTCCGTCTCCTTGGGATGGTGTGTGAAAAGCCCCTGGAAGCCTCAGGAAGAGACCAGCCTTACAGCTCTTCCACATTCCTAACAGGAGCAGTGCTTCGCACAGGAGTTTAACGGTTCATCCATCTGCTTTGAACTGTTGAGGAGAGGTTCCACACAGAGGCACCACTGTTACCGCTCTGTGCAAGTTTCTGAAAAGCATCCTGAGTTTCCGAAGCCTCTGCTCACCCTCCCTGTTAAGCTGAGCCCTGAAGCAGTGCTGTGCTACCCCAAACGCAGTTCAGGACAAGAGATCCTTTGAGGACAACTTGTTAGTACCCTCGTCCTCCCCAAGGAGAAGGGACCAGCTCGTCCTCTCAGGTGCTCTAGGGGCAGAGGTAGTCAAGAGGATGCCTACCTGCGGCGACAGGGTGATGTCCCAGTCGGGTTACAATGCTCACCAACACCACAACCGCGTCACAGGGTTGTCCCTGCTCTGTGGGTGTTGCATGAAAGCAGCGCTAGTGAAGCGGGAAGAGGAGATGGCATAACGAAAGATGACAGCTTGATTTTAAGCCCCCGTAATCCCCACTCACTTTGAGTGGCTTCTGATGTGCTCCTCACAGAAGAATCTTATGACAGGACAAAAAGCCCAAGGCATATTTGCCCAAAGTGCTGAGTGATTGCTGCATCGTAAGTCCCTATGTGGAAGCCATTAACTGCAGAACCTGAAAGCATCTGGTTCAAGGCTACAGCTATTTCAGTCAGATAACGCTGTCTGGTATTGTCTACCCAAACTGTTAGACAAGTTCCTTAAGTCTTCAAGTATCTGTCCTAAAGCTTGAATTGCATCTACATTTCTGTGGGTAAATGGTTATGATAATAACACTCATTACCAAGACAACACCGATCTTATGCTCTGTTTAACTATTGATACAGCATACTTGAAGGCACACAAGTTGAATAAATTCAGAAGGTATATGCGACTACTTACAGGATAATTCTCGAACATCTCAACACCACTATTCTTCAACTAAGACATCTACGCCTTCTAGTCTGAAACCTGTTTATGGTCATCCTTCTCTGTCCTCCCCTCCATTTCACAACGCCCAATGCAACAAGCCAAACGCAAACTTTGTCATCTCAAGGATTTTAATAGCACTGGCCAATTGAGAATAATAAAAACAAGTAGAAATTAAGTAATAATAGTAAAGGCAAAAATATCAAAATAACATAGGAAATATTCATTCATGCTAATTAAATGAGGTAGCAAGCTGACTAAATTGTGGGGCTGCATTTTTATTTTCAATCATTTCTTAACAGCAGAGAATAATTTCTGCAGATCCATTAAGAAAGCTGCTTTCAGCTGAAGTATGTAAGCAGAAAGGAAGGAAAAAGATAACCGTCATGTAGCTTTGAAGCCAATATTTGCTTTCTACTTGGACTGACACCAAATTAGGGTAATTCTGCTTAAATTCAATGTTCAAACAAGCAGAACGCTCCTCTGCTGAAGATGGGTTGTATCGCTGTAATTTAGGAGAAACTTGCCCCAGGAATCTGATTAGATCAATAATTTACGTGGCTGCACATGGAATGTAGGCAAGACAACCAAAGAATCAGGAGTAAAGATCTGCCAGTGGATCAGTTCATAGCTGCTAGTCCACTGTCATTAATTACATGATAGACACCTGCAGGACTATCTGGCCTCCCAACGGGCGCAGTTTAGACCGCGCCAGCGCCCATGGATCCCAATCAGGATCAGGGTGTTACTGTTGCGGTCAGCTCTACTTTCAGGCTCAACCCAAATCCTACCAAATTCACTTAGAACTTCTCTTTTGACTTCAATGCCAGTTACAGCAAGCATTTAACTGGGCAAAGAATTACCTCAAAAGAAAATGAACAATCAGTGAGATTAAAATTCCTGATCACTGTCCGTAACTGGACTTAAGTAAAAAGATGTTCTATTTCTTTTGCTTTCATATCCCTTGAAATATTTAAAGTGCAGTTTAGGAACATTTCTGGAAGCAGAAGTCTGCAGCGTGAAGGTAACTTTTCCACTTAAAAGATGATTCATTATTAAAAACAGGTCTGTACCATCTTCAGTAACCAAAAAAAATTGCTATAAAAATAGAGATTTGAAAATAGACTGAATTCACATGTACCAGGTACCATTTCTAGTGTAAAATTGGTTTTTAGTTTATGAAAAATATCTTTCCTTAAAAAAAAGCATAGGGTTACAGTTATTACCACTAAGAAGGTCCACAGAATTCCTACAGTACCTATTAAACATTATACTCTAGGCTTTTTGACCGGTGGGTCCTGCAGGCTGAACTTAGGAATCTCACATGAAGAAGCAAAAGGAATTCTTTTGGCTGACACCTTCTTCCCAATTGTTTCAATCTGAAAGAGAAAGCACATTTAGAAGTGAGGCAAATTAACAGAATCATGTCAGTCTATGAGGCATCTACAAACTAAATCCAGGACCACGACTACATTTCATGAACACTAGAATAATACAAGCCACAAAGCACAGTGTACCCAGGGACAATTTCTGGGATTGGAACTGGAAAGAGTTTTTTTAAAAACATCCTTTCACAGGTGCCTGCTTTGCATATTTAAAGCTGCATCTTGCTAATTTGAACATTCATGTGCCTCAGCTTCCATAAGACGATCAGTGCAAATACCATAAAGTGTTTTGGGTGTTCAGAAAGTGTGGGTTTGGCCTCCTTTGTCTAAAAACTTATGTCCAATAAATTGGGATAGAAGCAGCTTTTTCCCCCTCCTTAATGCAGTGGGATGTTTTTGAAACAGACTCTGAAAGGTTAGAGGCAGCCAACTCTCTGTAAAAGGAAGTATGTAACAAAGCTGACACACACATAAGCCAGGTACTGCAAAATGCAAGCAGTGAGACAGGTTCCCCTAATTTGCAGGTCAGACTAATGTAAATCACTAAGGACAGAACTTGTGGAGGACAAAACACCAGCTAGTAAAATAGTTCAGGTGCCCAGTAAGTGAGGAGAGCTGTAGCTTTACTCTTAAGCAGTACAGGTAAGACACAAAGGGCCAAAAGACAAAATACATCAGTTTAAACTATCTTGAGTAATAAGTTCAAGAGATTTTTAATGGATATGTTGTAGACATAGATCTGAGCTGACTGTTTAAACAGCTCTTTTCTGAGTGTGCTGATGTAACCAAGTAGTTCTGTTAGCTATTTGTACCGTATTTGCCCATAACAGCTTCAATTGACTGGTTAAAGCAATTTCTACGTGCCTGTTCACAAACAGTGTAATAATCACATGTAGTTTAAGCAGGGGAAAAACTGCAAGAGAGTCTATATCCACGATGCAAGCGATCACAGTACCCAGGAGTACACAGAATGAAACACAGCCAAAACATGCAACTGATCTGGCTTGTAGATTTTGTTCTGATTGTGCCTGGCTGAGATGCTTCTATCCGATTATTCAGGTGATTTTAGTATTAGTCAAATTCTGTCTACACTAGAAGTGCTTGAAGGCATGCTTACACTGCTGAATGTTGATGGCATAGGCTGATGCAGCTTATTATTTTAACAGAGCGTCGGTCTATAAAAATAGGAAGGTACTGGAGGAAGAGAGCACCAGTGAAGAGACTGAAGTACAGAGGGCTTTAGATTTAAATTCTCACCTTAAGACTTTTTTTTTTTTTTTTGCCTTGCTACTCAGTCATTGCAGAGCAAAAGTAAGAGGGAAGAGAGAGCAGAAGGAAAGGAATATAAGAAGCAGCATCACCCAGTTGATTACCTGGAAGCCGATGACTTGTAGCTCATTGTGAAGATCATCTAGAACTCTCCTGCCATCAAAGATAAACGCAGGCTTCAGCATCCTCTTATGAATACGTTCATAATCTAACTCCTATAAAGGGCAAAGTAGACAGAATAGATAAATAGCATAACACTCCCTCTTTTCATTTTAGTTTAAATTGAAAATAACATTTTTACCTTAAACATGTCCCATTCAGTGCAAATTACAAGGGCATGAGCTCCATCACAGGCTTCATAGGGATCTTTACTTATAGTGACCAACCGAGACACTGTAACAGAAGGAAAATACAGTTTTATCCTGCACACATCTTTAGCATCAACCTAGTGCACTCCTGGCAAACTAGTCACCTTCCTTGCCCTACTCAAACAAGGAGAGTTTCAGGTCACTCATCTAGAGATGTCTTTTGTCAAGACATTTGTCACCCTGATTTGACTTATTTAAATGAAAGCAGCTTGTATCTGGCATCTAAATGAAGTCAGGGCACTTAAATGTTTGAAGTTAAGCATTCAAGTTTGATTTAAACGCTCAAGAGCATCACTAGAATTCGAAGTTACTGTGGAGTGTTCGAATGCCAGCTCTCTCAAAGGTCATTGCCTGTACAACAGCAGCACATCACGGTTCCTATTTAACAGTCGGTTCACACTAGAGAAGATACACGTCTGGCTCGGGGCTGCCTTCATCCTTTGACTGCCTCAGCAGATGCCTGGAGGCAACCCTCCCATTCCCCTCTCATTCAAGGGCAAATAAAGTACACCCTTCACTCTTCATCACAGCTCATTCCTCCATTGTCTTCACCTCTAGAAGTCTGACCTACCATCTCCAGTCTTCCTCTCCCCAATACACAAAGAAAACAAAGATCCCAAATACCCCCTGCTTCTCCACAAGAAATTTCTAGTCATCAATGATTACTTCAAAGTCTTCCTGAATTTAAGGGAACAGATTAATTTGGAAGTGATATGGGGGAGGGGAGAATGCTCTATAGTGAATTCCAGAATTATTTCTTTATTTCTACTTCACATATGCATGCAAGAACTAAGGCAAGATAGGACTCAGGACACAAAGGAGCTGACAGAGCAACACTAATCTTCCCTACTTCTAGATATTCTTCATTCTCTTCCTTTTAATTATGCAGGGAGAAAATTCTTTGCATGGATTCAAATGAAAATTTATCGAAAGAAAGATACAATAGCACAGAATTAGCATTTATCTATAAAAGCTATAGGAAAAGGGGAAGGAGTTACAGTAATCTTCTAGTAAGCATAGCCAGCAGCACATCATTGCCATGGTGAAAATGAGAAAATGAATTTATAGTATTTAAGACCTTGTGTATTTTGAGAATAGGGTGGGTTTTTCTTTGGAAGGTGTGGGGAATAGGCTTTACACAAACGTTCTTACCTTGGTTATCTTCTGAAACACCGGGATGCGAGAGATCCAAGATGATTTGTTCCTTAGGTACTTTAGGATCATAGATATGGAGCTTTGCTCCTTCATCCATTAAATACTTGCTAATGTAGATACTGGATGACTCTCTAGGGAAGAGAGTCAATCAGTTAGAGAACCAGATGGCATGTTCTGAGTAACAAAAGTCTCCAAGTGTCATGATATGCCTTGCCAGAGCTTTTATACCAGCTTTATGTTAAACATCTTAGTGGTAATCCATGCCAGCAGCAAACTTGAAGTCTTGGGGGACGCCAAGGAAAATAATATGAAAAACAAGTTTACATCTCTCTTGCTGAATCGTGCAAGAGATACTAAGCCCCAGGACTCCTATAGACCATAATTAGCAAGGCATCAATCTTATAAGCATTCCCCATAAACTGCAGTTGGAGAGCGCCGTATAAAGTTTGAGCTTTACAGGAAAAGAGAATCACCTTTGGGAAATAAAGCTGAAACTTTGGCTTCACGTAACAATTTAAAGTCAGTTGCAAAAATGTTTGCATTCTTCTCTGTGGAAAATGGAAGGACTCTGTCAAAAATCTATCTTTGCTTATGCAAGTTAATAAGGACTTAATTGATGCCCCAAACCTGTCAGTGTTTAAGACACATTTGGACAATGCCTTTAGTAATGTGCTTTAACTTTTGGTCAGCCCTGAAGTGATCAAGCACTTCCAGCTGAAAACATTGTATTCTACTAGAGTTATTTGCTCTAGCTTCTGAATGATTCAGGTATGTTATAGAGATCAAGATCAATTGTCTCATCCATTTAAAACAGACTAATCCTTGTTACAAATCAATTCAATCACAAGAGATTAAGGGTCCTAAAAAAAAAAGGGAAAAGGGTCTGCTCTGGTTTTATTAACACAATTGAATTGGGATGTTTAGCTGCATAGCTGGTGAGAAGTACAGGGAATCCATGTTAGTGAATTGAATTTGCTTTCTTACCTTGTGTCTCCAGTATCCTTTTTGAAGGCAAACCCTAAAATAGCAATCTTCTTATCAGTGACAGTATTGAACAAGCTGTCAATAATGCGGGAAGCAAATCTTCTTCTCTGATAATCATTCATGTCTATTACCTGAAATTATATAAAACGAGGGCACAGAAGGGCACCATTTTAAACTATAAGCAGACTCTATTAACAACCAAGCCAAGCCACCCACATGTAAGTTTAACAGAGGCTTAAAAAAGAAAGCTAAGTATTTTTACTTAGTATCATAAGTAATCCAAAGATAAATTTAGTTAATTTATCAAATACCGAGCCAAATCCTATTTTAATCAGTGACTGAAGATGCATATACACATATCCTATCTTGCATTACCTAGTTCAAAGGCCAGGATTTTTTCAGATTGCCTTTTTTTAAAAAGCAGCTTATTGTATTCGAGGCGGAAACATGGAAAGTGGTTCCAGTGTTAGAGTACTTGATATCACATAGACATCCCATTGCCAGACCTACACTGGCATGTAGAATAACTGTGAAAACATTTTTAGCCTTTTTAATCCAAACTAACAGATTTCAGTGCACAAATCTAGTGATTAAGCTACATTGAGTGCTCCACTTCTGTTATTGCATGAAAGTGGGTTCACTCTCTCAGATTGTTCCTGTACTTTCCTCCCAGCCTACTTCATACTTTGATCTCCAGCCCTTAACACACACGCAGGGCACTGGATCACTAGAAGAACAGGAAAGTTAGGTTCCCCCACCCCAGTGTTCAATGTGGACTGGAAAATAACTATACTTCCCTCTGTTTTGAGACTTTCAACCCAAATCAAGGATTACCAGCAGCAGCCTGTGAAACATGAGGTATAAGGTATACAGTAGAAGGATATTAGTGTATCAGGTTTATTTGAGGAAAAGAAAAAAAAGCAGTGAGATTTATGCAATGCAACAGGGTGCTGACAGGGAACAAAGGTAACAACTGACTGGGTAAGAGGGACACATTTCTTTCTGCAGGTGTGTTTTCAAGTAATGAAGATTTTCAGAATTAGAGAGCCCTGTCCTGTCTAAACACCAGAGCAAATATAAGTTAGGATTCTGGGGCTGCTCTGATCAGCATATCCTCCAGAATTTGCGTCCTGTCCTCAGACTGGTCTGAGGTCTCCCATGTGCGTGCACTGGGATGAGCTGCCGAGTGCAGTGCGCACCACAAAGAAGGTGTTCACCCCATTGCTTATACAGGTGCACATATATGTGCATTACATGACTTGATCAGTGTGGGCTGGGGCAAATAAACCTCTACAAGGTAACAGTAAGGAAGCAGGAGGTGCAGGTAAGGGGTTGCACTACATGAACACAACACTCTTTATCTTATCCTAACCCTGCAGCACCTGCTCTTTCTATCTGATTTGTCTACAGCTTAATAAGCCATACAGAAACACTGCAAAGAGAGTTGCTCTTAAAACAATGTCTTAAAACAAAAACAGAATAAGAGAGCATAAAAGCATTAAAAGCACTTTCAAGTAGCTTGTTTACATGAACAATGCAACCTTTTAGGCTTTTGTTAAACAAAAAAACCAGGACCACATAGAGCAAAGCTTAAGTGTTCCTATGGCTTCGGGTTGCCAAGTTACCAAGTAGGTTGTATTTGGAGAAGGAACCTTGTGATCTCAAAGGATAAAACCAAACCAATTTGTCTCTTTCAAGACGGTATTAATTTTTCCCTATTCATCAGATTATCACTGAAGTAACATGGTTAGTTCCTACAGCTCCAGGGATTGCCTGTTGTCTGCATGCATCTTATATTGAGTAAAAGCTATAGTTCTTAAAGCAAATATCAGAACCTAGGGCTCCTTCTCTTTCCTACTGTGCCAATGCAGCCAAGCCCTACACTGAACCAATGCTTTCCTGGATGCTTGCACAAGGTTCATGCAGTAGTTAGTCTCAGCTTCACTGATGCGGATGCAAGCCTCTCCACCACGGACTAGACTATCCTAGTGAGGTGCACTTTTTAAGGAAGATGTCAATCTGAACCTCTTCAGAGGCAGGCAGCATAATCCCCATGCCTTCCTTGTCCCAAGCAACTGATGTAAGAGTTATAGTTGCAAGCAATTAGGCTGCTGCCTAGCCCCTGGCTGGAGGCTATACTATCTGAACAGGATATAGAAAGCCATTGGACATCAGACAACGTAAGAAGCTGACAAAAGTCACCAATAGCACTGTGAGGGATGACAGAGTTTTACACAAGCAGTTATGGAGGAGCTGTTAGTGAGATCCAGCCAAGCTTCAGGTAATTGGAATAGGGACCTTTTGGGGAACAGAACCTTGCAAAGCCAACAGAGCCTAGATAACCCCATCAACAGTACCACGTGGCCACAACAGCCTAGGCAATGGTATAAGAAATACCAAACTTCAGTATAAATGTGGCACAACTGACCAATGACGAAAAAGTAATTAGGGGTAGGTTGTTTATTTGGCAGCAGACTGGGATGAAGAAGAGTGATGGGAAAGAAGGCTAGCCAAAAGGAAGATTGGAAAAAGGGAAAGCTGCTAATAAGGTAGGCAAATCATGCACTTGGTGTTCTGGGGGCATCTGCTAGACAGCCTTGTCCTTGATCACTACAGCCTAAATCAGGATAATAAAGCTCTTCTTTTGATCATATCACATATATCAAAGCTGCTTTCTCAGTCAGGGCTGAGAAGAGGGGTGAGGTGCTTTCACTGGTTAGTAGGGAAACACTTGCTAGTACAGACCAAGCATCCCAGTACTGCTGCATTGGTGCTAGGCCTGAGAGCATCCATATCTTCCCAACCATTCCTAACATTAAGCAGGCAACAGCAGCAACCATGTTTATTTAAAAGAATAGCAAGTTCTGCTGAGTTCTTTCACAAAAGGAACTCAAAGCCTAAGCACCCACGAGTATCTAATGCCAGTGTTAGGCTGAGGGCCCTAAGATGTAAAGATGATCAACATTAAGGTATCTGCTCCTTAAAGCTGAAACACAGATTATACATAGACAACCCTGAAAAGCTCAATGGCTGAAAGCTGAATGCTGAAAAAACAGGAACCCCTCAAAATAATCAGTGAAGAACTTGTACCTGTTGCCAGTAGCGGGCTACTTCAGGCAAGTTCAGCGCCTCACAGAGGTACACTAAATTCAATACATCCTTCTGAAAGCAGCTACCTCCAAACCCTGGAAGAGAAAATGATTATTGTACAGGTGACTAAGGTACTATCCTAACTCAGTCTTTGGAATCAAGTAGGTTTTGGCAATCATTGAAAACAATAACTGATGTTATAATTATCACTGAGCATTATAATTTTTCCCAGTATTTCACTGGCAGCAAATGAAAACCTTAAGAATCTCCCAAAATTGAACTCCTGGACCTACCTACTTTGTCAGTTACAGAAGCACTAGAATCTGCTTCAGGTCCCACTGAAGTCAATGGAAGTTTTAACCCAGTCTGAGGGAAACATACAAGATAGGTCCTAGGGTTTTTTTTATTATTACAAGTGAGTGGACAAGTTCCTGGGTTTGCTCTCCCCCCACCTAGAGATTTAGACAAATGCTTCTTAGAACAAGTACGTTAAGATTAGATTCTCTCCTCCTGCATGCAGAAATGGATACCTAATCATTGCCAAGAACCAAAGATCACCACAGCTGACTAAGGGAGAACTGAGATAGTTAGAGGGATCTTTGACCCTTAGAACTTCGCTCAGGATCCCAGAAGCGACACGCTGTAGAAGGAATTAGAACAACATAATAGGAATTTTGGTAATATATTGAAAAGCTACCTGCTTTTCACTCTTGCATAGACTCTAGGAGAGGTTATATATATTACATTGTTTTAAAGTCAGGCTTTCTTTTCCTAGCATGAAGACTGTAGCCATATAGATAGGCTTTAGTCTTGTTCAGTAAGTTGGAAAGTTTGTTGTACTGATCACCACTTTATCACATCTTACTCGCTAGTAAGTCTTAACAACTGAATTCATCCTACAAATTAAAAGTTGCCATCACACATTCTGACCTAGAGGCATCCCCTTCCTCAGGACACTGGCAGCAACTCCTGAACAAAATTGCAGCAGTTACAATTGGGAAGACATCTTAGAGAGCACTATCATCAGTGATGCTTCAGAAAATTAAAGTTGCAACTTCTCCTTCCAGTGTCCCAGGCAGGATAAACCACACACTCTGAACCCTCAGGTTTCAGACTGACAAGGTCTAGAACAACCTCAATCCTAGTCATTTTACCAGAAAAACTGATTCTGCTAGTACTCAGCAATATTTTTTACACACTCGTGCTGTAGAAGATTTTAAGAGTATCACATCACTTCAAAACACTACTAGAAGACCCATTGCACTATTAAACAGAAGCCCAGAAGAAAAAGGATTTTTCATTTACCAACACTGGCTTTGAGAAACTTATTTCCAATTCTTTGGTCTGTTCCAATAGCTCTTGCTACTTCTTCAACATCTGCTCCTGTAGCTTCACACAGAGCACTGATTGAGTTAATGCTGCTGATTCTTTGGGCAAGGAAGGCATTAGCTGCCTGTAAATAAAAAAACATAGTAAAGAAAGCTTGATTTCTTCCAGAAACCAAGATGTGCACAGACCGAAGGGGGTCACTACTAGAAGGATTACTTTAGTATCTATGTAACACTGTTGAGATACAAAGTGGTAACATAACTAGTTTAATACATAAATGACAGCTAATGGGATCTAAGCAAAATAATGTAATGCTTAACTCGCAGACTTTGAAATGTTTTATGATAGTAACCAGTTTCTGCAGCACTGGAGGTTTACTCTTATTAATAAATAACACAGCAATAAAAGTGAGAAAAGGATTTAATGGAAAGCTGATATCACCTATTAGCTCAACTAAGATAATCGGAAAAGATTAATATATATGTCAAATGATATTAAGTCCTCCCAGCCTTGTCTGTCTGTCTTAGCTGCATCACTCAGTGTCAGTGAACTTATGCTTCTGAGTTTTGTTTCACTTACATCCTTTGCTCATTGCAGACAACAGCAGTAACACTAACCAGTTTAGAGAGTTCTGATGACCAGGTATTGGTTGTGAGGATTTTTTCTTTGGGCACCCAGTGCTCATAAACAGCACAAAGAGCACGGACAGCTTTCTGTCCCTCTGGAGAATCATCTCCCCCGATAAGCACTCGGTCTGGGTTCTTCAGGTCCTTGATGGCTGTTCCTTCTGCGAGGAACTCTGGGTTAGACAGCACCTACAGGCACAGAAATAAAGAACAACAGAGAAAAACCAAAAGCAACAACCAGCCTTTAAATACACAACTCAAAGATTATGCTTACCTGCAAATCCAAGTTAGGCTTAGTATTAGCATCAAATATTCGACGAATGCTCTCCGCAGCACGTACCGGAACTGTGCTTTTCTCAGTGACAATTTTATAGCCATTTGAGTTTTGTACAATTCGCCTAGCACAAGCTTCAATGTATTTCAGATCAGCAGCTCGGCCTTTTCCCATGCCATAGGTCTTTGTTGGAGTGTTAACCTAGTTAAATACACAGAGGGGAAAGAAATGTTACAGGTCTCAACACAAAAGCTAGTGACAAGGTGAAATTGTTAGGAATGACAGACATTTTCCTTCCCAGAGTCCAGCTTGCTTCTACCCCAGAATTATTCTAGTTACCATATCAGATGAACAGCTATTAGCTTTCTCAATTACCCATTTTCTCTTCTAAAGAAAGCTCATTGGCCCCTATTCAAATAGAATTTAAACAAAAGCAATTCATAGCAGCTCTGCATGCTTCGGTGAAACTTAGTCCTTATTCTGGAAACACCAGTAATTTCTTCATGATTACAGACAGACAGGGTTTCCCCCCC
>VYZM01011571.1:28814-77949 GCA_013398915.1 Dromas ardeola | reverse complement strand
CTTCCCTCAGCCCCGAGGGAGGGAGAGCGGCGCCTCTCGGGGTGCTCGCCGCCCCCGCCGGGACCGTGTCCCTTTGGGGTTTTTTTTCCTTCGTTACCTGTGCTCCTCCGGGTCCCCACCACCACTGCCGGTGCCCCCCGGTGCCCGGGCTGGGCTGCCAGGGGAGGTCAGCCGCCACCGGTGGGGTAAGGGAGCGACCTGTCCCCTCTTCTCCTGCATCAGGGTGTTTTTATAAAATAAATGAATTTTTGGTGGTTGAACACGCCTGTGAATAGTTTTTGCTCCCTCAGGTATGCCGACTGTGAAATACAAACCTCAACGTGCATTCTCTCTCCCGTAGTCCCACGCCGTCTCTGCAAAGACAGGTGGATAGAATAGAGAGGTGTATAGGTAACGGTGAAATACAGCGTTTAAAGTCCAGACGGCAAACTTTGCCAGAGCAAGGAAATTACAAGCGTGCACTCTCTCGCCCTTGTGACCTCGGCGCTGCCCCGGGATCTCTTGCCTAGTTGTGTTAAAGGTCTCAGGTACTACCGTTGTCTTCTGTATAGATGCGGTACGTTGTTGGTGTACTCCGCCTGACTCGGGGAGCAGAAAGACTGTGGGAAATCTGATGACTTTTCTCCCTTGCATTCACCTTCACACTGCACCTCCTAGAAGCTGCGAATCTTTTTTCTGCCTCTGCAATACTGCAGTCATTTATGCTTTTAACAGATTAATTTATGCTTTTAACAGATTACTATTTCTATGTTAAATGTTGCCAAGTTAGGTGACTAATACGTGTATGTCCTTGTTAACGATGCGAATAAAGTATTGCCTTGTTCTCAAGTGGCATTTTCGTCCATAGGTGTTAAAGCATATAAAAAAGAAACTGGAATCATTGTTTCTGTTTTACACTTTACTCTGTTACTATTTTACTCTGCAGGATCTGATCTTTCCCTGGAAGAATCAGTGCCCACGTAAGTGAGTACACTCTGTAACTCACTGGTCCTTTAGAAACGGTACTGTAAAATATGTGCATTTCTACTGAAAAAGCCCACTGAGGTTTGCAATCTCAGTGTGGGATCCCGGTGGAGTCAGTGTGGGTAGCCAAAAAACTGCCTGGCAAAGGTGCAGGGTTCACCGTGTTTATCCTGAAGTAGAAACAAGTAATGCCTTGTCTCATTGCTCATTTGCACAGATGTCTCAATTTTGAACACATCCTTTTTTCCAGGGAAGCCTAGGCAAAGCAAATAGAAGCTCGGCGAGCTCTCACTACCAAGTCAGTCTTATCTACACGGTCATCTTCAAAACCCCCCTTTCAAGACCTCCTTAGGTCTTGGCTTAGCCATAAACACATACATTTGTACCGTGAAGAACTTGATCTGGTCCCTCTGTATGTGCCTGTTGCTCTGTTGGCAAGGCCTAACCCACTTCAGATCCTTCGTGTGGTCCCTGGAAAGTGCTGGTATGGAAGGTGAGCTTAGCATGGGCCTGACAAACAAGGAAAAGATTTTCTAAACAGCGGTGGTCACCCTGTGCAAGGCCACGTTTGTGAGAAGGAGCTCCCTCTGCGTGTTGCTGTATGTATGGGTAGTTAGTAGTCAGCTAATACCTCCTAGTTATTGCGTTTGCTAAGAATGAGGGCAGAAGCTTCAGAGCCTTCCTCAGCTGGGGGCGTTCATACGTACCTCAGGAGACAGCTGTGTCTGGTGGGTTACAAAGAAACCTGGGGATCTAATTCTCCACCTGCATCTATGCTGAGTTTGCCAAGGAGATAGAAAGGGAATAGTTTTCCGGTCTGGTAATGATGGCCCTTCCCTGGGAGGAGAAAGGTCTGGGTTGTAGTCTATGATTTGAGAGCTGTTTCAGATGTCTGAACCGTCCTTGGAGCAGGCAATGGACCCCAGTCTCTTTTCTCTTAGCAAAGGGCCTTCGCTGACAGACTACACTGTCACACCCTCCCTGCCTGGGACGTGCATCTTGAATTCTCTCTTGCAGAATGGCACAACTTCTCCAGAAAGGATGACAAGGGCTGCTTTTGTTTCCCTATAGCCTACGCTCTGGTGGTGAGGGCACTGCTGGCGGGACAAAAATGCAGGGCTCAAAGTCACGGCAATGAAAATGGGCAAGGAGCTTGGGTCACCCTTCTCATTACTGAATAAATGCTGAATTACTGTGGGGGGGTTTCTCTGTTTTTCTGTTCAGGCAGACCCATCGTTTACCAGTACACAGAATTTTTTACAACACTGCACAGAGGCAATAAAGCTTGTGTAAGGCTTCAGGGCACACCGTTAAATCTCCTGAAGCACACTGTTTGGGAAACGCAGCCCTGGACTGCTACAAAGGAGATGAGGCCAGTCCACCGCTGGCCACATTTTTAAACAAAAGTGTGAGTTCTGCTCCATTTTTTTGAAGGCTCAGTGTAGGCTGTGAATCCTTTTGCAGTGCAGGGGCAGTAACTTAAATTACACAAGGAATGGAATTTCAGGCGTATGTTTTTCTTTAGCATTGCCAGTTGACTAAATCAGATGGATCCCTCTTCCAGCGTATCAGCCAGTGTGTACCTCACTCCAAGACAGCCTTTCCTTCCCACTGCGTGGGGAGTTTCTGTATCTAACTCGGGGCTATAGAGTCTCTTCTGGGAGGCAACGCCTGAAAATCAGGGGAGAAAATGAAGTTTTGCAATGCCCGTTACTTGCAGGAACAGAAATTTGATAAGCCTTCCCTCAAATTAGCAAAACGTAATGTATAAAAATGGAAGCTCAACAAATTCAGTTTCAAGACAGATGTTTTCTAATAGTGAAGATAAGTAATGACTGAAACAATCCAGAGATGGTCCACCTCTGAAAAGTTTTTCTAAGAGATTTTTTTCTAGTGCAAAAATAAATCCTATGGATGTCAAAACAGATGTTTATAGTAGTCCAGTTTGGCTTTGTAATTAATCAGTTTAATATGTATATTATGCAAGATTTTAACTAAAATGCTCCCTGAGCTGGTTGCTGGAAGTTATCTTAGCAGGGCATCCGTTCAGGTAAAGAGCAGCACCAATGAAGGATTGCCACTCTCCAAACTAAGTTTTGTGTGTTGCAGCCTGGGTCAGAAGTCTCCCTACAGGGTTCATTTCAGTGTTCATATTTTTCCGGTACTGTCCTATGCGTGCTATTTTGGAATGAAAATTGAGAGAGCTGCTGTTCCATTCATCCGGAATTTTACATTTTAAAGATTGTCCTTTGCACAATAATTTACCTGTAAGTAATCGATGCTTCCGAGAGCACTGCTCGCTTACACATCCTGCCAGGAGATCGTCTTTTCAGATCCTGATATTAAACAGCCTGAACTGTAATCCATGGAAGCATCCATGTCCAAGAAAGGTGATTATCATCATTCACACACACCTGCTTGAGGAGAATAGGCATTTTTGGAGATATTTGTAAATTCTAGGCTACAGATACACATAGGTCATGCTTAATAACCTAGTCAATAACCCAGTCTTAGGAGATGGACTCCAAAAGGTATATAAGATCAAAACATACTCAAGTTTTAACAATACAGTTCCTTAGGTACCTAAAGGTATATCTTGTGCCTCAGTCTAATCCGGCCTGAGCAGTGTTGTTGCCTGCCTCATACCTAAACTTGATCTGATCATGAAAATGAGCAATGCCTTTGCTATATACTCTCACAGACCTGAACTTAACGTGTGCTCAGGCAAATGCCAGCAGGATCAAGCACTGTGCCGTCCAAAGATTTAAGACTGCTTCATTCAAAAAGCTTGGCCAAGGAAACCCATAATGTCTTTTTAATATAACAGGTTAATGGCTAGAGCACGTACCAGCGTGAGATTGGATCCTGTGTTCTCCTCTTCGTGTGGAAAATAGGGGAGCCAGCTCAAGGCCTTATCTCCACCTTTCCAGAAACCATGGAGCAAAGGGTGATCCAAATGCCAAAGGTGGGTAGAGGGGGCACTCTTCACCTCTCGTGTACGAGCTGTTCCATTATGCAATGGAGAAACCGTGATTTATGAAGGATTTGNGGAAGGGAAGGGAAGGGCAAGTGAGTGCATGATAGCATAATCTCCTGGCCGGCACTCTGATGTTGGAGGTGAGAGGACAAGCCAGCAAGGAACCCTGGATATGAAAGAAGTTTTGTATCATATCTAGGGAGTGTTTAATGTCAGACTAATTCCCCACCAGATTTAGCTGATCATTAACTAAAGGCAGCTGTGTTTGTGTAATCAGTTTGTGACACTGACATCTGACACAGATTCAACAACCACCGTTTGTCTATCAAGCCTTTCTTTAACTTTTGACACAGCACAAACAGGAGGCAACCCAGGGAAATCTGAGCTACGCAGCAACTCTCCCAGGCCGAGGCACAAAGTGCCCAGAAGACTCGCCTGCAGACCAGTTGGATCAGTATTTGAATCCGTGCTTTGTGTTTTACAATGCCAAGAGGAAGGAAGGGGACACAGCTAAAGAGATTACGCAGGGACGCGTGAGACTGGGCATGCGTGTTCCTCTGGAAAAGGCTCCAACAGCTGCATAAAGCAAGCCGTACGGTGGTTTTGGACACAGGCAGCCAAGTGCTTGAGCTCCTACGTGTGCTCAGAGCCAACCATAACAGTGAACTGCGCAGAGCCACCCTTACGAGTTGTTACGAGAGACATTTTCTGCCTGGCACGTCCCTACTTACGCCTTCTCGTCACCTCCAACTCTCTGGCTCAACCGAAACTTCCACTTTGCTGTTTTGTCTGACAGTTTGCCCAAACAGCTTACAATCGATCTAATACAATATTTTTGTTAGTGACAACCAGCACCCCAAGCTGCAATTATTGGTAATATCTGTCTCAAAATGCAGTGAGTTTCTGGCCAGGGTCAACGTGTCTGTTTGTGTGGGGCTCAGAACATTGAGACAATAATTTGAGCTGGACTCGTAGACAATATAAATAAAAACCAAAAACCATGCAGGATTAAAACAACATTTAAAAATCAGAGGAAGTCCACCCTGAAGACTCTGATGAGAATGTCCTCTCAAACCCTCTTTTAGCTCCTGCACAACAATGTTTTGTTTTCCAGTATGTGACCTTCCTCTAATTAGATTATTTAAATCTCTCAGTATACACAGAAATTATTCACACTTCCTCCCAGGCATGATTACATTTGATGGCCTTATCTATTGTTTAGTAAAGACCTCTCTCTTTTTTTTTTTTTTTTTTCTTTCTTCTGATGTTCTGGAAACCACACACATTACGCCAGACATCAAAGCTGTTCCTTCAGCAGCAGTGCTATGGGCAGCAGCAGTGCTTTGCTGAACATGGAGCATACTAAATCTCCCGACAGGAGAGCCGTTTCAGGCATAACAACCATTTCAATAAAACAGTAAGGAAGCCTTAAGTGCCAAAACTAATGCAATGGAAGTAAGAACAGCCAGATAAGGCACTGCTTGTCATCACAGCCCCGTTGGAGAGAAATCGTCTTGTAGCATGACTTCTTCGAAGGGTTTTACTCAGCTGAGTGGTCCCATTGCCTTAACACTTGTTCACATAAAATCAGGTGAAGACTTGATCTGCTGTTACAGTACAGCTAAAAGCAAATTGGGCTTAATCTCATCCCCCCACATACTGAAGCCCTAAAAGAAGCATACAGCCAGAGGGGGTGTCAAAGACAAGATGCACTTGTGATTCAAATTGCAAGCTAATATTTGATGAAGTGGGAAAAGTGATTATTTGGATTTTCTATCTCATCCATGTGATACTGAGGATGGAAAACAAGGCTGCGTGAAATCACTAGGAGAGCTGAAGAAACCGATTTTTACTCACCATCACCACAACAACAAAGCAGATTTTGATGTGTTCCGTGCAGTACTTGGTGTAGTGTCCAGCCCTGTGGGGGCTTCTGTGCATCATTTTCTTGCCAATCGTACTCAGTTTATCATTTACCATTTCATCTACAAGTTCTGCTCTAAACAGGGCTCCCACATCTTTTCAAAAATGTAGTTTTTATATCACAGCAATGGCTCTGACCTTCTTTAGAATGTTGTATAATGGTGGGTTTTTTTTGTTGGTCTGCTTAAGAAACATATTTTCTTGTCTCTAATATCTTCTGTTACATTTTAAGAGTATTTTTTGCATCAGAAGACAATAGCCTTCAAGAATTTTAAAACAGATGTAAGTCTGAAAACTACAGTCAGATGAAATTATTCCTCTATTTCATCATTTATAGCTTGGAGGATGTAATAACAAAACCCATAAATGCAAGACTTTCTTTTTTTTAAAGCTTGCTACTTGTGATCTTTGGTTAGAAATTACTACTGTATTTTCAATTAACATTGTATAAAATATTTTATAATATCACTTTCCATGCAAGCAAGAAGAGTGAAACTTTTAAAAAGCTGGATATATATGGTGAATTAATATTTATTGTCATGTATTGAAATATATTTATTTCAGACACCCTCTTTGACCAGCACTCTTATCTGCGGATATTAAAAAGGTAATGTGGAAGCCAGATTCTTCTAGTTATTATATTTAACTACAAAGTACCTGCTACGGGAGCTGGCAATAATTTTGGTACAAGACCAAGTAACGTAGGTTCAGTTATTCTTCTTGAATGAAAAAAGACAAATCTTCAGCTGACGTCCAGTGTAACTCCCTGGAAGCCAGCGGAGTTGTGCTGTTTTACACGTGAGGATGTGGTTCACCATGGGACAGTCCACTTCTTCCCCCACCCCAAGGTCCACGTCTTTGCAGTGAATTGCACCATAGGCTGCTGGCTGGTACTGAACAAGTAAGAATAGAAGGAGACAAGAATGTAAGTTGTCTATTTTTGCAAGGAACCCACTTCATGTTCATGGAATGTTTTGCTGCAATGATTTGATGCATTTCTCCCAAACATCCCAGATAGGAAACAATTTTTTTTTCAGGCTTTGGGGCATAGTAATCGTCTCCACTTACCTGGTGGTCTTGAACAGCCAGGTCTCATGCAGATCCATTCAACATAGTTCATTTAAATTTGTGGTAATTTCCTTTCTGCATCACTTTTCATAATAGGCGTGTGTATCCTTGGCAAACATTTTAACAAGTGCACTTATAAGTAAGTACTGTCTCCGGATAGCTGCGTATTATTTTAAACCCTAATGCTCCCCTGGTGTTTTCCTTTTTTTCCTTGGATTGACACAGGAATGCCTAATGTGGGATCTCAGCTGCTGCCGAGGCAGTGCTCAGCATTTCATGCTCTGCTGCTGGAGGACGAAGAGTGATGCATTCCATGGGAACAGTGAGGAAGCAGCAGGTCTCTACTACTTCTATATGCTGCCTCGGATCCACTGGAGCATCTTCCTCAGAGCAGCTCTGGGTCCAACACTGCCAAGAACTGGGACTAGAAAATAGACTGCAAATCCCAAAGTAGTAGGATTTGATCTAAAATGAAGTAACATAATTGGCATACTTGGCCTCTGTCATTACTTTTCTTACTGCAGTATTTCTGACATCCTAGGTTGCACAACTACTTTGAAGAGCAAAAGGCAGAGACATCTGTGTTGGCCATCAGTGTATCTTAAACCTTGGAAACTGCTTATAATTTGTACTGACTTGCTTGAGATACATACAGAAGGCAAGTGTCCATTGCTGCAGTCCTACATCTTCTATAAAGACTAAGAGACAAAGACAAAAGGTTACTAATGATTGCTATTTATTTTGTTAAGTCAATAAAAAGTGCATAGTACAAGCCCTTTATCCCAATCCAAGTACTCAGTAAAAGATTACTAGGAAACCGCAAATGGCACAGATGATTTTTTGTTTGGCATAATTCAGACATTTTAAACCACTGATTTACATTAGGTACATCACATCATCACTCTTCCTTTTTCAATCATGAACGTTACAAGGCTAAGTGATCTGCAGACAATACATGAATACATATGATTTCTCATTTCAGAGTATAATAATTGTGTTAAGCAGACTCTAAAAATACTATTGTTTTAACAAAGTTCTAAACTAAGGTATAATTGTAAACTTCCCTCCATATTTCCCAAGTTGCCACAACTTGCATCTCTTACTAACCAAGCTTAAAACCCTCATTACGGAATTAATCATATCCTGAAGCTTCACATCCCACTAATCTCTTCCACATTTCTTCTTGAAATTTACCATTAACATCTGTAACCATGACACAATTATTTCATCGCAAACTACATCACTAAAGGCCAGATTTCTGCCACCCTTACTAAAGCTGCTACTAGTACATTATCTCAGAGTAGTCCCACAAACTTCAGTGCAACTACTTGATGAGTAAGGCACTATTTAACATGAATAAGAGTGGCAAAATACAGTCCTACAATTAGTTACTTTTGTTTTAATTAAGAGTGGTGATCTGAAGGTTATACCTTGGAGAGAGTATCTGAATTTAAAAGGCATACATTTTGACGTGGGATAGTGGCCTGGCTCTTTAGTAAAACATTTTACAATAAAATATTTCCAATGTTTCTTCTTTTACATAGAAAATTTAAAATAGCAATTTACATGAGGAAAGCATACATGTATAAAACCACTGGGACAATTACTTGGAGGAATTTCAAGCAAAGACAGTTCATTTAAATGTAAAACACAACATTACTCTGAACAAAAAGTTCATTTGCCAAGACTGGTAGCGCTGGGTGCACATGGTGAGTTTTTTAGATACATACACAGACATTTAAGTAAAGCGAGACTGATCCTCACACGTGAGGAGCATCTGCTGTACATCTCACCAGCTTCCATCAGGATGAGGAGTGGCGCTCTGTCTGAAATGAAGCCTCTTTCTGTTGGCTTTTTAATCAACTGGAAGCCTGTTTTATGCATCCGATAGTGAAGCAGTCTGGCCAAAAATTCTTGGAGAAAAGGTCATTGTAGTGGGTTTATATATATATTTTCTTGCTGGTTCAACAAAATGATGCTGTATTACTTGTTCTGTTCAAAACAGTATCCCAAACATAATGGTACACGGAAGGCAAAAAGCAAGCACAGTCAGATTGCTTGTCCCAGTGACATCTTTACACAGTGTTTGTGGCCTGTACACCATTAGACGCAATAGGACAAATTCTCTCAGCTTCTCTGCTGCAGCTCCGCTGCTTTACATGGCACTGCGCTGATGTCACTGAGAGCACCTGGCCCAACCTTCTTCATTTTTTTATTTTTTCTTTTTTATTATTTTTTACACATGCTCCTATGCTTGGGAGCACACTATTCCACAGAAATTCAAAGGGCAGTTACATCCATTTACAGAAGCCTTTCTTCAGGTCTACGCTGTAACTTTACAAGGAGGCTTAGCTGGCCCACCATTAACCCTGAGGAGGAAAACCCTGCGTCTGTCAACCATGGGATCTGATGTGAGATTTTTGTTAGAGCCTGTTAATACAAACCTTTATGCATCTTAACAGTTAGTCCCTTCAGCTTCGTAACTCAAGTCCTCATGAGATAAAGGTTTGTAAAGTAAGGCTTTGAATTCCCATATGTCTGTCCTACTGACCTTTACGGAAAGAAGCTTCATGTTGGTAACATAAAAATGTTCTTTACATTATTCTCATCAATTTTTCAAATTGATCAAGAAAAATATACAGTGTCGCTTTTCTGTACATCTTTAAAATGTTCTTAAATTAATGTACATAAAAAAGTCATTCCCATTTGCTACAATGGGAGATGTGCACAGGTACGTGCACAGCCACACATACGCACACATAAACACATCACACATACACACAAATATCCGAGGGAGAAGACATGCCGTATGTAGTCACCTGCAAGTTTGTTATTCTACAATTACAACCAGCAGACAAGGATGAAATGCTAAGAATTGCTGATAACATACATAACCTGAATATCCAGTATATGTCGTATACCGTAAGTTGGTAACCTCGGTAACCTCTTGGTATGATTTCATCCTGTCCAAGATACATTACACCATGGCTAAAAACTTGTTAAGATACTGATTATTAAAAGACTATACCAGGACAGAAAATTCTACCAAATTCTTCTCACTAAATTTCTCCTTTCATAAAAGTCTGTAAGTAAACAAATCCAGTTTTGGAATACATTTTTTGGACAACATTTTGAATAAGATCTATCATTTATTATTGAACAAGATTTATTTCTTTTTTGGTGGTATAATCTCTTGTGTAAAGTTCCCAATATATATTTCAAAGCTCTGACAGTGGCAATTATCACATTCATTTCTTTGCACGCGCACACACACACACACATAGTATAATTCTAGTGGACAATCCGTGCTTTTGCCAACAACCCTGAAAACTATGTTAGTGGTCCAAAGACCAGACTAAAAGCTGCTCTGAAGCCAGGGCAAATATAAAATAATTTCAATTTTTCACCACATAACTAAGCTAATAGTTGCAACCATAATATAACTCTCAAAAGCATACTGGAGAAAAAAAATGGATTAATCTGAAGAAAGGTCAGTAACCTTCCATTATTATTGATGCACAGGGATTTTCTTTTTCTTTCAATGCATATCAGAAATCACTGCAAAGAAATTAAGATCATTGTAACAGAAAGAGACTGAGTGGAATGTCCACAGTAACGGTAACAATCAAAAAACCCCTGCAACACCTTATCGTTATTCAAATTACAATCTACTAGGAACTGTAATAACATACAAAGCAAAAATTAACTTAAAATTGAAGTCGCTAAAAGCAGTTCTTGAACATAACTGCTGAATGATAATTCTGCTCTATATAAATGAGAAAAGAAAACAGTATTGAATGGAGTTTAGGAGTAATCTGGTCACTTCGTTCATTTGGTCGTGCAAGGTTTTAGCTGCTGAACTTTTCCAATACTGAATGCTCTAGTCCACTGGTGGGGCTGGTGGTTCTTGTCCCTAGGGGGAAGGAAGGAGGAAAAGAAAAAAAAACAACCAACACATAGAGGATTAGAAACAGTGCTTCACATAAGAGGATTTAGCAATTAAAGAACTCAGAAGAGTTACATTGTGCTTTCTTATAAGGTCTTTCAGTATCTCTTTCAGTATTCAGAATACATGAGCATCAAAGAACAATACTGTTTCCTGCATCGATAGGGATTTTTCCATCATCCCACATCTAGGACAAAGATCACCTTTCCTAGTTTCATGCTGTAATTTTGTCTACCAACTTCTCTAAAAGCTGTGATTTTCCCCTTGTACATAAGAAGGCAGGAGGCTGTTCCACCTAGCGACAGCCGGTGTCCAGAGGACATTATGACCCACACCGTCACCCGTGCCTTCCTCACAGTTGGCCTTCGTGATTCTGCTTTCACTTTGGTTTTACTCATTTGCGTTGTTAATGGAGTTCCAAGAAAACACAGGGAAAAAAATGTAATGAAAAAATGACTGTAAGATAGTTTGTATTAAAAGCAAATACATATAAGCTATTGTGGAGTCTCTCTGCAGGGCGCTTTAAGACACACTTACATTATGCGGGCTGCTTGGCTTTCCGGCTGTGTTGGATCCTCTCAGATTACTAGGTCTCAGTAAGAACAAGACAAGCGCAATCACCACCCAGGCCATCATTATCATGGCAAAGCTGATGCCATTGTCACTGGAGGAATTTGGTCCTGGCACTACAGACAAGAAAAATTCAAGTTATTACACAGAGCGACAGCAGAGTTCTTTCACCAAAATGAAAACAAAAATGCAATATAAGTCTCAGAAAAAAAAAAAGAGAAATATTTTTCAGTTGAGTTTTCTGGTTAGTCCTTCCTTTTGGCTTTGAGATAAGTAATTCTTAGTTAATTTTACACTGTTTTTTAATCACATTTCTTATCCCTTTGAAAAGATAATCTATTTCATAAGATTTCACCGGAATTCTCAGAAATATGAATATTTCTTAGTTCACTTTAACTTATAATGAACTGGAAATGACAAACACACGCTTTGTATTTAACAAATCAAACTTAGTTTTTAAGAAATCAAACTCGATGCAAAATGTATTTATACGGGAAACCCCCTCATTTGTATGTTGGTGTTTGTTTGTTGCCTCAAACAAAGAAAAGAATAAGGCTAAAGACATGAAAGCTCAGACTCCACTGTTAGGCCCCGCACAGAGAACATGCCAATTCTAGTAAGAAGGGAGCAAACTAATGGTTATAATTTTGTTGGTTACTGTAAGTTACTTATTGAGAATTTGTTTGAACAAGTGTCAGCGTCAATATGCTAGATCTCCATGACTGATCAGCCGGGTCATTTGGTACTTCTGATAGCATCAAGAATCATACAATGGTTCAGGTTGGAAGGGACCTTAAAGCTCACCTAGTTCCAACCCCCCTGCCATGGGCAGGGACACCTCCCACTAGACCAGGTTGCTCAAAGCCCCATCCAGCCTGGCCTTGAACACCTCCAGGGATGGGGCATCCACAGCTTCCCTGGGCAACCTGGTCCAGTGTCTCCCCACCCTCCCAGTAAAGAAAAATGTACCTGTCAGGGGGGGAAAAAATGCTGAGGAGATACATGAAAAAGTGAAGCCCAGGGATACAATGTAAAAATTTTACACCTAATTTCCATACAGAACGGCTGAGACATCAAAGCATGGAAATAAAACTGAGAAAATCCCCTCAGACTGGAGATGGCTGGTTAGTCTTTTTGGATCAAGAAACTCTTGCAAATACCTGCACATTTGAAAAAAAAAAACTTTTGTCCTCTGAAACATAATTTCAAATAATCAAACTACAACTAATGTTGTCAGTGGAAGTGTAAACCAATGTACAGTTAATTACCTATGGTACTCACATGGTTCATCAATTAATACAAAGCTATAATGAATAACCTTCAGAAAGAGAAGAGCTATTCTATTTTATTACTCAAATTGACAACTTTAACATTTGGGGAAATTCCACAGAGACACCTGTATCCATCAGATTTCTCAGTTAACTCATTTGGGTCATCTCATCATTCAGTCAAGTCTGGATTCAGTATGAGTTGGAAGCTGTTCTTGTTTAACATTTGCTGGATACCCAGTGAACTGTTGGAGTCAGTTATTTCCTTGAAGGCTAATGCTGATGCCAAAGAACCATCCTCATCACTGTCACACTGGGGCAGCATTTTGAACAGAGGCTCTTCTGTGGAAATGGTTTCTTCATAACACAGCTCAGACCCAGCAGAGGGGCACTGCGGGGAAGCTTGCAGCCGTGCCATTCACAACACTGCTCTTCTGTGAATAACACTTCATGGGTCAGGGCTGTTGGATTGATGTCCTTTACTGACATCACGTGCACTCAAAAATGTTGAAGAAGAAAAAAACCCCACATATTACAGAAGTTCATGCTTCTCAAAGCACAAACAACACCATTAACTTGTATGAGCAAATGAAACTGCCATACAGCTCTTGCCTTTTAAATGTCCCAAATATAGAAATTTCAAAACTCCAGAAGGTGCTAATGTAGAGAAATTTTATTATTAGAAGTACATACAATTAGAGGTGACAATTCTTTTGGAGATCTGAGTGAATAAAGGGTGCTGTACATGAGGAGAAGGCGTAGTGTAAAGAAAATAAATGAGAATGCTACAGCCTCTAATTCATTAAACTCTAACATATAATTGATTCAGAAAGCATATGGAATTGTGCAGGTAAGAGTTTAGAGTTTAGTTGTGTTGTGGGAAAATATTATTGTTATCAACATGGTATATCAATATTTTAAATCTTGGATGACCTTTATATATGCAATCCAGTAAACTAGCATATAATTTGGCATGAAAAGAACAACTGCTTTATTCTGGGGCTTCCAGACAACATTAATAGTCACCCTGAGACTACCTTCAGCAGCACATAAGACAGCCTTAGGTATCTGCTTTGGCACCTACGTTCAGTAGAACATCGAAAACTCAGATCACCTGTTAGGCTGGACTCCCCATACAGTGCAGAGAAACGGGGCCTGTTCAGGCTGCTTTCTGGAACTCTTGCTGAACCATAACATATTTAGGGTCTGTGGTTAAACAAGAGTTGGGGTAAGTAAATGCTGCTAAGTCAGCTCATGCTCCCGGTCAAGGAAGGCAGCAGGAGGAACCACAGAGGGAAACCACAGGCATTCGTGCAAGACACAATTTCTACCCTGCCTGCATTGTAATATGATTTGAATGGAACCAAATGTGCTGAAACATGTTCTAAACTAAGTTAAACAAGACAACAGCTTGGCCCTGTACTACCTACTCAAAGCATGCCAGATACTAAAACAGCCACAACACTGTTTACGCTGTTCAAGTACCATTAAACCCACATCTCTCACAAATGACCATGTGTTTTAATAAGGACATGAGATATTTCAGAATCTGTTACTTTAATCTCTTAACATAAGGACATGAGGATAAGCAAAATCTCACATAGCTGGGGTGAATCACACTTTTCAAAGCTCTGCATCACCAATCAAGAGAACAGACAAGAAGCTGTTTCAGCTACTGGGAGCAATAATATGTAGAAGACGACGATCTTTTGCTACAAAGACCTCCATCACTGAGATCACAAAATAATCAGGTAAAACCAGTTTATGGATAAAGAACAGTTGAATGAAGCTGAAACCAAGCAGGATGGAATTTATGCTGACGGGCAGAAGAAAAAACCTTATTTTTAAGACTTCACAGCCGCAGTGCTTTACCTATAATTGATATTTTTGCAGGTAATTTAGAAGTGGGGGTTTTATTCCTTAAAGAATAAAGGCTATCCTACAAAAGCACTTGTGGATGATATTTTTTAATATTTCCAGATGGCTAGAAGATCGCCCTGTTTTGACCTCACAGATGAATGTCCCTGCCATCCATTTTGATGGATGGATCTGGTTATTAATCTCCAGTGTCTGGGAGACACCAACCAGTACAGAATGTAGCAGTACACATTCCCATGTCACCGAGTGACGTGGAACTTACAGCCTCTAACCCGCCTTCCCACGCAACACTGAATCCAGACCAAAGTCTTTACTTTCAGAGTACCTGGTCCCCTGGGCTCAGCATACCTGTATATCCACACACTTCTGAATAAAGCCTGTGAGCACTTCTGCCCCTCTGGTTACCTGGAATTTTTTTTTACATCATGGCTGAATTTTCTCCGTGCAGGAGAAAGCTTTATGTGGGGCTGGTCTGAGACTGTGGGATAAACTCCCATGGGAGCTAATGACTATGGTGAATCTTATTTGTTGCTCCACATATAATATACAGTTCTTTGGCCTCTTTTTTCCTACAGAAACAGAGACTAGGTCACATAAACCTTGGAGAGAAATGGGAAGGGAAAAAAAAAATCTTCTGTGATAGATGTTTGCCATCTCATTTAATGTTCTACTAGAAGGCAGTCAAAGCTACTAAAATGATGAGTTTGGTGAAAATAATTTCTGAAGAGTAAAGGTCAACCACATCCTGATTGTGCAATTGAAACCTCAAGAATACAATATTAAAATTAATAAATGCCCCTGTTAAATACTCCTTACATGAACTTAGTTCTCCTCTTAAAGTGCTATTTTGCATTCAGATTGAGGTTGTACTCCAAAGAGAAAGAGGAAAGACTGCATTTCTTCTACTGTTAAATTATATTCCACGTGGTGCTTTTTGTCTGCCCTCTCATGGTAGAAATATCTCCTTTTGGATCTTCAGCTTTTTACTGTTTAACATCTGCATGTAGGAAGGCAGAAGATGCTCTCTGACTTGTGCCTGCTTCTTTTCACGGTGTTTTTAGCCTTGCCTGTTCTGTGAAAGAAAGGCAGGAAACCATATGAAGAGAGGTATTTTACAGATGAATCATCAGGGAAGACAAAGGGCCTGTGGGACCTCCAGCAGATAATCAAAGGCAAGGATTAGGAAACCGAAGAAAGCAAAAAAGGGCTTGAGCGGAGGAAGGGAGAAGGGAATTGCCAGAAAAGGGAGGGAAGAGTTGGCAGACATTTCACGCCATTAGGTTAGGCTGCTGTGACTCCACTAGATGAGTACAACCCAAGATGAATCACAGATATGCATTCACTTTGAAATACACAAAAATTTGGAAGTAGAATAGACAACATTTAAGACAGTCACCTCTGACCATATTACAAGCTAGCAGAGCACTGAGAATAACGTTGAAACTATGAATGTGGTAAATCCACGTCACAACATCTGGGAATTGCTAGAACACAGACAAAAAACTCAGGCAGTGGCCCCTCATTTCCTTTGACATGGAAGGCTGACTGTGAAGGGCCGTGAGCCATCAGAGCAGCTCAGTACCAGCCACAGATCCTCCCTGGGCTGGATGAACCGCTGATGTTGCAACTGCAACACACTTCAGAGAAATCTTCCCTGCTCCACTTCCATTAGACACAATTCAGAAAAGAATTATCGCTCTTATTCCTCATTTCAAGGGAAACTGTAAGATCTTCTGATTTGCTGACCATAAACACTCCCAACAGAATATTAAATGTGCTGCATATTCAAAACATGCAGCCGTTTTTCTCCAAGGTACTCAATGAAAGGGAGGGAACAGTCATCAGACTCTGAGACATGCTTTACTGTCATAGCAGATAATTCTGATGGAGAATCAGCAGAGGAACAGCCATCAAGCAGAGTGCCCAAATGCTCTCTGAAGCGGTGCTCATATCCTCCTGCATGTAGGAGTACAAATCCAAAAGCACTGGACCTGACCCTGTCAGGAAACTCTCTGCAGGGCGGTCATTGCAATATAATGCTGCCAACAACCATAAATAAGAATTTAGACCTAATAACACAAAAATGAGAATGCGGGAGCCTTGGTGCTACTGCTTTGATCTGGCTCCAAAAAATCTAAAAAAGATCCGATATCAAGGGTTGAAAAACAAAGCGTGCTCAGGAAGAATCAACGCAGGGTGTTTCTGAGAACTTCCAGCTGGTAGCAACAGCACAACACATGACGCTGCTGTGACACTGGCTGAACCACAGCCCTGACGTTTCCCAAAACAAAACCACATACATCTCATCAGTTATTCCACAACCTTGCAACTTAAGAATCTGTGTATGACAACATTCCCAGCTGCACTTCCAGAAGGACGAACAAATCCTGGGAATGAGCAAAGGGGTGGGAGTGAAACAAGTGTCTTCATATCGAGGTCCTGAAATGAGGAATTGAAGTCAGCAAGTTACAGGAAATGAAGCTGTGGGACCTAGGGAAGAGGAGACCCACCTCAAAAATAAGTTCATCATGGTATAGCTCATCAGAACAGGATGAAGCAATGGACAGAAGACTGGCCCAGAGTTGTTTTAATTTGTCTCTGAAAACATCTCTAGAAGCTTCTCCAGGCTCAATCTGTTTGTTTTTGTCTTTTGACTCCTGGGAGTCTTACAGAGCTCATGTTGGCCCAAGCACAGAATCACAGAAGCATCACAAAATAATCTGACAAATAGGCAGTCAGTGTCATTGCCTCAGCATAAAAATACCTTTGCTGGAACTAAATTTAAGGCAATATAATAACGTAGGAGAGGATTTACTCTATAATTTTTGCTTTGGTTTTTGAAACAAACCACTGGTTTGGAACAATTGCTGCCAAATTGCTTGTATCTGCACAGACAGTTATTGCAAGGATCTCTTTCAGGATGGAAAGCTATTTGCTGCAAACCATTCACATCCCCCCTGTACTATAGCTTGGTAGCATGAAAGCTGTCCCACAAGCTTTGTGCCCACACATAACAGAACTTACTCATTTATACAGTCTTTAGCCTAAGAGCTTCATAAATATTGAGGAGCCAAGACTCCCAAGGCTTGAGTGAGAATCACCTACCATCGCTTGGTTTTGACTGTGGACTAAAGCTCAGAAAGTTGCACAGCCTATCTAAAACAGAAAATATTCTGTCTCCTGTCACCTGCCTCTTTCCCTCTCCTACATGCCTGTGATTTTTTTAAAAACCACACATAGAAGTCTAAGGTGTAGGAGACAAAAAAGTCTGCCCTAGGTCAGGTGCTTCTGGGAGAGGAGGGGTGCTGGAAGTCAGACACACAGCAGAACTTGGAAAGCCCGTAAAGAAAGAGGAAAGCCAGCAGCACTGCTATGGCACATGGGCACCCCCCCTATTTTTTCAGGTGTTATCTGGGAAAACTTACATCTTTTTCCCTTCAGCTCAACATGGCAATGATTCTGGGACTGTTTCCCACTGGGAGGGCACAGTGCAAGTCCAAGCTAGATGCCCATCTCTACACAGGTTTTAGTGGGGAGTGAAGAGGGAGGAACATGAGAGTGAACGAAGGCATGCTGTCTCCCCAAGGTCCTGGAAACCTTGACTGCACTGCTCCTAGACCTGTAGAAGACACAGGCACTGGCAGTTCTTGCTTCCAGGAACACTGCTGAGGTGCTCCCTGCATTATGGTAGTACTGATGCAGTCCCTCTGAGCATTATGGTAGTCCTGATGCAGGCTAATTGTGTGAGTTCATACGCTCAATTGGTAAAGCAATATAGGAAAACCGGATCCACTTCATTTTTATTTATAAGCGTTTGGCAATGTTCCCTCTAGACCATGAAAAGTGTAAACAGAGCGCCTCAGGGCAAGCTTACATTACTGCATAACCTCTGCACAGCTACGCTTCCCTGCAGATGCTGGTAATGTCTCACTGTCCTAGTTATGTTCACCGTTTGGGAGAGGTTTTTGGATATATTTCACAGCAAATTTCAAAGAAGTGTACACATCAGTACTCTGCTTCATTAACTACACAGATGCCGAGACAAACAGAAACGCAGTCATGGTGTATGTCAGCTTATCAGTCGGAGCTGGTGGGGAACCTCCTCTCCCTCGGGCTGGAGCAGAGGGTTCACTGTACTGACAGTACGTCATTCAGCCCCATCCATGAACATGTGCACGTGTGGGGGTCCGTGCTGAATACACAGTCTTCACTGGTTAGGCTGCTATGGCTGTAAGGAGGACAAATAAAGCCCCCTCCAAATTTTCTCTTTAGGGAAAAATTGAAATTATCCCATTTGGAGGCTAACGGTAAGATTCAGTAATGCCTGGGGGCAGATCGATGGTCACGCTGGTGTATTGGTACCTCCAGCCTTCTCACCATTGCTGCTTCCATACAACGCTTCCAATGTACAAATGATCATCACAGATTCTCAGAAATTACCTCCCCAACATAACAACTGTAGTACTGTAATATTTGAGTCAACGTAATATGTTCCTATAACATTAAATCAACTGCTGCGTTTTAAAGACCAGTCAGACTGTATTTTAATTACGACTGTTTATTTTACTTCCATGCACCTGATCCCAATAGTTACTCACATTCCTGAAGGCATTCTGTGTCTGTGCAGTACGACTGGGATTGTCTCAGCTGAAACAGAGAAAAAGAAAGGCATCACACTTAGCAATGAGACTTGGTCAGCTTTTACCGAAATCATGCTTTAGTATAACATCAGAGCACAAACTCAAGATAAGATTATAACTGATCCTTTACTGCATCGCACTTGGCTTATGGTGCGTGAAGAATCCCAGGTACGGATGTAGTTTCTGAACACTATTTACACAACACCTTTAAATCACCTGACTAAAGTGTTATTGCATCCACACAGGTTGCAGCCACTGAATGCCTTTTAAAATTCAAGTTAAAAATCTATAGCGATATAGATATGCTCCCTACACGCATTTTGGGATTTATAATAGATAGCTGTTACTACTGTTATCTAGATCAAGTAACATTAAAATACTCTGTGATTACATAGCAATAAATGATCAGACCGTGATAACGGTTATACACAGAGAAGTCGAATTAAAATTGCGTATTTAAACTTGGCACTTGCTATTTTTTCAACCTAGGATCTTTATTTTAAAGCAGATTTTAATATGTATTTTGCTGTTTTTTCTCTTTAGTGATGGGTAAAATTTAAAGCGCTTTTAGCAACTGTAATGACTATTTGCATTTACAGACTAGGTAAGCTTGCTAACTGCAAGAACAGTCAGCACTGGCTAACCTGCAAATCAGTGTAACTATTTTACAGATGACAGAGTCGAAAAAGAAAGACAAATATCACATTCTTTATCAGGCACAGAGAAGTTAAATGGATGGGATTTAAGCTGCTGTATTATGGAAATAGGCTCTATCCTCTGCTTAGGTAAACTACATGGATTAATAATAAAAATAATAAAAAACCCCACGACATTTCTACAAACCCAATTTCCCCTTGCATTGGCATAACTGATTTGCTGCATGTAGTCATAATATTATGCAAAGCACATCAAGGAAACAGATGAGCAACCGAAGGAGGACGACATTTGGAAAAGACTAAGCTCCTTCCTTTATTATCATGATTTTTAATGACCAATGCATTTGAGAAATTAAAAAAAAAAAAAGTAATTGGAGATTGATCGCATTCATTCTTTCATTAATATATTAAGATCTGCTAGCAAATTTACTGAGACTACAAAGAAATTCCTTAGGAAGTACTGGGAAGGCTGGATTTAACCTTTCAGCTATTTGTACAGTTAAAAACAACAGCAGGGGAAATTAAAACAAAAGGCTTCTACTTACCTTATTAAAAAAAACCCAACCAATCTATCAAACTATGCATATTTCCTGCCCTTCTTATATAAAAGTAAAAGCTCATTTTATTTTCAAACTTTGGAAGACATTCTCAAAGGGGAGGTTTTACAATAGCAATAGTACCTATTTGGAATATCTGACACCGAGAGACTCTTGAACTGGGAAAACTGGATATCGCTGTACCCACATTTTAAAGAGATCAGCAACATAATTATCTTCTGTTTGTATAAGGGTTTAATTCTGGAGGGGGCTTAATTTATAATCCCTACTCTGTAAAGCACAGTTTAAAGGTATTCTTCAACACAGAATGATGCCCAGGATTAAAATGGGTGATAGGTATATGATCAGAATGATGCCCAGGATTAAAATGGGTGATAGGTATATGATCAGAAACATCGTACAGGTCAAGAAGCACATAGCACCTAGTTATCCCTCTGTCCCCAGGGTGGTTAGTACTCATACAGCGCATCTTGTTTGCCCAGATAGGCAATGCTGCCTCGGGGTGATCTAGCCACAATATTGGTTACCTCCCGTTCTAATCTAACTGTACAAGGTAGGTTTAGAAACCTCAAATTCTGTTGTGAAACAGTTACAAGAGAAAAGCATGAAAAATCCGCATTTTTTTAATAATTTGTATGAAATTCCTTTAAATTGAGAACAATATATAATCATATAACCATGCAGATTTAAAGATCCCACCTAAAAAAAAAATACACTTCACAGTCTCTGCTACATTCATATCCAGCAATACAAATATTTCTTAGAAATATTTCTCAACTATTCCGGACAATAGAAAAATTTTCTTATAAAAACTACTTGTGCTAGAGAAGATTTGGTCAGAACAGGACCACGCATAGACTCAAACAGGTTTTAAGAAGCCATAGATCACATGATGAAAACCACACTCAAATATCTTCTCATGCTCAGTTCCCCTCCTGGCTACAAGCACACACAAAATCTCAGTAACCCACAAGCAGTAGCTCCAGGAGGGCTCTGTAAGCCAGGGAGCCAGGTAACAAATCCATTTTTAACAGCTCAGTGACGGGCTGCCTATTGTTCTCTTGGGATGAAACACAGCAGATGACAGAAAACGAGCAGCAGTAAAACCAGGTTTTTCTCATTCGCTCCTAACTCTGTAACCCAACACAAATCTGATCCCCTGTGGTCACTCAATTAGTCAAAAGACGAGAAGCGATTCTGGCATGTGTATGAAATGCTTACGCAAGTTGAATGGCTGCGAAAGGTAACGTCTTTCGCTGAAACAAGAATGTTCCTTCTACCAATTAGCTCTCTCTTGATAACTACACCCTTAAGGGACATAGCAACTGTTGGAAAAAAAATTGTGAGACGTTTCAATCAGCAGGTAATTGAAAAAAAAGCAATTATCAGGGAGTGGAAATAAACAGTCCTTTGTATTCAGATTTTGGAGAGGGAGTTTGGATGAAAGTTTGTGGAATAATAGTAAGAAGTTGAACCAGACCTTCCCTCTTCTCAACAAAACCCTCAAAAAGACTTCTCAAATACACTCAGTGTTTTTCAGACTGGGAACAGTACAGAGTTTATGAGAAAAATCTGAATAGAGAAGTAATTATTATAGTACATTAATTTGTACATACTTAAAGGCAATATTATTAATGGTGGTTTTGGTTTTATTCATATTTCAGAGATCCTTGTGTTGGCAAAAATGTGAATTTAGTGAAAGATTAATAGCTGGCTGCCTGATCTGATACCTGTTAAAGTCAGCAACAGCTTTTCCATGTTTTTCAGTATATTCTGGACCAGGCCCTTAAAAAGAACACTGAAATTAGGTGAGTGAAACGTCAGGGCTTATTCAACAAAAGGATAGAGTGAAAAATGTTACAAAACTAAATATTTATAGAAATTATTATTTTCTTCCCATTTAAATGAAGAGGATTATAGCTGAATTTTAACATTCTGTGTGCAGTTTGTCATCCAAATACAATAAATGGCTTAGTGCACGTGAGCCAAAAAATTAACTAATTTATCTTTTATTGTCCAAAATGAAGTAAACACAAATTGTAAACAGCATGAAAGCTAAAAGGGAGCTAAAAAGGCTCCAGAATTTTCAGTTTTAATGCAGTGCAAACTTGCAGGCAATACAAGTAAAAATAGTAATTATAAATGCAGACTATACACAACTCTGAACTTTAATCCACTCCAGGTATATTTGAAAACTTGAATAGCTTAAGTTAAAATAATTTAAATTAATAATCCCCACACCACAAGAACTCTTGGTCAATATGAGTATTTGGTTTCTATAAAGTCCTCATAAATTCTTGGAACTGGGAGGCACCAGTGCCTGAATTATAGCAAATCAGTGTCCACTCACTGACATATTTTGAATGTAAACCCAACATGATGCTGAGAAAAAAAGAAATCAAGTTACTTGTACTGGTAAGAGGGAAAAAGGCTTTTTCTCACTCTTTTCCCATGACACTCAAATTTAGGATTGCAAAAATAGAAAGAGCGCATTTAAAACGGCTCCCAGTTCAAATTTGAAATAGCTCTTCCTTTCTTTTTTTCCCCTTTTTTCCAAAAGACACAGCTTTTAGCCCCAGTTCACACTAACACAACAGCTTTTAGATCCTGCTCCTTTGACACTATATATAAAGTACATTTCTAACATGCCATCTTGTGGATCAGCAGCATCTACCCTGAAACCTGACTATGTCCCGCTGCTACTCTTATAATGGGTGCTATGTTCTGAGAGGAGTCTACACAGTTTTGAGCAATGAGAGCCACCACTTTTCACAATCCCCAGCTGTGAACAAAACGTGAACAGTCACAGTAAAGGGACACCGCTATCGGCCCCTGGAAACTTTTTCATGAAGTCACTATATTAAGCAAAGTCTCTATTTTTTCATCTGCAAACCTACTATGGGCACACAAACATGCCACTGTGTGGTGAAAGCAGGGCGCGAACTTTTACTGCATGTTGGCTACTCCACAAAATCGCTGAAGTCCCAGTGAAATAGTAAGCCCAGTGAAACAGCTTCATCTAACTAAACAGAGAACTTGTTTTTTCCAATGCAGTGACCTCAGCCACTGGGATCATTTCAGTCTTCCCATGAAAGAAGTGAGGCTGCTTTGCATTTACTGCTAATGACAGATAGCTACTGTGGAGAAGGAAAGCCAGACTTCTGCCTGCCTTCACAGTAACTCCTTCTTGTGTCAATTCCCTTGCTTCCTCTTCAGAGGAGTTTTCTGAAACTCTTCAGATGAGTTTTCAGAACTTGCTACCCCAAAGTCCAACAGTCTCACAAACCCTGTGACTGGTCCTGCAATCTCTGCTCAGGCAAATTTTAATTTTTTTTTTATTAAAGTCAATAGCATCTTGCCTGAAAAAAGATTAAGAGTTCCTATTCAGTATGAACACTTTTTCTTTTTAAGAGTTAAGTGTATTATTTAAGAGTTAAAAAAAAAAACAAACAAACAAAAAAACCCAAGCATACTAATATCAGGAAGATAGCAATGATCAGACAGCTCACCGGTTCGTCATTTTTCAGATGAAATGATGGCATAATCCCTGTCCAAAAGCACTTTCCAACTCCAGTAATAAAGAGGTAACAAAACAAGAAGAACAGGACTAGTGGCAGGAACACAGTGCAATAATCAATGAAGTCTAGTGTGAATGGCAGATGAGATTAAAGTAAATTATTTATGTAATGATAATTAAAATAATTGCCCTTTAGAGTAACTTTTCAGACAGCTCAAAGCAGAAATACGTCCTCAGAAAAGACATGAATGAAAAATTAGCAAGTTCATGAGCCAGGTCAGGAAAAGACCTCCATACAAAAAATTGTGATGGAAGAAAGCCCAGAGAGATGTATGAAAGAAACAGATAAATTAGGTACAAAGGTAAGAGGGCAGAAACAGATAATGGTGGCAATGAAAAGAAAAGGACAGATAAGTAGGAAAGCAAGGACAAATAACTAACTTGATATGGTCATTTATCCCACAAATAAAAGTAAATTTAAAACGGAGTCATAAGGACTGTTGATAGAAAATTTTATGCGATAACAAGGGCAAAATATCATCCCTTATGAAAACACTTTTTTGCAATTTAGACCAGTTGGAAGCTCTGCTTTTTCTCTCCAACAATGCCAGAAGATGACAACACCATGGCATACTCCCGATTGTGTTCTCATGCTTCTGGGTAATGAAATAACTGTTTAAGCTTTGTTGGCAGCCACGTCTGTTCTGTCCAAAGTATACAAACAATTTAGTAAACAACGTGATAAATAAATTGTTGTGGTAGGATAGGCCAGTCCTGAATACAAGCCAGGTTGCAAACTGAATTGTAGCATTATCCGTAGAGTTCAGATTTAAAGATGCAAAAAATGACACCTACATGCATTATTCTGCTACAAGCTGGCCAAGAGAAAGAAGAGAAAAATAAGGGGAAAAGAAGGGCAAACTGATGGAATTAAATCGTCTCTTAAACTACATTAGCTTCTCTTAGATGAACAAACTAGGAAAAAGGGAACATTGCCTTCCCCACTCCTACATTTTCTATGAGCATATGCAGAATTAAAATAAAATAAATGATTGTTCATACAAGGACAGAACAACAGCCTGCAATAAATATATGGAGTTTGGTCCTGTGAGGTGACAAGTAATTTTCTCTCCCATGGCAAATGAGAGCGAAGGATGGTCGGTACCTTTCAGAATAATATTATAAGATTACAAAGCTACTCTGAAGACCCAGAATCATCAGCCAGTTATGACAGAGGGAGAACATTAACTTTCATATTGAAAGATACAAAATTTTATGGAGGAAGATGCAGTGGATAAACAAGTCGGAGGGATCACTGTGCAAATAGCAGCCCTGATTTGGATAAGAACTCATTCTTCCCTTTATTTTCTCACTTCTCCTGGGATTGCTGTTTCACCTTGGTGTCACATAGATCTCCCGTTTCCACACTTCCCTCACTTTCCTACAATGGTAGGAACTTCTATTGGTACTTCATTTTATAATTTTGCTGGCCTTGAGGACCTGGGATATTACTGGCATCCTACTTTTAGTGAATGCAAAGCAGAATGAATTAGCAGAACAGGGAGAATCGAGGAAAAGAAGACAAAGCAGTGTGACAGTCGGGATCATTACGAGGAGCTCACAGCACCTCTGACTACATGAAATACTAGGTAACAAATGGATGAGATAGAATATTACACAATATTACTTCAGAGGCAACTGAACACGTTCATTAACAACATACTCAGATTTCCCAAGAGGCCATTAGCAAACATATCTAAAATACAAAAGCAGAATACACGTGGGCATTTTGACCAAACATTTAAGTATCTTCTGGAAAATGATGCGTATTAGCAAATGAAAAGGGTACTCCCACGTAGACAGCTTTGAGGAAAAGGCTTAGAACTAGGAGTTCCAAGAGATAAGTACAGTTTGCTCTAAGTGTTGATTACATCCACATGCGGCCTGAGAGAAAAAGCACAATTTTCTCCTTTTTCCTCAAACGAGACAGCTACAACACAGCTCTGATCATCACAGTTCAGCCATTCATAATGCAGGTTATAGCTATTAATTACTTCTGGAATATCAAGCTGACAGAATTTTCAAGGCATAATTTTCTACACTGCTTGCAATTCTGTTACACTATGCATGCTTTAAGGCTTGACTGAGGTACATACATATAGAGAGAGATATATATACACACAGATATATATATACACAAACACACACACTGATTAAGAAGCAGCAGCTTCCAGCATACTACAAAGCTCAGGAGTGGGAAATGCAAAGAATGAAGGCACCTTCAACTTTCAGTTAAGTCCTGATACCTAACCCCTTATATGGAAAAATGGTCTCCATGGCACATAGACCCAAGTGGCCACCACTTTTCATGGCTTTTTTTTCTGTTTCTTTGAACATCCACTTACCTGTCTAGAAAATAGTCTCCATTTATACTGACTGCTTGATCTAGAACTAGTCTCTAGGTTAAGGACCATTAGCAGTGCATGAGTTCTGTGATACAGTTTTGGGGCCTTAACATGTGGAACACCAGCACCTTGAGCTCCCAGTGAAGGGGGGGAAATGGAAGTCAGTGGACCAAGAGAGCTCGGGAACAGGCTCCCACCCTGCCACTCCAACCTTGAGTTTTATTCTTTTGGCTTAGTGCCTCAGGAGGTTCATCAATTCTTTTCCCTGGTATCTCAGAAGGATGGTAGCTTCTCTGTCCTAATGAGCAACCTAAGGTTCAGCTGTTGGGAAAGGTCCTTTTTGAACCAGTTTGAACACCAACAAATTGGTAACTGAAGGTGCAGGTCTGGAAAAAAAAAGGCACAAGTGAGAGCAAAATGCAATTTCTGCTCTTGGGGGGGTTGGCTGAGAAGGGCTATAGACTAAAAGCAGTAGCAATTGCTATTACAGAAAAATAATTAGAAAGCAAATGCCACAGAACGTGTGTAAGAAGTCTCCAGTGCAACCTCCGTATTTAGAAGGTCACTTGAAATTATCACACATGTATTCGGTATAGTTCTGCTGTGCTTTCAGTAGAAGGCCACGTCAGTAGGGTTACTCACTTTTGCTGGTTGCCTGAGGGACCATTCAGGTCGGGCTTAGCTGTGCTGACATCTTGAGTGGTTTTCAACCATTTGCAGCACACAACGCTGGTCTATTTTAGTCATCTGTGTTTATTCTGCGCTGTTTGCACAAGGTCTCCCTCAGCCAAGGCTACGTTGGATACTATTTCAGACTATGCCAGCTTATATGCCAGTAAGACTCTAAAATGACCTGGCCAAGAGAACTATGTGGAAACTTGGTTGACAAAAGAGTGTTTGAATAAATTGTGTTGAAATAGTTCAAGAATTTGCAACTTTTGCTATAAAAACCTAGTGACACCTCAAAATACAAGGGAGATTAAAATAAAGAACCATTTGCTGTGTATCCCCAGAGTTTTTGAGACATTCAAGCCTTCTGGTGTAGCAACATAACTAGGCATGGGCCATTACTTTGCAATTAGCTACAGAAGAACAAAACACAAGGTTGAAATTCCCAGAGAGATCTGTAAGGCCATCAAATCTCTACAGTACAGCTGCTGGCAGTTCATCAAAATGGATCCTTCTGTATTACAGAATTAGAAATGTTTTGGGTTAAAGAACATATTGTTAATTTTCATAGAAATTAGTATGAGAGAATTCTGAAGTCACACTTTCTGTAAAGCAAGTAACACTATCAGAAGGAAAAAAAAAAAAAGGATGTTTACATCATACAAAGTTACGTGTGTTACTGGCTTGCTTTGACATTTCTGGCCCCTCATAGTAGTCTTACACAGGTCTCAGGCCTCATGGAAGATGCTCTATGTGTAATTATCCCCTGCCACCACATATACTCTGTTTTCAGTCTAGTTTTCAGACTTGAACTGAGCCTTGGGCTAAGATACTCCATGAATTAGCCATGCTTACTCAGAGAGCATCGAAGTCTGGAGGAGTAACATAGTACAATTAGATTTTTATTTTACAAAAGAATTGGGAAAAAAAAAAGAAAATAAAAAGGTTTAAATATAACATCATTCTTATCCAGAGATTTGCTATCTTCTGCCACAACTAAGATAGGAACCATTTCGTCTGGATACCACAGAACGTCCTTCACCGTGACTCTTTCAAACAACTGGCCCCTTGTCTGACAGAATCCTGCCCATTAAAATACATGATGTTGTTTGTTGTTCTTCATTCTTGAACTTTAGCTCTTCTTGTCAAAATAAGTTTTGCAGATGGAGGAGACTGAACAGGAGATAAAGTCATATAAGCTAACAGACCTGTCATTGTCTTTAGACAACTCTTGTATATCTGCAGAGGATGGAAAGTCTTGTGATGTTTTTCTTCTATGCGTACTTCCCCCTATGAAAGTTCCCAATTATCTGCTATATCCACAGAGTAAACAGCGAGCCCAACGTACAACAGTCAAATTGTTACACAACAACACCAAAGCATAACAGATGTTGCCATGGGTATTACATACTAGAAATGATATTTATGAAGTCACAGCCAAAGACTTTAGATTTCTATTCTTTCCTAGGAATATTTGGAATTCATAATATTTGCTTATTATCTACAGTGGCCATACTACAGAAGTTTACCATGTGCAAAATTTTCATGTTTTGACACCAAGGAGAACCCTGAAAAATCTACTTCATGAAAATGATACAACATTCAGCATAAGAGAATTCCATGCCACTGAAGTATGTATATATAAGTTATAAGAACTGTGGGTATGAACATTACCTCCCAGTTAACTTAATAAGCAGCAAAAAATCTTTTAAAAATATCATGCGCATTAAAGATGTACAGTCCACTGTCTATAAAATCTTCACGGTATTATGAATTAAGAATAAAAAAAAACTCAAAAAAATAAACCTCTGCTTAGCCAAGCAAAATAAAGAACAGAAAAATAATCAAGCCATGTAGCTTATTAAGAGTTAGGCTTTTTAAAAACAAAGAACTTTCTTGTTTGTAATTTTCTGTGGTGTTGCTAATAACAGAGAGGAAAAAGAGTTTGAATAACAATAGCTTTTTTTTTTCATTATATAAGCATTAATTGTAATAACAAGATGAACTGAAGTCTGCATTTCAAGTAGAGATTTAAACTATATGCTATATATAAAAAATACAATGTATTCATCCACAAATTGTACTTTGAATACCAAACGCATTTTCTAAGAATTTCAAAGTAAATACACCAATTAAATGAGAAATTAAAAATAACACTTCAGGAATTAAAACAAGAACTTCAGGTTGTAGAACCAAGACTTTTTGACTTCCCTCTGACGTAGGCAGGGCAGCATCATTCAAATTTCCCATACAGTTAACTCTAACAGAAATTCTGTGCATTTGAATATGTATTTTTAACTCTACATGTAATAGTCATAATTGAATACATCATGCCTTCTTCATTAGTAGAAGCCTTAATTCTTATCAGTATTGTTCTCTACAGGTATAAACAAGTTAGTCTGTAAAAATTAGTTTACTTTAACCCAAATCCAAGCTATTAAAGTCTACATCAATGACGGGGTTTTTTGCACAATGTCATTACTGGACTGAAGAATCCAAAAAGTGCATTTCCACACTTGGGTTTCTCTTATAATTACATTGTTATTCTGTTAAATTTGATCTTAACTCTGAACTTCTGGATTTACAATGCTCGGTCTGGAGAGAATTACAACCACCTTGTTATACAATTTGCTCCCAAATCCTGACAAGTACTCCCAGCTGTAACACCATTCAAATGTGCTCTGGTGTGTTTTATACCTACCTAGGTTAAAAAGAATGAACAATTAAGTAGGCATAGAGAACCATTCTGGGTATACAGCACGTTAGGATATTTTTCACAGCCCCAGGATGAACAACTACAGATTGCCTAGCTTTCTTGTATCGCAATGGTTTTGGAGTGAAGGTTTTGAGGATCCAGCTTTTAGATGCAGTGGGCACTGACATTTGTGGGGTTCATCAGCTTTGAGAACTGATGTCCAAGGGTTCCTTTTAAAACAAATAATAAAATTCCTGTTTGATTACCTTGTGTAAGATTGAGTGACAAAGCAGCAGCTCAGAAAGCAAACTCTTATTGAAGCATAAAAGTGACAGATGCAATAATGAAGGTTTAGCAAGCCTCCTGCTATAATCATGCAACAGGTTACTTGAGGATAGTCTGGCTGCTGACTGAGACTTTTGAGACTTTTCCTTTCTAGATTCTGCTGAATTATCCCCAGCTAGTGATTTGCTCTTATAAATATTTAGGAGCATCTGGTTTGCTTTTTAGGATAGATGAAATCTGGCATTTCCCCTTACTCCTCACAGTTTCCAGTGCGAATTGGTATGGTCTTTTTGCAAGCTGGACACTGAGCAATAAAGTACATTCCTACAGCTACAGAGGAACACTGTTGGACTGGCCTTGGTGACTGCCCAAGAGGGTGCACCTACGATGTGCTCTGTTTACACTCACAACGCAGGAACTAGTGTGCCTCCAGAAGATCCATTTGGACTCACCTTACACTGCATGGAGCAGCCCAGGAACAAAATCTCATAAACCTTTGTGGCACTTCTTCTGACTTTAGACACAACTCACCTACATCGCTCATACCTAGAATCCTCCAGCCACAACACAAAGAGAACCATCTGACTGGTGCCATTGCCTGAAAGTATTTTCTAGCAAAAAATGAAAAGATAAAAAATGCTGAATGAGGGTCAAAATTCTGAACCGTGCTGGATCAGATTTGCATCTGACAAGCCTCAGAGGACAGAGCAGCCAAGACGCTTCTTCCTTTCTCCCTCCCAACTTCCTGAAGCCTGGTCTTGGGGATTTCTCTGTCACCACTGTAGCATGTGCACCAAAGCCTCAAGGTCCAGAATCAACACAACTGTGGGATATGGCACAAATGTCACGTTGAGGACAAGAGGAAAATCCTTCTTGGGAAGAACATATGTATGAGCATCCATATGGGAGGAGAAGGGAGAGCTCACAATATTTTGAAATTGTGCCTCTAACCGGGAAGCATGAGCTGGGATGGCTGGGCCCTGACGTAAAGGCTCCGCAGAAGAGACAACTGTTCTCTGCAGAAGCCTCAATTTTCTATGCCCTTGTGCCAACAGCATTGACCTTTAAACAGTGCATAAGCAGACTGAAGGATGCGATTACACCCCTGTGCTCAGCACTTTAAACCTGTATCTGGAATGCTGCATCCAGTCTTGGGCTCCCCTCCACAAGACATATTTACAGATTGAAGTGAATTCAGCAGAGGGTCAGCAGGGGCTGTGGTGACCTTGTAAGTGAGAGGCTGAGGGAGCTGGACTTGTTCAGCCCAAAGAAGAGATGGTTGTGGATGGATCTAACAACAGCTCCCCAGTACTTACAAGGAGGTTACTGAGAGGACAGAGACAGGCTCTTCAGAGTGATGTATGGCAGAGGGTACAATACATTCAACTAAAACAGTGGATGGAAAAAATTCTATACCACAAAGACTGTCAAACATTGGAGCAGGTTCCCCCAAGAGGCTGCGGAATTGTTATCCTTGAAGGTTTTCAAGACTCAGCTGGAATAGAAGCCCTGAATGACCTGGTCTGAATTCACTGTTGACCCTGCTTTGAGCAGGAGGTCAGCCTAGATGACCTCCTGAAATCCCTTCCACGCTGAACAATTCTGAAAACACCAGCAGATGGGCACGCAGCCCTTTCACTTCTTGCACCTCCATCCCCCAAACAAGGCTGTTGACTGTTCAGGAACAAGAAAGTGAGTCAACCTCTAATGACTTGTGAGACTCGGGAAAGCACTGGCTGCACCATGCTTGGGAACTACCAAAGAGACATTATGTCAGGCCCATAAACCACACGGAACTGGCTAAGCAGACATATTCTATTTTTCTGGTGTCATTTTGGACTTTGGCGCAGCTGGCTGCTACATGGATCTGGGCTGTTTGGCAACTCCAGATTTGATGCTTAGCCCAAGGGTCTCATGGTCTGTGAAATGACAAGTGCTCGTCATTTCCTCTTGTCCTTGTGGGGGATCATTTTGTCTTCTGCTGCAGCCACTGATGTAGCCCTACCACTGAGAGAGCCTGGTCTGGGGTGTTTTGGCTCACAGTGTGGCCTGTGTGTTTTTGAGGAGGCACTCTGTGTGTACAGGCCCAGAGGCACAATGTGAGAACGCGATGGCACAGGTTCTGCAGTGCTGCATTATGGACATGGGTGGTGAACTCTGCTTACTCTGAGCAGGATAGTTCTGGAAAATGGGGTCATCCAAGCTCCCTGAGAGCACACACAGGTACAGCATCTGCATGGCTTTAGGTTCTTCCCTGGCATTTCAGATGAGAGTGTAACAATGCACTCCAAGGCCAAGAAAGTGTGAACATTCAGGATTTCATGCTCAGGGTGAAGCAGGGCTACATTAGTGCAACCCACACATTTGCAAGAACAACCTATATATAGTTCTTGCAAGGCTCTGTTTAAAACAAGTTTGTTATTTTGTGGATGTATGCATGCGGAAGTGGTTTTATTTTAAGGGCAAGCACACAAATTGATTCCTTATTCCCAAACACACATTATTTGGGGACACATTAGCCTAGTGGATGCCATATTTTCCTGATAATCTTCCAAAACCTCTTAAAGAAGGGCCTGATCCTAGAGAGGATGCTCTTCACACATACTGCCTTCAGCAGTTGATGTACTCAGTAACTTAAAAGGACATTAATTTAGGCCCTAAGATGGGATAAAAACAAATTTATGAAAATCAACAAGGGGAAGTACATCAAATGAAGCTGATGTACAATGTGATCTTAAAAAACATTTTAATCAAATTAGAGTTGTAGTCAAGTTCACCTTATTGCTCACAGTTCACAATTGTTAGTGTTACTTTAAAAAATACATACTTTTAGTTAGAAGAAAAAAGCACTTTGTAGATTTTTCTTCAATGGACAGTGAACAAAGTTCCATACAGAAGCAAAGAATCATTGCTATTTTACAGGTCACAGTTACAACAATGTAAAATAACTTGCTTGAAGTTGCTCAACCATATCAATGACATAGCAAGAAACAGACTCAGAACTCAAAATCACTGGGTTCTCAACTTCAGAATTTTTTAATAGTTAGCTTTAAAAAATTGAAACGACGTTATCGTGCCACATGAGCATGTGGAACTTCCGATGTGTGGTTTCACTTTGAAATCAAATTGCAGGGTAGTTTCTTTGGGTTTATGCATACTAAAAAAGGGTTACAAAGAAACACTTCAATAGAAACACTGTCAATGCTGTCAAAATGCAGCTCTGGGAAAAAAACTAGAAAGCTATCATTTGTATTAACTATTCAAAAGCTCATCAGAAAGTCAGACACACAGATGCTAACTGTACAGGCAACTGAATAAGCAGAATCAAAAGCATCAGTAACTGCAAATCTGCATGAGCTGAAGTAATGTCTGAATAACCACCCTTCCAAATATCTTCATGTTATCCTTACCAGATTAATCAGTCTTCTCATTGCATGTTCATGTGAGCAAATGCATTCACAAGGATCAAATCCACCTTCTGCCATGGTTCTCCGGATAGACCTGAACTTGTCTGTGAACACCTAAGAAGAATAAGAATAAAAGGACAATGAACTCTTTTTCAACTGACCTTATTTTCCAGAGACTCACACATCAAGTTTCAGTTCATTTAATGCCACGGTGAAAAAGCAAAACAAAGCAGGGTAATCCTATTATTCCTTTGGCAGCATGAATGAAGAAGTCTGGTATGTGCAGTTACATTTTGATGTTGCTGAAAGCAGTGTCTCACACAGGCTTCCTTAGAGAGCCAAATAATTTTTTTGCAAGAATTTGTGTGTGTCCCCTGGGTTTTCCCACGTACCACTGTGAAATACATCCTAATAAACAAGAACCACAAAGATTAAATTCTGGTCTCTCATCTGCTCAGTGGGACTCTTAGGTGTATGAATACAATTTGAAAAGTCAGGGGAACTTGTACTCCTAAACCCCTAAAAAACTGCTGGCATTCTCCCCCTGGATCAATGTACAGGAAAATAATTTAAAACACAGTAACTTCTTTGCTACAGGGAGAAACAATCATCCTTATTGTATAATGAAAGCAACCAGCAGGGGTGCAAAAGTGGATATACTTGGAAGCACTTTAAAAATGGAGCTACACACACTAATTTTAGATCAAAGAAATAGGTCATTCAGTTAGCAATACTGAAAGTTCAAAGAAGCTGAAATGGACATGGTGGGGAATCAATTCCAGGTTATTCACCTGCTAAAACCACTTACACCAGACATGTCAAGCATATACAAGCGTATCTTTTACTATTTACCAATAGCTTTCTCAGTGACTTAATTGATGGTCAAAATGGGCAGCAGATTGCAAGGCATTTCTGCCCTTGTGGTCAAATCAGGGTCTGATTTATCTCAAATGAGGACTCTTATGATGTATTAGATCAGTTCTGCATAATGACACTTTCAAAATATTTTTGTTAACATGGCATCAATAAAGCTGAATTCAGATCATGTTTGTGTTGCACGTACTGGGGCCCTAATGTCGGATAACTGGCAAGCTTAATAAATGCAGCAGCATAGAGCAGATACATCCTCTCAATTTCCTAAAACAAGTAGTTTATGCAGGTGCTAGCCATTTGGCAAGGGTGTGCTGAATCAACAGATGTGTTCTGCCATCATCACCTATAAAAACTTACAGCCTCGATCACACATAAGCATTTTAATGCTTTAACCTCACTAGGAGAAAGAGGAATAACCCATATGGCTGTAAGATATGTTCACTCAACAGAATGTATCACCACAGTAGTAATTCCTTCCTGTGGAAAGAAAGAGATGGAAAAAAGAAAACGCATTTCAGAAGTCCTTCCTCTGTCAATGCCTACCACTCTTCCGTATTATCCGCTGCCATGGTGGAGAGAGACAGATAGTAAAAGAAGGTAAGAGATATCCATATCTTCATTACAGAGTCTGAGCATCAGTGCCCTTAATCTGCTACAATCTCCACTTTTTAAAAAGAATACTGAAAACTGAAGAAGAGCAAACAAAAAAAATATTGAAGGGATGGAAGAAAGCCTTTTTGCTTAGACACTAAGAAAGAGTAATCTGGCAATGTACTGAGAAAAAGACTGAGAGGTGACTTGATGCTGTAGCGTACAAGTACCTTTTGCATAGAAAAACAAACCTGAGTATTGGGAAGTTCTTCAATGAAGAGGTGATCAAGAACCAATGACTGGAAGCTATAATCAACTAAATTCAAAAGAGAAGCAAGGCATACATTTTTACCGTTAGAGTAACTGACCAGTGCAAGAAACTGCCAAAGAAGGGCTGGATTTCCCATCTCTCAGTGCATTCAGATGTGCTTCAGCCAAATACAGGTGATTGAGTAAAGTACAGAAGCACCCGAGTTTAGACATAATGTTTAGATATAATATAATATATAATAGATGTATAGGAGATCAGAGCAGATGATCTAATGATTCTTTCTGAAAGTTAATTATAAAGCTACTACACTAACTTTTGTGAAATTATCTCAGAAGAACTGCACGACCGCAACAGAAGAAAGTTTTTAACTACATGAGCTCCCTGCACAATATGCCACGTCAACCTTTCTAAAACTATTTTAGCACAAAGAACAGGTAAAAGCACTGATTGCTAAATAGTGCAAAATGGTTTCTCTGGACATAATGCTGACATCCAAAAGAAGGTATTTGAACCAGTAAAGTTGCAAAACAATATTTAATTGTAACTTGAAAGAATTTAGGAGTCAGTAACACACAGTAATGTCATAGCAATTAATAGAGGAATGTTAATCTGTATCTGACCACAAGAAATCAAAACATCAGATAAAAGTCATCACCAATGAAACAAGGCTAACATTCTTTGTAGAGCATACAACTGAAAAAGATTAGACAATAAATGGGGAAGATTAACCTGTCATATAACATCATAAATTTAAGTGGAGGTGCGCTAGAAAGGAATTTACCCCAAGGCATCTGAATTGTACATGACGAATTACATTAATGAGCTAAAATAAAGCAGAACACATGTCACCAAGTGAAATGCTATCCAAGCTTTCAACAGAAGATCCCTTACAAGCTTTCTCACCTTCACATGATGCTGAAAGGAATCATCCTTTATCTTTCCTTCCTCCAAGCCTATAACAAGCTCTTTCATCAGCAAAGGACCGAAGACAGACCACCTATTTTGGGAGCAGCACTAGGTTTTGCCCTGATAAAGATGCTAAATTTGCGGAGTTTTTATTACTTAAAAAAAACCAAACAAACAAACAAAAAACCCCCAGGTAACTAATCCCCCTTTATGCAATTATTTTTTGCTGGGAACTGGAGGAAACACAGATTTCATATGTGGCTGACCAGTTATAAAGAAGAGAGAATCACTCTATACTATATGATAATTTTCACTTGTAAAATGACACACTCATATCTGTATTCCTCATTAAAACATTCTTGGCTTAATAATTGCATTATTTGTAACACACTTTGAATGCATAAAGTACTAAATAGCAGCTAAACTTTGTAATCAGATCCTTGAGTTTATTAATGTTTTGTGACCCTGTGTAAGATTTGGTAATAAGAGACTAGTATTTTTATATATCACGGAGCAGGATTCCTTGGCTCCACTGCATGCTCTTAGGCAGCCCGTTCATATCAAAATCCTGTTCCAGAATTGCAATGTGCTTCCTGCCTGCCTCCCGGTACTTGCAATTGTCTGATCTCACGTCAGCGGCTAACTTGTTCTGCCCAGCTCTGACCTCTTCGCTGTGAGTCACATCAGCTCCCCACCTTTTGCAAATACAGCTCTTCTACATACAATCTATCACAGAAAAAAGGGAGGATGTCCTCCATTCTTTTCCTCATGACCTGGAGAAAGCAAAAAAAAGCTTGTACTTTTATTTTATTTTACTTTACTTATTTTTCTGTGTGTTTTCCTGTTTATCGTTACCTTCTTTCTCTTGGAGTTTACAGCGTTAACTGGTAAGACCACAGTAAGCGGTAAGGCTATGATGTCAAATACCTCCAAGTACTCTGAAGGAGTTACTATTACTCCACTTCAAATTACTGTATTTTGGTTTGGCCATATTACTGCTAGCACGGTATTTAATTCACAGGGTTTACAAACAGCTGGAAGATACATTTGGTAAATACGTCAAAGCTCTCACTGATAACAGCTGAGAAGGTATATATTATGGCCTCTAGACTAAGAAAACTGATAGAGAGCATAATAAAGGAGCGTATTAGTAAACGTGGACAAATATGATGTACCATCAAATAGTCAATATGACCTTTCCAGTGTAAAGAGGCCCATAGAGACAGTCATAAACAGTACTACTGAAATTAAAATACTGTAGTCAGAGCCGGAATTACTATAATTTGGGAGCAAAGTGGAGGACGTTCTCTGATGATTTAGAACAGAAATAAAAGCCTACTATTACCTTTTTATGTGAGCATCTATTTGAAATTGTAGGTAATGAAACCATATTGAAAAATATTTCTAGTCCCTCATGATTTAAAAAATAGCATTCTCAGTTATAGTGATTATTATAAATTGTTTCTTCTTTTATTATCTTCCCCAGTCCCAGCCTTATAGCTGTGTATTATACTTTATACACCCTACTATCAAAAAAGCAATCTTTACGACTACAATCTGATTGGTTTTTTGTACCTGGAGACTCTTGTGTATTTTAAATTTTTTCCCAATTCAGCAACACCTCTCCTGAGTAAATAGCATACAGCTGGTGAGCTCTGGGAAGAGATATTATACTCTGCCTCTCTCCACCCTAATCATTACAGAACTGAATTCCTTTCTAGCATGAAGGCAAACAAGAAGTTTTGTCAATTTTCCATGTGCTGGACATCCTCCAATGTGACTCCAATAAAATGCTGATTAACAAGATTGTCAAAGGGCACATATTGGTGATCTCTACTCCTTGGTATAAAGGAGTGTGTAAAAATATTTATAATAAGGAACACTCACTCTGTATGATACATAAATCAGAGTCACTGCAGATTTATCACGGACTAAACCTGACATCTTCAGCACCAAAACTCTAAACCCATTAACTCTTATCTTTCCTGGATCCAGACACTTTTAAAATGTAGACTGTCACACACATACAATACAATACAATGGCTGAAGATTTCCTCTGCTAAGAACTCTTTTTGCTTTGTTGCTATTTTCTTGGAGATTGAAGGTAAGAAATCCTTGGGAGCAAAATACCTCACAGTACAGCAGACAACTAACAGAATCTTTCCACATTACTTTAAAGAGGAACAAAACCCTATTCAGCTCCTCATTACTGTTTTTCAGCCAACTGCAGTAACTCAAAGCTCAGTTGTCAAATATCTCTAACAAGCCATAAAGTTAATTTTGCTTCTGAGTTCAGTTTGAGAGAAGTGTGGCAGAACAAATGAAAATATGTATAAAATTTAAAATAAAAATGTAGAAAGAAAGCAAATGAATTGTTATGCCTCTGCAAGCATTCTGAAAAATGATAAAGGGCTAAAATAGCAAAAGCCATACACAAAGCATGAACAACTCACTGTCTCAAAGATAAAATGTTCATTTTTATCTGACTGTCAGAGGCAGAAACCCTGTCTCCCATGCTCTTCCACAATTTTCTAAAGGGTCCAGGCTTCCATAAAAAGGACTTGTTCTCTTGCCTTTTTACCAGCACCTAAGCCATCTTAGTATCCATGTTTTCTTACAACACTTGACCCTTTCTGTAATTATTTTCTTCACAGCACGCCCCAAGTTTGGTTCTTCTGTATCATCTTACCCATCTCCGAATGACCTCCAAGTATCCTCTTCTAGCATCTAAAACATCCTGTACATTGGCCTCGTGTAGCATAACACCCTCGCAATCCTGCACATGAAGTCCTGTCCCAGAGAAACTACCAGGCACAGGGGCTGTGTGACCATACTACCCATTAGCCCAGGGGGTGGAAATTTGCTTCAGTTCAAGCAAGAAGAGACTGCTGTGATCAGTTCCTCATAAAGCTCCTGATCACTGCTTTTATAGGACTCTCTCTTCTCCTCCTTGGTCACTGTGTCCTCCTGGGTACCGTCAGCGCTCCAGGGGCAACCGGCACCTCAGCTGACTCATTTCTGGGCACTTCAAAATGCCTCTGGTACAAGTGGGTACTCCAAAATCTGTTTCTGATCCTGCCTATTCCAGGGACTGGACTCACTGAACCCTGCCTAGTCACACAAAGTGCAATTCAACATCAATTAGGCATGCAGTACAATAATAGATAAAGGTATTTCAGTAGGGCAATATTGCTTACCAGTGACCAACCAAGCAAGGGGAGCCTAAACATTCAAATCCAGTGAATCCCAGCCAAACTCAGATTTTTCTGTATTTGTTATGTAACGCATTTTCCTGTTGATTTCCACCTTCTACAATATTTGTACTTCATGCACATCCACCCTCCCACAGACTCCTGCGTGTTCTGTTAGCCTTTTGACAAACTACCTGTATTCAACTCACTAGTCTATTATTTAACTTCCTATTATTTCAGTTGTACAGCTAAACTACGTGAGTAAAATGGGCCAGGGAATTTTTTCCATTAATTTCTGCATCAAGGTTCTCTTCAGACTGGGTTAAAGGACAGAGGGGAAAAATAATAAGCATGGATTTGAGGTTTCTCTCTTTAAAAAAACAAACCAGAGAGATGTATAGATAGGACTGTCTGATTTTACCCGCAAAGATCTTTATGAAATTTCTGTTTTTTTCATTTGTTACTACCAGAAATGCAGCACATTTCCTATTACCAGAGCAATATAAAGGAGGAACAAGGCAGAAATGATAACAAAGCCACTAAAAAAGCAAAGGAAGGGAATAACTAAACACAGGATAAAACTACAGGACAGTGTAAAAAAAACCAAAAGCGTTTGTAGTTGAATAGGGAAGAAAGATCACAAAAAGAACTACAGAAATACGGAGAAAATAAAGAGAAAAATAAGCAATACTTTAAAATAAATAAATGCTCTTCTGCCTGAAGTTAATGGATGCATGATCCCAAGGAAATCCCAAGGAGGGCACGGCACTAAATTAAAATTAATCCAGAAGCCAAGGGGCTGGCATAAGTGCAGGTTGTCTGCATTTTTTGTGCCAGAGTTTTAAATTGTTGGGGTTATAGAACTGGCAAAAATAAGCTCAAGGATTTCTAAGGAAACTTCCTTTACAAAGCAACTTCCTCTGTTCAAACAAGGCTAAAAATAGGTACTGTAAAAAAGAAGAATCTTGTATACAAATTGATACTAATTAAAACATTCCAAGGATCTGTTCCCCTCTATTATTGTAACTTAGATAATTGAAGTAAATATTCCCTCACAGAATTTAAGTCTGAAACACTGCAACATTATACTTGGCTTCTTTATAATGGTAATTTCTAATCCCTTTTATTGACAATGCAAGAGAAGGTCTCTCTCCCAGCATCTCTTCCACACTTACAGCTCCATCCTGCTTTGCTGAAACAAATACCAGCATTCCCATTGGCTTCAGTGGACCAGGATCTAGTAGCTCTGCAAGGTCACAGATCTCTAGAGGACTATTGATGATCTTTTTCTACCAGGCCTCCTCCTGGGCATTGAATTGAGTTTTCAGGACAAAAGAAAACCAACTGGCTGACTGGGCAGCAAAAGCAAAACAGCAGGATATAAATGTGGGTCCTGCCAGGAGGAGCGCTGCCACAGTAAAGTGTGGCTCCAATTACAGCTTTCTCCAACTAATTGTCCCAGTTCAGGTCATCCATTTAGCTTTTCTAGGGAAAAGAGCTGCAATGATTTTGACGGCTGATACAATGCCCAAAGAGAGTTCCTAGACATAGCAACGCAACACTTTCAGAGTATAAAGCAATCCTCCCCACACTCTTTCCTTATAATTCCAGGAGGCAGAGGAGGGGAAGCAGCTGGTTTTGTACTTGAAAGCATCAGCACGTCTCCCTGGACTTCCAGCTGTAGCCTAATGAGTTGGCAAGTCTATTTTTGCTCTGCAACTTTTCTCAGGGTAATTACCAAGATCCAAGATGAACTTTTCAATGCAGATTAAGCTAAGCCAGTTCCTTTCCTCATGGAAAAGTCAGTGCTTAACCATGCACACAGATGTATGCAACTGGTGCTGCTGTTCTTGGTTTCAACAGAGACATCAAGACCAGAAGGAGCTCCACAAGAGAACTGCTCACCCAGCCACATCCTGCTCAAGGCATACTAGTGGGTAACTTTGCGACCGTCTCACAAATCATTTGGTAAGTAAATTATGAATTAATTTTCCAGTGTCATCCATCTGGTGCTTCTTAGAAATGCTAATTTAATACAAACCAAGTCCTTAAAAACAGAAGCAAAACCAAAGAAACTAAGAAATGCTGAGCCAGCCACTGGAGGATACTACAGTGATATGCCAAAATCAGGGAAGGAGCTTTTGAGCAGGGACAGGCTCACAACTAAAAAGTAAGTGCTAAGGAACTTCTTGATGTTTTTTTCTGATGGTCTCACAAGACTACTGGAGCACTGGTACATCCCTTGTTCCCACAGCACGAATCCACCACTGTGTGACCACCACAACATTGTGACTATTGCTGGACCATTAGCGTTTTCACCCTGATGTGGGTATTTGGACTTGCTCTGAGTGGGTCAGGAAAATTCTTTTGGCGACTCTGCCAACAGTGCTAGCACCTGCAGCAGTGAAGCGTGAGCCAGAGCATGAAAAATTAAAAGACTTATAATTATGGTAAAAGCCCTTTCACAGACAAGCATCACAGCTTTTCTCTCACTGAAGTATGTAAAAAAGTTCACACCGTTTTGAAGGGTGGCAGGATCTAGTAGGAACCTGGCAGGAAACTTACTATCTGTGGACAAGGCTAAACAAGGTCACAGGTATGCTGAGGTGCATCAGTTCAACACAGAATGGTGTCTCACGGAAATACAGAAGATGACACAGATACTTCTTTCAGTTTAATTAAGGCTTGTCAGTGTCAAGTACAACTCTCAGAGGACGAGAACTCACACATTAAAACCCTCCACTGTTCCAGTACTGTTTCCCACCTTCCTTTTCATGGACAGTCCCCAATGTATGAGGAGAAGAGAGATTTCAGGCTTCAAGGCTATACGGCTGATGTCAGTGATCAAAACTGAATTCCCCAAGGAAGCTAAATAAGACCCACCAAGATTAAAAAAAGCTATTTACTTATTCCCATGCAGGTGGCTTAACATTTCTTCTGGGCAAAACACTTGAAAAGGAGCTAATTATGCACATCCAGTCATGGACCAAAAAAGCAGTCCAGCTATTTTAGAATTCATTTACTGATATTTGATACAGAATGTTATTGCCAAACTCCAGCTGTCAGCATTTGGTCACCCTTTTGTTGAAATGATAACATTTTTCGGAAAGAAATCTCTTGGAATATGAAAGCTAATTAAAAGAAGATGTCAATGATACAGAATATTGTCCAAGAATAATACCCTCTTTCTGCTAAGTAAATGCTTCAGCTTCACTTTAATATTTATTTCTAGTGTCGGAGACTATGACAATGGTCTAGGGCAACAAAATTATTCTTTTTGCACTAAATGGCTATTTAATCACTTTGTCTGACATATGTTAATGCAAAAGGGTGGGCTATTCTCTGTAAAATTACTAACACGTCGTATTTCAACCAGTTTACAGACGAAACTGGGAGCCCTCTCCTGTGGTCTTCAGTAAGGCAAGAACTCTCATTGACTTTAACAGGATTTTCTGCTTGACTGGTAAGTAGAAGAGCCAGCTCCTCGGCAAATTTGCTTATTCTCCTGCTTTTGGTTAGTGTCTCCAGCACTACAGACTGCCCCACCACTTGTGTCAACATTCCTCTTCCCATTCCCCAGCAACAATTGCCAATCTCCTGAATTCAGCACCTCTGCAGCTGTATGAGTGATGCACTACTGCTGGAAGCAACACATCCTGAATCTGAAACCCCTGCCGAGAGAACTTCTGCACCAGCACCGAGAGGACACCCATGCTGTGCCACGCCAACCAGGGCTACAGACTTGTCTTGCAATGCTTTGGGAGGCCTGATTCTGAACAAATGGCTACACGTGAAAGAGGAGTTGACCTTCCAGGGAGTAGACCTTTGCAGGGAAGCAAGAATAGAGGGTACTCCCTGCAGATGGAAAATGGCAGAGGTGAGCGCCTTGCACCGGCCACCCCATGGGAGCAGAACAGGGAAAATGACTTTGCTGCCAGTTACCCCACCCAAGAGATGTTTTGCACTTAACCTTCGGGCTTCATAATACAAAACTAATCATTTATTTTAAAAGACTATGCTATGAGGACAGACTGAGAGAGTTGAGGTTGTTCAGCCTAGAAAAGACAAGGCTCCGGGGAGACCTTATAGCAGCCTTCCAGTACCTAAAGGGGGCCCACAGGAAAGATGGGAAGGGACTCTTCATCAGGGAGTGTAATGATAGGACAAGAGGTAACAGTTTTAAACTGAAAGAGGGGAGATTTAGATTAGATATTAGAAGAAATTCTTTACTGTGAGGGTGGTGAGACACTGCAACAGGCTGCCCAGGGAAGTCGTGGATGCCCCATCCCTGGAAGTGTTCAAGGCCAGGCTGGATGGGGCTTTGAGCAGCCTGGTCTAGTGAGAGGTGTTCCTCCCCATGGCACCGGGGTTGGAACTAGGTGATCTTTAAGGTCCCTTATAACCCAAACCATTCTATGATACATTCCTATAACAAACTATGTAACCTATCCATAAAACATCTCTGCTCTTGTTAAAAGATTTATGAATCAAGATTATGATTAATACGTTCAAAATGTACCAAAGCAACTTGAGAGCTCAAAGCAGATCCAACTTTAAAGCTCACCCAGTGAGGCTCAGGACTCAAACTAATGAGCAAACTACCATGGTGTAACAAAGTCACTGCACGGCAGCTGAGCTGTGGCAACAGTCCCCGCACATGCTCTTAGCCCATGGGAACTGTGAGCAAAGGTGGCTTTGCTTAGTCTGTGTCCTGACTGTGACAGTCTGTAGGAGAAAAAAGTTAAGCTGGGACACTTCAGAGCTGCCCTGAGCTAACTGTGAGCACTCAGGCAGTTACCGCAGCTCAGGTGGCCTGCAATAATTCATTATTTTGAAGTAATTTTTTTGGAGGGTCAATCATTCAGATATTTTTAGACATTTCATCTCTTTGCAAAAATAAACAGAAAAAAATTATCTTATTCACTACTTTACAAAAACGTACAGTTTCAAAACAAATAAAAATGAAAGTTTTTCCCAGTGTATTGAGCCAGCAAGTGCAGCCCTGAACCATGAGCTATGATGTTTTTTGAGACTCTTTTATTAAAAGTACAATTGTTTAGATTACAAAATACCTTACTGAATCCTTAAAACTGTAAAAATACACTATTCCTTAGTGTTACTCCTATCACATACAAACACAAAATTATACTGAAATTCTTTGGAATATTTTCATTATTTTTTTCTCCAGGGATGACATATGTTTCTAATAACTTGCCACTGAGCAAACAGATTTAGCAGGGTAGCAGCATGCTGAGAAAGATAGCAGGATTTTCAATTTTCAGATGAAAGCAGCTCTATTCCCTGGCAGCCCTACTCCTAACCCCTTTAGGCCAGATCAAATTTTATCTGAAGCTAGCGGGTGCCTGTCTTCGACTTCAAGGGAAGTTGAATCAGGTTTTCTACATACCTGCAGTAAACAATTTGAAGCTTATCAATTAGAGTATTTTTAATCAGTACTTATACCAGAGGGAATCTGTAGCAATTAACAGGATTTCTGGGCTTGGTTATTTACATATGTTTAGCTAAAAGACGACCCAGTTTTTACCAGAGAATAACATCCATCTAATTCATCAGACTCACAGACTAGTTCAGGTTATCAAAAGGAAAGTGCTACGCAAATTATACAAGTCCCCCCTGCACCTACTAACAACGGATTTTTAAATCTATTACATTAATTTGCACAAGGAAAATCTATGGTACTATTTCATGAGATCAGGATTAGTTTGCAACAGGCATCTCATCATTGGCTCCACAGTTTTCCCATGGAAAAGAAGGAATTTTTCATCTCTAGACACTTTTGTTCTACGTACTAACTCGAAACTGAAGCTCTGACAATCTCCAAGACTCAAGGGAAGTCTATGTATAAAAATATTTCTACATTTCATGGAGGTCTGCGATAAAAGCTTTATCTCGTATTTTCAAAATGGGGTGCTTGATGACAGGTGCCATCTAATCTGCCTCACCTAGACAGGAAAGTGATGAGTTTCTAACAACACCATAACCACTTGCACAGGAATTCTTGTTAAACTAAGGCCACTCACACCAGGAAGCTTTGTTTCACACTTGATTCTGTCCAATGATTTGAAGAGCTAATCCCCAACTTTTCTTCACATCTTCATGTAATTTCATTCTGACAGCTGTTTTTTCCCCTAAACCAAGTTTTTTTATGTACAAAAACTGACATAAACTAGTTCATCAAGTTCTCTAAAAATACTGCCTTCCTGAAAATAAAGCTTTTATGGTTAACTAACAGGAAATATATGAACATATACATGTGAAGATATGAATAAAAAAGACCAAAGCTCTGTAGACGTCTGTATTTGACAAAGATTCGACAAACAAAGCATTGCACCTGCTTATATCATGTAAATGATTGGTGCTACATTTTTTGTACAGCTTTTCTGTTCTTTCTGATAAAAACCTTTTCTTTCCTAGGAGAACTCAGTGCTTTGGATCTGACATTTGTCTAGCAGTTTTATAAAGTAAGAATGAAACTATATTTAGCTCCAGAAAGCCATGATTTTTAATACATGTAAAGCTGCAGAAGAATCAGAACTAATCTTAATGAGGAAAACTTTTATCAAGTGTAATTCTATCTGTTCCCACCCAACGGGGACTAATTTGTTCCATTATCTGTAAAAATACCAGCTAGACACTTTGACTAAAGTTTCTGAAGCATATTTGTTCAATTAATAACCATGCAAATGTACAACCACTCAATCATGCCAGAGGCTGCTCCCCAAGCATCTTCAAATCTTTCATGAAAAGCCAGATCAATCATCACTAAGGGACCTTTTTCTTGCCCCAGCCAATACTGTGGAATTGGTGACGGGATGGAAAGAGGAGGATGGGACCATACATCTCCACTGTACTGCTAGTAAAGGCCAGCAGAAATAAGACTAACACAGCTAACACAGATTGATCCTTCTCGCATCCCTGACTGTATTCCTTCATAATGAGAGGCTAAGGAGTCTTTCTTCAAATGAGGCTCCTCGGGAACTGGGGAAGCTAGCTGTTGGTGAGTCAAGGCATACAAGCTGAAGGAGCTATTCTGGGAAAATAATTCCTTTTTCTTTTTTTACCTGAACAAGGACTGCAAGATTTGTCTCTGTGGTATATAACCTTGCAAAGTTTTCTTAGCTTCCAGTGTACTTATAGAAGACTTGGGAGCACTTGGATCTTCCAAGAAGTACTCAGCGTCTTGCAAAATCAGATGCCCCGTTAACAACTAGATAGATCTTTACGTATTAATAAACTGAATCTATAATCTAGGAAGTTAAAACAGAAAGCATGCTTACAATCAAGTGTAAAAGCATGTGTGTAATAGCATGTATGCAAAGCAGGCTTACAGGCTCTCTGATTTGCTTCCCGTACAGAATATGGGCAGATGACACTGATTTTTCTATGTATAAATGCATCTGCCAAAATATTTTTGTATTTGTTATCATGAGTAATCTGATAAATGTTCAAAACATACTGAGTAAGAATCTGGTACTTGGTACTGTCAGGGCACTACACCTCTATTCACGTGTGCTTATAAGAAGAGAAAGAGGATCTTGGTACTTTCATTGTACTGCCCCTGTGAAGATTCGTGATGCTGTTAGGCCAAATTCTGCTACAACGAACTTCAGCAAAAGTAAAATTTGGTCTTTAAGAATGTACGTCAAGTACCTAAAATATCTAGGAGGGAAAATTCTGAAACATGAACACAGACTTTGCTTTACTACACATCTGTTATGCAAATAACGTTCACACATCACTAATTCTGAAGTCTAAATATATGAAAGTAGAAAATGAGACATTAATAACAAAACAAGAAGTCAGTTAGAAACTAACTTTCTCTAAAACCAAATACCAACCTTTTGAAAGCAGGTACAATAGTTAAAAAATGACTAAAATTTTGAAATTGTTTTTAGTAGATTACTTCTTTAACAACAAGTGTATTATTCTTATTTTTCCCTTAGATCCAGGGAAGAACACGGGCTGCGGAATGTTGTCCATGTAACTGGGCCATGCACTTTGGACTTAATGGACTTGATTGTGGTTTGGGTAAGGTACTGCAAAACCATCACAACGTGCATGGTATAAGGAATTTCATAGAACCTTGTTCATTATATTTTTACCTACAGTGAGCAAAATAACATCCAGCTAGGCTAAAATAAGATCCACCCAGAGCTACAGAATGGCTGCTAGCACCATCTCCGTTCTAAAGCAGACCTTCCTGGCTTATGGTCCTGAGTGGGTGAGGGATGTCCCTGCCTACCAGGAAGCACACATGACAATACTTTGTGGAATGACCAATAACCCATCCAGTGTGGCTTTGCACTTTAGCACCTTATACAAAATGATCTTAAGCCACTTAAAATACAGAACTCTATACCACTCTGGAGTTAGGCAAAAATTCTAGGTCTTGTATTTTACAAAACGGGGCAAAAAGAACCAAAGAGGTTGGACTCACCCACCTCAGTGGCAGGGGAAGGAACAGTGCTCAGGACTGAACTGGCTAATGTACTGCTAACATTACAATCACTTTTATTTTGCCAACTGCTGCTACCATTTCAAGCCACACTGCCAGAGACAGGGTCATTTTTTTAAATCAATGATCAACAACAATAGCTTGACTTTTCATCTTGACAGGCCACAAGAATTAGATGGAATTATCAAGAATTTGTTCTCTCCCACTGTATACAGGAAGAAATCAAAAGTAAGATTGATTTTTTTTCCCTCATTTTGATTTTTTTGAGCTGATGTCTGCTTTAGGAAAGTAACAGAAATGAATAAAGGGGGATAGCACCCTAACAGCTAAGCATGTAAAGACTCCTAAGACGTAACCTGCTAACGCTTGCTGCAGATACATACCTTCCCCAGGAGGCACACTAATAGCATTAATGAGCTATCAAGACTAAAAAAGTTAGATGTCCTCACCTCTAGAAACTGGAGATGGTTTTCAAGACGTGTCTATATGCATTGACATGGATGCGCAGCCAGTATACAACACAAACAGTCCCTACACCAACAAATCTACAATCTAAAAGACAACCCTGAAGACTTGACTAGACAAACAGGTGTTTGCCAGGAAACAAAAGTTTTTGATGCAGATCACGCGCCCCATTCATGTAGGAGCAGTGGTTAGCTGAGGCCTCGGAAATGCCATGGAAGGCAGCAGCTGAGCAGCAGGGCAGGACATCTGGGGAAGCCAGCACGGTGACAGCTGTGGAGGAATGACCATGGGCAATATCTTGTGTTCTCCAAGGCTGGTATAAGCCTTCCCCGCTGTAATCTGCTACGAATCACATCGCGGAGCACACATACGAAGAGTTCCTGGCACGAATCCTATCTTTGATAAATTAATGGCAGTGTGACGCTGCCCTTTTCCTGAGATTATCTTTCACGAGACGTTGTTCAATTTCTTCCGCTTTAGTTGCGCAGGCTTTCCCCAAAGCGGGGAGCAGCCTGGGAGCGCACACCCTGGTGTCAGCATGCAAATTCCAGCTCCTTTAAAGAGAGAAAACTAAAACCCTTTGGCTCAAAGTATCAGACTGAGATCCTTTTAAAAAAAAAAAAAACAAAAAACGACAGAAGGGTGCCACTTTGCGCTAAAACCCCCAACAGCCACAAAACACCCGAACGAGACCGGCTGTAAAGGAGGCGAGGGGACGTTTCACAGGTTCGGAGGCGGCGAGCGCTGCCTGACACCGAGGGGAACGGCTCCGGCTCTCCCGCTGTTTACCTTCCCGGGGAGCCGCCGAAGCCCCCGGCAGCGGGGACACGTCTCGGCACTTCAACAGGCTCCAAGTGACCCCCGCAGCCCCCACCGGGGGCTCGGCGGCCGGGCGGAGGGATGGAGGGAGGGACGGGGGGTGTCCGCCGAAACGCGCC
>VYZM01011571.1:12715-28594 GCA_013398915.1 Dromas ardeola | reverse complement strand
CCTCCCGCTCCCGCCCTCCGCCGCCCGGCCCGGCCCGGCCCGGCCCTCTGGGCGGCTGTCCCTACCCGACAGCCGTCCTCCGGCCTCCGCCGCCCGGCTGAGGCAGCGCGGGGCGGGCAGGGGTGGTACGCGGCCGCGGTAGGCCGGCGGCCTTGTCAAGCAAGGTCTCGGCCTTTAAGATGAAGCCCCGGTAAAGGCGGCGCTGAGGAGGCGCGAAGGGAAGCGGTTCTGCCGCAGCCTCGGCGCCCCGTCCGGGAATACGGCCACCTCGGCGGCTTGGCCACCAGCCACCGCCTGCCAAGCGTGAGGGAATTCACAGGGGTTTCTCCGCTAGAAATCGAAAGGCTGTTTAGGAGCTCCTGACTCACGAGGCTTCCTCGCAATTAAAGCATCCCTCAAAATACGCATTTTTGATGGGTGGAATGAAGCTAGAAAGGAAAGTTTCAGGTCATGGCTGGTCACATCAGCCAGTTGGGTTTACCTGTGGGGTGTCATGCTGTCACATGGGAAGATGGACCACATCCTGTCCTGGGGACAGTGATACCATGCCATAATGCAATGGGGATCACGCAGGGAAGAAAATCTTGTCCTCCAGTATTTCCAAGGGTGGCTTACCTCCTCCAAGCCAGCAAGCAAGGAAGATGCTGCAATTACAGCGAGCAAGGAAGTTTGGATAGAAGTTGTGAGTTCTCACAAGCCAGTACCTCCTCATGGCACCAGTGCCTCATACAGTCAGATATGGCCCACACATGGGGACAACCTTGGCTGTTCTCACCACTCTTTGCTCTTGTCATAGAGCTTTCAAACCTCCTTTCATGGCTATGGTTTTCTTCTGAAAGTTTGTCTCTAGCCTTGGGTGTCAAGCCTACGTTCCTCTGCCAAGTCTCAGTTGCGTTGCCAGTTGGCAGCCTTGCACGTCCCGCCATCATTGGTGTTCAGAGCCACCTCTCCCTGCAAGATGCGGCGTCCCGCCATCATTGGTGTTCAGAGCCACCTCTCCCTGCAAGATGCGGCTAGGCTAACTCTGCTCGTTTAGGGCTGGCCCCTGGACATAACGTTCACCTTCCCGAGAGGCAGGAGGCAGGCTACCTGTGTCCAGCCATGCCACGCAGTCCTGACTTGCTGCAGATCTTGCCTCTCCTTTCTCACGTTTCAGCCCTTTCTCTTGGGCTAGTGCCCATCTTAGCAGTGACAATACTGAAAAGTGAAGTGAGACACTGACACAAAGCCAGGCCATCACACAAAGAAGCTAAGCTATGCAGAGCTCATGTCGTCTTGTCTTCCTCAATCAAGGGAACTGAACCCCTGGTAAGGCACTAAAGATGCTAAAATTTATCTTTAATTTGGAAATATGAAACTACATCCCTACAATGTTTCCTGGGAGAACACTTTTCTTAACAGTCTGTCCAGGAGTTTAGAGTGCAACAGGAACCATGAACATCAGCAACATCGGGATACGCTTGGCTTGAAGTATACTTTGGCTGACCTGGCTGTCCTGGTTTGAAGTAAAACAGAACCAACTTTCTGTTCAGTAATTTTATTTCTTAGCTAGGCCTCTTCTAACTCTCCGAAACTAATAGCATATTGTGTCTAAAACGGTTCGTTCAGAGTGATAAGACAGTTTGTGCCATGGAATGGCATGCAGAGAAGCTCTTGCTTCTACTTATTTCTGTAACAACCAAGGTCAGCTAATTTCATTATTTGCCCCGTTGGAGGGTCGGAAGCAGAAAAGCGTAGAGAGGTCCCACCCGCAGGGAGGCGCGGACAGGACAGGTGACCAAAAATTGACCAACAGGGGTATTCCATCCCATCTGCCCCATGCTCAGTATAAAAGCTGAGGCATCAAAGGGTCAACTCTCTTCCTTCAATGGCTGGCATCCGAGGAGGACCCTGTCTGTTCATCTGCCTTTGATCCCGATCCGTGTGTTCCTGACTCCATCTGTGGAATCCAGTTCCCACTCGTCGCTGAGTCCAGCCTGGGACTTCCCCAGTGCCTGCTGGTGACATCATCCTGGGAACTTAATACGGTTTTGTATATACTGTATCTATTTCATTATTTTCCTTTTTATTTTATTATTAATATCTCATTAAAGTAGTTTAGTTTCTTCTAAACTCGTAAATCTCTTTATCTCTCCTCCTCCTCTCCGTGCACGAGAGGCTGGGGGGGAGCATCTGTCGCTGGCCATTGGCCTATTTGGCCAAAACCTCAACACCTGACCAAACACAAAGCTACCCCAGACAAAGGTGTCAGAGGGTGGTCATAAGCAGAATGATCAACCGTGGCTGCACCCTTCCTCCCACCTTTCTCTCAGCCATCCACCTAACCCTTCATCAGGGAACCAGCCATCCTAGAAGCAAGCAGAGACAACTTCCCAACACCTTTATGCAGCGTTGCCAATCTGTCTCCCCTTCCACTCTTGGCACCTAGGGCTAGTCATTGTTCTAGAAAATGGATCTGGGATCCTGAAATCCCAAAACCAGACACAGCTTACCATACTAGTCCTGGCTCAAACAAGAGAGGAGAGCAATGGCAACCAAACCATAGCGGAGAGGAAGGTTCCTCCCATCAGGCAGAGGCAAGAACACTGAATACTTCTATTTTCTTGCCTGTGGGCAAAGCCGAACAGCCTGCTGTTGCTAAAAGGATGGCAAGCATACTTGTGGCAACTGTTGCAATTGGAAAGAGAGCCTCATAGTGATTGATTCTTGGAGAACTGAATTTGTACAATCCTAGAACTGTAAGGGAAAGACTAAGTGATCCAGACAGGCAGCCTCAGATGCCTTGTCAGAAATAATATAAACCTGCAAAGAGTCTGTAAAGGAGAGGCACGAGATGATGGAGATCATGACTGAGTGATGTGCGGGAAAGCAGTATGCAACCATGGCACTTACAGCTAGAGCTGTGACGTCTTCCTCTCTTACTTTGAATCAAATGCAGCCTCTTCAAAACTCGGTGCACCACATCTTTCTGGCTCATTTCTCACATCGACCCATCCAAGAACTCACATCATGTCTGGTAATCTCTTGAAATTGTCCATGCAAGCAGCACTATCTGGCCGGCCCGCCAGCCCTCTGGGTGAGATGCAAGCACTCACAGCAAGCAGCTCCCCCTCCCCGCTCTTGTTTCTTCCCCACATGTTGTTATTGCAAAGTTCTGCGTATCTGTAAATAGTTTTACATAATTGGCCTCAGTAAAAAGCTGAGGTTTTTTTCAGTATTGTATTCTGCATTATTTGCACTGCCTTTCTGACAGCAAAATAGCAGTTATTTTTCTGATTATTTTTCTTTGTTCAACATATATGTTTCCATTGGCATTCTTGGAAATATGGGAAGCCGATGGGCCTAATGAAGGATGGATTTGTGAAAGGGTGATCATCATGGATGAAACTTCAGAGTATGAACTGTCAAGGAAGAGGGGCAAGCAATAGGAGCTACTGAAAGTAGAGATCAGGAACAAGAGAAACAACGCATAAATGTATTGCTTTCAAATCAGCAATTACATATCTATAAGCAGAAAGTAGCTAGGTATTTTGCATAAAACATTCTGCCAGAGCATCCCTCAGAATTTGGCCCTCCTGGTTCCCACGGGCAAATGAACAAGCCATAGCAGGCACTGATTCTATCTCAGCTTCCCACTTCCAGGCTTCAGCCATCTGCTCCCCTTACACTCACAAATTTAGTGCACGATACAGCAGTAAAATGAGATCCCGATATGGAGACTGTTTTCAGACTCACTCTATGAAGTCTCCTTTCTGGCAGTCAAACTATAATGAAAACAGTGATGACGACTTAGGCTACTTTATGAACAAAGGCACGAGATGCATTCAAGATCAGCTAGTAACATGGACAGAATAGTAAATCCATTGATTTTGGCACACTAAAAAAAATTGGGCTGCCCACTGCCAAGCTAAAACTAAGAAAACAACTCTGCTTGAAGGGCAGAAGATGGTAATGTTCCTTCCACCAATAGCCCTGTACAACGGAGGAGGGTGGGAGCTGAGCAAACCTTACCATGACATTCTCTACATCTGCCATCTGAAAGTAGTGTGGATTGGGCACTTTGTAAAGCAACAGGCAGATGTCACAATCCACATCACAATGCTAGCTTTCAACTTTCCTACCCTGACAGGCAATGGAAAAGCAGGAGTTGTGTTGGTGATCTAACTTGCCAAATAATGGTTGAGCTTGTTTACAGATACCCATGAACGTTACATTTCCCATTCTGAAGTTCTCTTTCTGCTGATGTTCTTCTCGTCTTTGCTGCACAACTCATGCCACTAGGCATTGTATCGCTCACATCCAGGTATTTTGTGGAGTGGAAATTCTTCACCTGCAATTCAGGCAGTTTCATCAGATCTGAAAAATGAGCAAATCCTCTTCCTGTAACTCCTTCTCTGTCTGCTCCCTCTTTTCTTGTATGCAGTCCATCATGAGTAGATAATGCTATTCCCAGAAGGAACCTACATGAAACTCTACTGCAAATTTTGACACTGAAGAGCCACTTGGAAGGCATCTGCAGCGTGGTCTGAAAATGGCATCCAGGAAGTGGAAAGGAAAAGATTATAAAGTACTCTTGCAATAGCAAGGTAGGAGTGGCCTTCTGGCAGCAATACTGGGTTTTCGCAAAGAGGGATCTAAATTTGGAAAAAGAAGCCAACTCCTTAGAAAAGTTGCTCACAAACATTCCTACAATTCAACTGGGCTGGCATCTCACAAAGCACTGGAGAATTGCAAAGCACTTTGGGATACTAGGCAGCAAGCCTGTGAATTACCAGACACAAAGACTATATTGTGTACTTAGGTTAATTTAACAGAAATTTAGTCATGTGATCCCCACTGACCAAATTTATACTGCCAGATTTTCTGGCAATGTACAAATACAAGCCTAATGAACATCCAACCACAACCTAAGCTGTCAGGACTCACAATAAAAACATGGCTCAGTGGAAAGAAGAAACTCCGCTGAAATTGTCAGAGGATCTACGGAGGACTTTTGTGCTCCTGAAGCATCAACACACCAACACAGACTTTGAGATAAATTAGCCACAGTCTGGGGGAAATAATCACAAAGGATTACTGCAATGCTGCCAGATCACAGCTGCCCAATGAAGTTTTCCAAACTAGGAAATGGAGGAAGGAAATCTGAAGTTGAGGGAATGACAAGGATTATTTTACGCTTAACTAGAATATCAACTAGTAACTTACAGTAACTGTGAAATGCAAGCAGGCCAACTGGGACACTTACAAGATCAGGCTTGCAAAAAACATTTAAAAATAGAGGATTAAGATCTGAACAACCGAATTGTTAACAATAACACTCCCTGGTAAAGATATACCATCTGAGCTGGGCTGAAATGGATCTGTAGAATTAGAATAGTAAATTCTCAGTAACCACACAAATTAATGAGACAAATGTCCACTAAATTTCATTGTGATTGATAATTACGCAATCAGTGTCAGGAACATATTTCGCAAATGCTTTGGGAAATCCCCTCTAAAAATGCGGTCTAAGTGAACCAACACTTGTACAACCTTAACAAATTGTTTTTCCTCTGGGGCAGAAACCATAATAGCAGCTGCACGATTGTGGTGGCTTTTTTGCAAAGAAAAGATGAAAAACAGTGTGAACTGCTTCTTAAGCAACTGCAGTTCACAGCCATAAGCTACCTGCAGCCATAAACTTACCAGCAGCCAACATGGCTATATTCATCTGAAAATTGCTGCCACTCAGAAAAAACACATCTCGTGTCACCCTCTCTCTGTGTTCAGAGCCGTTTCGGCATCAAGTCTGAAACTGCCTCTGAACATGAGTCAGAGTCCTCAACTGTTACTGTTCTCACAGGCTTGAAATAAAAATGAATCCCTGTTCATTTTCCAAGTGAACATCTAATAGAAGAAGCTGTATTTAATAGACGAACCACAGGCACAAAATGCAAGCCAGTAGATTTGATGAATGTTAGAGCAGAAGAAAATGTGAGAGAAGGAAATGAAAATAAGATCCCAAAGGATTTTTTTGGGAACACTTTACTACATCTAACTAAGAAGCAGCAAAGAGTCAAACTTTTCTGGTCAGGGAATTACTCTGATCTAAAATGGATATATGCAGTTTTGCAGTTGGTATTAAGCACTCAGTATATGACTGAAATTTAAGAGTAACCATCCATTAAAAAGCAAGGCATTATTTACCTAAAAAAAGGAGAAAATAAAGAGAGAAAACCTTTCATGTGTTACTGAGAAGATGTATCAAAAGGCATAACTCTGCTAGTCAGTCCTTGGAGATCAGTATTCCAACACATAAAACATGGCAGCATCTCTGTATGGACTAGAGAGAACTAAATCAAATTGTTGGAAAAGAATCTGATCTGTTATCACTGTAAGTGATACTTTTGTTTCTGTAGCACATTCAACCGTGCTTTTCACTTTGGATCTTAGAACCCGAGTATTGACAAGTGAACTAAAAATGACTGCTTTCTCAGCTGGCCAAGATCTGTGTGAACATAATGCAAGGGGTTTAGCTTGTGCATATTTGCTGTTTGAGGATGTGGTGTGATGCAGCTGGATGTTTGCTGCATTACGTCAAACCTGTTGAACAGGAGCTGTAAACCCCACAAGTGATTTGGTATGAGAAAGAAAATTAGGATTTACAGAACTTGATAACACTGTCAGGACGGGAAAAAAAAAAAGAGTTCTGTAGTATTCAGCTCACACTTTGCAGTTTACAAGTTTTGCAAAAAAACTGCACGGATTAAAGGGACCCATTTCAGTGTTCAAAAGTGTGACTTTACATTTTCAGTGTTTAAATGGGTTCTTGTGGTTACTTTGTGTTAAGTTACTAAGGTCAAAATTGGACATAGGTGTTATCTCTGAAACTGGAGGTAATTACTGAAAAAAAGTTGGAAAGATTTGAAGCCAGTGCCATATTATAGCAGAAGTCCAACTACCTGGCAGAGAAACTACTGAGGGAGCCAGACTCTTCTCAGTGGTGGCCAGTGAGAGGGCAAGAGCACTGGGCACAAACCAAAACACATGACATTCCAGCTGAACATAAGAAAACATGTGGCTGAACACTGGCAGAGCTTGCCCAGAAAGGCAGTGACGCCTCCAACCTCAGAGATATTCAAAACCCAAATGGACACGGTCCTGATGGGCAACCTGCTCGAAGAGGGGGGTGGACTAGATGATCTCAAGAGGTTCCTTCCAGCCTCAACCATGCCGTGGTTCTGTGATACTGTGCGACTCAGGAAGGAACCCAGGAGAACGTACATCTGCAGAGCACTTTCACCACAATTTCAGAGGGAGTAAAATTATTTGGGATGGGTTATATTAAAATACAGGGATAGTAAGACACCTAGAAATATCTGTGCAGGAAGACACTATATACATACGCACTACTCAGTGTTAATATCTTTTATGTCTGATGTATATTTGGGGAAGGGACCAACAGCGTAACATCACAACATTCCTAGGACTAAGAGTTATGATCTGCAAAATCCTGAGAGACAATCATACAGCATGACTGAATATCTCCCAGCGTAACTAACCTCTCTCTCATCAGGGGAAAAAAGATACAGTCTAGACTACTGCCTTTTAAAAGGCGATGACTTCCAATTTACCATGTGATCTTTTTGTACTCTGTCAGGAAGATGGGAAAGCTGCAACGGGGAATTTTATGAGATGGGTTATACTTCACTGAAACTGCTATAATTGCTACCCCTCACTTGAGAAAAATGTACAAGACAAGAAATTCCTTACATCTAAATTAGTTCTTCCACCTAAACATAGGCATATGCTACCACTGAAAAGAAAGGCACATGGAAGAGTAGGGATTTTCTAGATAATGTTCTGTGAAACATGGTGTGCCTGACAGAGATCCAAACACCAGAGAAACTGCTTACTTCTGCTGCATTCGGCGAAACTATATTACTCAGTGCATGAACAGAACACCATTTGAGCCTTGCTTGTTTAACCTGACTTTATCCTCGGTGTTCTCCTCTAATAACTTGCCATATCCTATGATCCTGCTAGCCACATGGCCAAACTGGAGACAATCAGGTTAGGAAAACAACAAAATCAGTTTCTCTTAATTTGTATTCTTGAATTGGTCCTTACTGGTTTCTACGACTTCAAATGCAGTTCAATTAACTTTTTACACAACTGTGGTCTAAACAATGACTACTGCTTTAGACTTAATGATTTAGCCTTAAATTAGTATTCTACTGTAGTTGTAAGATCAATAGAAAAGTGGTTTTTTTTTCCTGATACAAAATTGTTCTAGTCTCCAAAATGCAGATATTTTAGGATGTTATCAACAGCAATACATCTTGATAAATTACCCATCTGTCATGGTTGATCTCTTTCTGGGTGATTTCTGACAAACTTCACTATTTTGTAAATTTTTATTGCAGACAGTTCCAAAAGACTTCCATCAGTTGTGGATTTAGTGCCCATCATGACAGATTATACTGTAGTTTAGCAAGACGGCCATCATTAGAAACAAGTTCAAATTCTAGTTAGAATTTTCAAAAAGCCTCAGAATCCTGAAATTGCTAGATCAAGCAATAATATCTGAATTCAAGAGCTCCAGATTTCTTCTTTATTAAAAGGAATGATATTTTTCCTACCTTTCAGGATCCCTAAAAACTCTTGTGCTTTACAAAACAGAGAGACCATTGAAGGGATTCATAACAATTGACGATGCAAAATATACTACAGTATGTTCTCTCTGTGGTTTGGCTTCTAGTAGATTTCTGATTTTACTGCATATATTCTTGTATTATACCATGGTTATTCATACATCTTTAATCCATATTCTCTTATAGCTTGAGACCTTTTTTTGAGTTGGGACAAAGTGTACTGTATAACACTATTGCCTGCAGGAGTTTGATCGCCATTTTGCACGCACCTCTTTGCAGCCTGCATTGATGGCTCTATGTCTCATGTTACACGCATGAAGAGGAAAAGGTGTCCAGTCACATCCTTTTCTCCTGAGAAGACACAGCAGTGATGTAGGACCACTTTGCACACAATGAGCTTTCCAGCAGTTAGCTTATCTACACCACCAGCAACATGAAAATATTTTAGCAATTAAAGACTGCTACCAATGCCATGCAATTAGGCTGTGACTGCATTTACTTTTCCTCTAACAGAAAGTGTTTTTATTTTTTATTTATTCTGGATTCCCATATTCATTCAATTAATGTTTCACAATAATTTGCAGTTCCAGTTCTAATTCTAAACTCAACTCTGCTAATGAGAGACTCTAACTCCACACCCAAGCAGTCACTCCAAAATATTAATGCTGTTTTATCTCCTCTCTTACTTACATGCTGCGTTTAGGTACCTCCCTGGCTATCACTGCACTGAAGAACAAATTTAAGCTTCCAGCTTCAAGGTCCTATATACTTCAGTCCTGATGACATTTATGAAATGGAGGTTTTCTGAGCACCAGCCTGAATCTGATTTCAACCCCTATAGTTATTAAAATAGCAGGGATTGTTATTGAGTAACAAATCCTAAGGATATGAGGAGAAGATGATGCCCAGCTGTCCAGGAAAAGCTGTCCAGCTGCTCTTTTAAGGCAGCTCTAAGTCCCTTCTGTACCTATCTATGAAAAGAAGACAGCCATATTTAATTAAATAAAGTTACATAGATTTGATAATGTACTATAAATTATTACATTAATAGATGGTAATACAAAATGCTTAAAATGGTACAAATAATTCACTCAGGGTAGAAAACGTTTCTGAGTGGACTACAATATACCAGCAATGTAGTGTGGTGACTATATGCTTTATATTATTGGCAAATCCTCTCTTGCCTTATAACTCTAATACTTAAAAAATTAATAATAATAGCCATGTTAAGTTGTGAAATCTATTTCTGTCTTCCCAGATTGCTTTATTTTTGAAAAGACCCTCAAAAACATTGCCATCTTCTTTTTATAATAGGAAGGAAGGAGCATAGCTTTATACCTTTTCCTTTATAAGAAATGCTTTTAGCTCCCTGTGGTCAACTTGTCAGTTTGCTGATGCCAAATTTTTCAAAGTAGATGCCCGCTCATTAAGAATATTAATGAACTTGGGACCTCCTGCAGAATTACAAGAACCATCTCACAGATGAACCTGCCTTTTTTTTTTTCCTGCTTTTTTTTTTTGCCTTTCATGAACCCACAAGAAATGGCCCTTAGACCCCAAGGTGTATGTACCACCAGCTGAAAATCACTCCTCCACAAAGAAGCGGAAGTTTAAAAAAAAAAATAGCCTTGCTAACAGGCTTAAAAGCATTGGGGCTGTTTGTATCTAGGTTTTCCTACCAAAAACATCAGGTTCAGATGTAACATTAATTCAGAAGATATCGCCAGGGCACCAAATTAATGAAAAGTCCAGGGTGTCCTGTCAATATCCAATAGAAACCCTTAAGAAGTGAAGAACAATAGGGTATTATTATTAAACTACCAAAAATTTCTGCACATGCATCATTTAATGAAAACTTTACTAAATCTTGTTTAAGCCTTAGATTGTTTGGTGTAAAATCAATAGCTGAATTAATTTCTGATCTAACTCCACTAAGTCAGATGAATTGCATCATATGAATTCAAGCTGAATGACTTCAGATGACTCTCATGTTTAGTTAGTACGCTTATTGCCTTTTAAAGCATATATATTTAAGCTGCTAATGACATGAAAAATACAATTTGGAAAGTGTAGACATCATGAGCAAATACCGCCTCTCTCTCTACCAGGAACACCAAACAATTTCTGTCCTACTGTTTTAAGCATTTCTGCCTGCAGAACTCCTACAAGTTCTTCCTCAACACCTTGAGAGGAAAGACTGGACAAGGCAGCAGCAGTGCCATGAGCTCTTTGTAAGGCAAAGAGCTCCCCAAGAGGGATCCGTCTCACACGAGGAAAGCAGCAAAGAAGCCAGTCTGCCCTGTTCCACCCAGGAGAGGGCACTCTTACACCTGGCCACACCACCGGACGTGGACACGTCTAGGAGGAACAGGAAAGTTAAGATGACAACTTAAAACTCGGTCAACTTGCACAACCAGTTAGTTATTTTTATGATAAAGCTAATCTTCGGAATGAGTTGAGTCATCCAGACGCTGCCACAACAGGAACACAATATGACAGACAATAAACGTGCAGGCTAAATTTATTTTCCTAGTCTCCGAAATGTGCTAAATGATATGCAGATAAAAAAGACAACTTCTGGCATGTAGGCCTCCCTGTTAAAAGCTGGGATGACAGAAAGCGAGATGTAGGTGTAAGTTTGGTGGAAAATGAGGGTTAAATTTAAAAATAACCTAGTTCTATGAATATAATCTGTTGCTGATTTTTTTTTTAAATACAGCATTATTATAAGTGAGCATATGAACATTTAAATGCAAAGTGCATACTTTCTAATACTAATACAGCCTGTAAAGTTCATCCTTGTATGGATGCCTCATGAAATAAACAAAATAAGAATTAAAAATATGTTACAGGCTCAACCCCTGTTTCTAAAGTGTTTTAAATCAATATACAGATCTCTTGAGGCAGCTCTCCTCTCCAATAAGAAATCCTCCAGCAACAATGAGAGAAGATCAAGCCTGACATTTTTGATTTTCCTAAACTAGAGAGGCCGAGATGAGGAGGGGAAAAGATTTGTTATGCAAGGCATAAAGCAGCAACAGAGGAACATTTTGTTGCATGCTGGAAAGTTACAGTTTCAAAAATGGCACTTTCTTCTAATCACAGGGAATGATCTCAATAATTCCAAATTCTCTCTGAATAATTCTACTAGAAAAATATCCTATTGATATGAGCAGAATAAAAAAGATCACCAAGAATCTTAACTTGAACAGAAATTTAATCATATTTGGTATTGTCACAAGCACCTTGGAGTCCCCAGGCAGTATATTGGGGCTGGGTTGCATCCATAGTCTCAGACAGATGAACCATGCACACAGTGACTGTACTGCATGTACAGCAACTGAGTCCAACATGCACGATTTGTGCATGAACAACAGCCACTTTTCCATTAAAGTGTGGGTAACTCTTTCCTGTATGTAAGTTTGAGGATAGATAATATTTCCTATATTACATGGGAAATGATAGTGTGTTTAGGATGTTTGATTATCCTAGCATCAGCTAAAGAATATTGTCAGCCTTTCCATATTGAGAGCTTGGGCTGAGGTCTTGCCACCACTGATCTTACTTTTTAGGCACTGATCCTACAAACTTTCCTCCTGCGGTAATCTTACATAGCTTGAATTTCATTTAATACACCCTATTTCCTGGTCCCACTTCCATAAGTATTTCAAAGCAATATGACAAACATGCTAAATCATTTGTGGATACCCAGAATTGTATCTCCCACTCTATTAGTTATGATCAACAACAACGGGCAAAAGTTGCAGCCAGTTTATGAAAGCTGCTGTTGAAAGAACTGTTTGGTACAAGGCTAAATTGATGATGGGATCAATGAAAGAACTATCTGCTGAAATCAGATATACTACAAAATTTTATAATTCAAAAAGTGAGCTGACTATGTTCGACGCACTACAGTTTTCCATTTTGTGTATGGATTTTTCTAAGGGTGAAAGACTAATGAGAACTTAATTCAGAAGCCAGACACAGGATACTATAAAATATATTCTGAAGTCAGACATGGAAGTCACTGAAATCACACAAAGTGGCTATGTTATCATTTTTTCTGAGCATTTTCTTATTTCACAAAAGAAACCCCAAACCAAACAAACCCTAAACCAAACCAAAATCAGAACACCTATTCAAAGACTGCTAGTCTGTGTTCTGGCTTAAACCCCGTAGAGTCTTCTGTAAAATGGTAAACTATAGCAAAGTGCAAAACAGCATAGGAGGTATACAATGATAACCCCAGCATGCTGATTACATAAGGTACTGATTTTTATGCAGTATTTTAATCCTGGAAAAGCTCCCCACTACTCTGTTCTACCCTCCCAAAAAGCCTTTCTATATCTATCTTTTACCAAAGAGAAAATTAACACAGTATATGGTGAACGTGAAACAGCTGTGAGGTAAGTGAAAGATGACTATTTAAGGACAAGGGAAAGGAGTGGGGTATACTAAGGAAAAGAGATACAGTAATTCATATTAATTTGATTTGCTTTTTGCAGTAACAGACTGACATTTGTAATCCAAATGAGCACACAAAAATGAACCTAGACACAAACCAGGCAAAATCATTGCCCTTTACTGTGGCTGTTACTGGATGTCTACTACCTATAACATACAAGCATGCTCACAGGAACACAAAGGATCCTGACACTTGATAAAGGTCATGTTTTCTATTCCATTCAGAGCGAAACCTGAATATTAGAAGCTCAGCTTCTTTCTATGAGACATCTGAAAAGACATGAGGCGATTAATCCAGAGATTTTATGTATTACCTTTATAATTTTTGTCTATAGTACTCAATAGGAGCTCAGCACACTATAAACCTAACTTTCATCTGTGAGCTCCAAAAGGCAGAGAAGAGTTACTACCCTTATTTTACAGGTGAGAGCCTAAGGCAGAGGGAAGCCACAGCCTACCTTCTCAAAAGGAGCTTAAGACACATCAGTGGGACTTAAATGTCTAAATTATTCTCAAGATGAAGGCCCAAGACCACAGGAGAAGTCATTAAAAAGGAATCAGGCCTAATGCAAAACAATCCTTCTCAAGAAGGTACTAAAAACCTCATCTGAAAAACTGCATCGTGTATTGCATTAAAAACAAGTTTCAGTCTGAAGAAGACCTAATCTGATGAACAGATGCACATGGTACAACATGCTTGCAGGAAAACAGACTTTTTCCAGTCAAACCACAAAGGAAGACTTAAAACACACACAAAAAGAACTGTATGCATCTGTATATAGTTGCCAGATTTATTTTTATCGGTTGGGCCTATACTTTCTTCACTATGCATGTAATAGTCAAAATGCTGCGTATACTAATGGAGATAAATAAGCAGCACTTGCAGATGACAGCCATACCAGAAGCAGACATTTGTTGAGATAAATGTCCGTGTTGTACATTGTCCTCCACTGCACCATTAAGAGGAGGCACTATAAAATCTTTCTATAGACCTTAATGTCTTGAAAGCCTCGAGTTCCTAAATAAACAACAGTTGTAAATGCCATCTCATGTTCCCCTCTGAAAATCTATCTACGCTCTTCCATACCATACCCTATTTCGTGAACCTCAGGCTAGCAGGGATGGTTACTGCCACCCTATTTTAATTTTCTAGACAGAGCAACATCTGTGGCTTCTGCAATAAAATGTAACAGTCCATTAGACAGGACTGACCTTCACCTTTTTACTCTACTTTTAAAATCTTGTAGCAGAATCCATAAAAATCAACAGTTCTTACACTGCCTTCTCAGAGTAGCCTGCTCCTGGGCCTGCTGGGCCTGGAAGTTCGTCCTGTCCTGTCTGGCGTGAGGAGGAGGCAGCAGCATCTCCAAGGGAAGGGTCAGGGTGGGAAGAGGGCAAGGAGCTGGGCAAGGGGAGCGATCTGTAAGAAACTGCCATTTTCTCCAGGAAAAAAAAAAGGGAAAAAAAGGAGGGGAAAAAAGGAAAAAAAAGGAAAAAAAAGAAAAAAAAAGAAAAAAAAGGAAAAAAAAGAAAAAAAAAGAAAAAAAAGGAAAAAAAAGAAAAAAAAAGAAAAAAAAGGAAAAAAAAGAAAAAAAAAGAAAAAAAAGGAAAAAAAAGAAAAAAAAAGAAAAAAAAGGAAAAAAAAGAAAAAAAAAGAAAAAAAAGGAAAAAAAAGAAAAAAAAAGAAAAAAAAGGAAAAAAAAGAAAAAAAAAGAAAAAAAAGGAAAAAAAAGAAAAAAAAAGAAAAAAAAGGAAAAAAAAGAAAAAAAAAGAAAAAAAAGGAAAAAAAAGAAAAAAAAAGAAAAAAAAGGAAAAAAAAGAAAAAAAAAGAAAAAAAAGGAAAAAAAAGAAAAAAAAAGAAAAAAAAGGAAAAAAAAGAAAAAAAAAGAAAAAAAAGGAAAAAAAAGAAAAAAAAAGAAAAAAAAGGAAAAAAAAGAAAAAAAAAGAAAAAAAAGGAAAAAAAAGAAAAAAAAAGAAAAAAAAGGAAAAAAAAGAAAAAAAAAGAAAAAAAAGGAAAAAAAAGAAAAAAAAAGAAAAAAAAGGAAAAAAAAGAAAAAAAAAGAAAAAAAAGGAAAAAAAAGAAAAAAAAAGAAAAAAAAGGAAAAAAAAAGATGGGAACAGCTGTACGGGCAGGTTGAGCAGATTCTCAAGACGTGTGAAGCCCCCCAGGTTATTTTTCCTCAGGGACTTCACCAGAAACCATGTCAGCTGCACCTTGAGCCAGCTCTTTCCTCGGGGACACCTCAGACTCTTCCCCTGCTACCTCGGACTCCCCCATCCCGGCCCAGCCGCCGGCTCGGGCCTCCCGAGGGCACCACATCACCCGGCCCGGTGCCTCAGGCCTCCCCCCAGGCCGGGCGGGCCGCGCTGCCCGCGGCGGGAGCCATGACATCACAACCGCCAGAGCTCGGCGCCGGCGGGCGGGCGGCGGGGCCCTGCCCGCAGGCGGTTCTCCTCACGCTCCGGCCCGGCGAGCGGCGGCAGGCAGGTGTCTCCCGGGGCGGGCGGACCCCCACGCCTCCTCAGGAGGCGGCGACATCATCCTTCCCCCGGGGGCAGCAGAGAGGAGGAGACCGAGAGGGAGAGAGGGTACACCACCACCGCTGCTGCCGACGCCGACCAGCACTCGACCCCCACCGTCGGAGAGCCCCGGTGCCCGCTCCGCTCGCCGCACACGGCGGCCCCTCCTGAGCGGCGGCGGCAGAGCCGGCTGCGCTAGCGCGCATGCTCGGCGCCGGCGCCATTTTGGTGGGGCCGGGAGGTATCCAGCGAGAGCGGCGGG
>VYZM01011571.1:0-12094 GCA_013398915.1 Dromas ardeola | reverse complement strand
TTGGGGGACAGGGTCTCACAGGCCCCCTGTAACCCACCCCGCTGGTCAGCCAGGGCCTGAGGCTGCGGAGCGTGGCTTCAATTATTATTTTTTTTTAAAAGGTTTGCAAGTAAATTCTAATTTATTCAGGTTACTTTAATACAGAACTTCCTTTATCCTACTGCAGGGCTTACTCACCTTCAGGTGGATGCTTTTAAAGCCTCACTCATTTCAATCATGTTACCCCGTTTCCTGAACAGTATGTTCTGAGGTATGTGGTGGTCAGCAAGAGAAGCTGGCTACTTTCAGGGGCACATTAAAGAAGTTCCGATCAGTTTTTGGGGGAATATACAGCAGCGTTTGCAGGGCTGCATCAGTACAGCTTTTGCTGTGTCTGTATCTGAGTTGGTGGACGTCAGCCAGATAGGTTTTAATAGTGGTGTCGTCATTGTCGTCCTACTTGGGATGATGTTGCAGGTTAGGTGCTTGTGAAATATTAATGTGAATGTGTAACTCTTAAAGCTGATGTTTTAGAAATCTGGACCTGTTCATAGAGGAAAAATCGAGAGGATAATTTTTGGAAGGTAGTAATGACTTAAGGAAAACATGTTTAGGGTAGCAGTAGTTGATGTGCTTTTAAATTAAGTGTGCTAACAGCATTGTTGCTATGCAGCTTGAACTAGCCCTTAGAAAAATGTGAGGGCCTTGTTTTACAGCTGCCTTAAGAGCCCAGGCTGATTTCCCCAAGCTATTGCACAGCAAATACTGAATTCCATGTAAACTAAGAGAAATTTCTAGGTGGATACCTTTATACCAAAGCTAGAAAATCTAGATCTTGTACCCCATATAACCAGCTGATATTGTGGGAACAAAGAAGCCTTTATTTGAAAGGGCTGTCTAAGGGCTTCAAGACCCTTTCCCTTTGCTTTATGTAGGAAAAAAGAAACCTTAACTTAAGTAGGTTTTGGGGGGGATCCATGCTAAATTTTCTTACTGTAAAGGTTGGATCTAGTGAGCACATTTTTCACTATTTCTGTTTAGTCTGTGCATTGAAGGGCCCAGTACAGAATGTTGGTAATAAATAATATTATGACATAGCCTTTAAGCTGTCGAAAGCTTCCCAGAAATATGGTCGCATTTCTTATGAAACTAAAATTAGGGAATTTTAAAATTTCAATAGAGTCTGATATTCTTTTTCCTGCCATTAGCAAGCGACATATGAGTGCTATAGTGATATAGCACAATGTGTAAAATTGCTGTTTACAAAATATATCAACTCCTTTGTCTTGAATGGAAAATTTCAGCATTACTGGATGGTTGTCTAAGTTGCAAGCAAAGTTTTTTGTGAATGTTTGTACATTCAAAGTCAGTCAAACTATGGTATGAGTACCACTGAGCATGAAAATGTATGGAGCGAGATGGTGAATGGAGGTATAATTAAATACTACAAATCACAGATGAAAAAAATGTGGGTTTTTTTCTACATGATTTGTGTACTAAAAGGATTATTAAACCTTGTTTCTTTAAAAAAAAAAGCCAAACAAATTTTCTAAATTTGTTATTTAGAAGTTTTAGGTCCTTCTCTGAAGGCAAAGTGGCTCACGTTGTCTGTACTTAAATTATTCTTGATTTGATGCTTTGAGCTACACCTGAACATGAAGAGCAGCCCCGCTGTTTCCTTGCAGGTGCAGTATAAACACAAATGCCTGGAGGAAGGGGCAGGCACACTTGGAAAAAGTACATAGGAAGTTTGTTCTCTGTCTTCTTCTAGTACTCACCTTTGGGCTGAAACAGAGTGGTGAAACCAGAAGTGTTTTTAAAAGGGAGCAGCTGGATGGCAATTAATTCCTTCTGCATTTGAAATATGTATTGGAAGCACCAAATTTCACTTTTGAATTATCAGTAAGAAAGCGTTGTGAAAAGTGTGTTTATCCTTGCTATGGATAAGGATCTGTGGATCCTTGGACAAGGATGCTATGGATCTTTGCTATTCATATGGCTAAATACGCTTTTCGTGTGGCTAAATATACTTTTCATGTACTTAGCACTTTCTGTTTTCTTGACTTAAATGGCATTTCTGGGAAATCACTAGAATGTGAATTTTAGACTTTAACTTGCTCACTAAGACATGAAGGATTTTTCATTTTTTTAAGTTCAATCTGGGGCTTCATGCCTATTTTGAAAAAGCATTTAAAGTCTTTTTCACACTTGAGCAACAGAAGTGTTTTTGCTCAGCTTGCTTTATTACTTCTAGTTTTATTATAAGCCCTATGCATTAACTTAAGAAGTGGGATATTGCGTATTTAAGAGAGATCCTTGTAACTTTGCATTTCTTTAATACTTGAATTAAATAGATGAAACTAACAACAATTTCTTTGTCAGGAGTTTTCTCCAAAGTAGGCTTTAAATAAAACTTTTTACCTTTGTGTGTGGGGGAAAAAGCTTTAAAATTCTGAGTTAGATGAGGTACTGCATCTTTAACAAAGATGAAGCTGTTAAGTAGTCTAGGTACTAACTTATTTGATTAAATATGTGTTAAGGGTACTGTACTATGCTTGTATTAAAACTCTAAAATGAGTAAGCACTACATTAAATCAGACCATACTCCAAATTCTAGTCTAGGGATGACATCAGTTATCTCTTTTCTTGTTCTGTCATTTCATTAATCTGTTATCTTGGTGGTTTTATGGGCTGAAATTCTAAAACCACAAAACATTTTGAACAAAAGCATGAGGCTACCGCATGATGGAGCAACCAATAAATAGGTGGACGGAGTATAATGTCCCACTTTTGATAAGTGGGAGAAGGCTTTGGTGAAGGTTAGCTGGTATTATTTCAGAATAGTTACTGAAATGCTGCAGTGGGTAGCCAAATCCTTACCCACTCTCTGTTTATAAGCCACTGCCTTATGAGAGGAAGAATCTGTCTGGCATTTAACAATGAATAGAAACATGTTGAAAAATCTTGTGGTCGCTTAAAGACTGATGCTGAGAAGTGGTTGTAGTTCATCAAGTATGTTAAACAATGTGTGACTTGTTTTCATGTTTTAATCGAGCATCAGAGTTGCACTTTAAAGAAATTATATTATGCTAGCATTGAAGGATTCAATGTTTAATTGACCATCCAGTTTCTTTTATTTTGTAGAAATGTCAGGTGTTTTCTGGCCATCTGTAAGTCAGAGTGAAACCACTACTCTGGTACTGAAGGTAACACATTGGGAAACATAGCGTCCTCCTAGCATGAAGTGTGTTGCTCATATCTCTTCCACAAAATGTTCTTCTCTTAGGAATATCAAGTGGCAGGGCTTTATCTGCATGGGAGGTAAACCCAGATAGAGCTTGAAATAAATTAAACTCAACAGCAGTTAGGAATATGAATATCTGCATGAGCAGATATCTGAAGTAGCAGTTAAAATTTGTAACTTGCTTGAATCCAAAATAGCATTCAAGTGGAGACAGTAGGTTAATGACAAAATTTGAAGTACTTAATTTCTAATTAGGAAGTAGGCATTTGTTTTGGAGTCCACTATGTGTTTTTGTCATTTACAGGAGAAAGGGAGAAGGGAAAGGTAAGGGTAATCTGCCATACCATGTCCCTTTTTAGGCGTTTAAAGTTTTAGTGAGTTGCTCTGCTGTTTGCTTTTATCATTGCCTGTAGTGGTCTTGTGGTTTGTGTCAGTACATAGTAAGATGCTACGTGGCACCTCTGAAATTTTCTTGCTAGTTGGAAAAGTCATAAGCATTTAATCTTCAGGCTGAGAAAAACTTCGTTACTTCGGTTTGTTTATATTTGGGCAGTCTTGGGTGCTAGAAGTTTAATTCACTGAGATGGAAACTTACAGTAGTAATTGTGCTTTTGTGTTACTAGAAGGGCCTGTTGGAAATTGTGCGTGCTTGTCTGTCTTCCCACTTATCATGTAGAACCAATCCAGATATATAAAAATGACATGTATTCTATTACGGCGCCTGAATCAGCAACAGTTTTTTTTTTTTTTAAACAGCATCCATTTTCTGCTAGTACTTATGCTTAACTTTTGATTTGTAAGAATAGTCTCACTGAAGTCAGTTGAAGTTTAGTGGGTGCAGTGGGACTGTTTGGGTGAATAAAGCTAGACAGTGCCTAATTAATTAAAACGCTTAAAGATGAGAACTTTTAAATTGACGTTATTATCATAGAATCATAGAATGGTTCGGGTTAGAAGGGGCCTTAAAGATCATGTAGTTCCAACCCCCCTGCCGTGGGAAGGGACACCACCCACTAGACCAGGTTGCTCAAAGCCCCATCCAGCCTGGTCTTGAATACTTCCAGGGATGGGACGTCCCTGGAATGGTACCAGAGAATTGGTACCACTCTCTGTTCAGCCTCTCAGAAGGCTTACATATGATGAAGTGGTGGTGGTGTGTCAGTGCGTTGCAGTGAAGGTACTATGCAAAGGGATCTTATTAGGCTGGAGAAACAAATGAGCTGACAGGAACCTTTTGAAGTTCAACAGAGGTAGGTACCAAATCCTGCATCTGGGAGGAAATAACCCCATACATCAGTATGTACACACCGAGTACTGGAGACCGACTGGAAACGAAGTAGGTTAGCAGAAAAAGACCTGCATGAGCTAGTGGAGAGCAAGTTGAACATGATTCAGCAGTACTCTTGTGGCAAAGAAGCCCAACCACATACTGGGTTGCATTAGGAAGAACGTAGTCAGTGAGTTGCGAGAAGTGATTCTTCACTGCTGTTCTGTTCTTATGGGATCATTTCTGGTGTATTGTGTCCAGTTTGGGGCTTTCCCCACTATAGGACATTGATATACTGTAGTGAGCGCAGTAGGACACCGTGAAGGTGTTTAAGGGGCTGGAGCACATGATGTGTAAAGAGAGGGTGAGAAAATAGAAGTTGTTGAGAGAACTGTTTAAAGGGACATCTTCCTGTCATCCTCAAATACCTAATGAGAGGCTCTGGAGAAAAACCAGACTCATCTCAGAAGTGCAGAGGTATAGGATGAGAGGCAACAGACAGAAGCTGGAACATGGGAAATTCTGACTAGACATTGGGGGAAAAAAATTACCATGATAGTAGTCAAACACTTAAACAGATTGACCAGTGAGACTGCAATCTCTATCCTTGGAGATGTTCAAAACTCGACTAGACAAGTTCTTGAGCAGCCTGCTCTCTTTGGACTCGCTTTGAGCAGGAGGGAGGACTAGAGGCTACCCAGGTGTCTCTTCCTACATGATTCTATATTTCTAGTATAAGTTTGTTTTTTTTAATTACTATGTTTTTTCTGTTTGTGAAAGAAAACATACGGACAGGGGCTCCAACTCTGTTGCCCTACCTGGTAAAACTTTCCACTGTAAACAAATTAAAGAATTTTAAAATAGACCTTTTCTTTTTAGTTCAGAAGTTTCCACTATTGTAAGACAATAATGAATCCTCTTCCTCTTCAAATCAGAGGTTGAGCTTTTCTGGTAGATGCAAAGCTGTCAGGGTTTTTAGGTTGAACGAGTTCTGGGTTCGAACCCTGAAGGTTGAGCAGGTATGTGAGATCCATAATGCTTCTTTAAGCTGCATTCCTCTGGAATGTGAAGATCTTAACTTCAAAATAATGGTTTGCGAGATCCTTTGTATATTGCCAAAGAGAATTTTGTCTACTATGTATTTCAAGCCATGCCTATGATTTTCAGCAAGGCAAGGTTTAGACTCGTTCCCTATAATTATATAAAAAGGATACTGAAATGCCATTACTGTGCATCTTTGGTTTTCTTAATTCTGTCTGTGGTGTGTTTGGTTATATCTTTGAGTTTGTACTGGAAAATAATGCAGAATGGGTCTGTAGATCTTTGCCTTCAAAGGAGTTTGTCCATAAGTCACTTTTTAGGTAACTAAAGAATAGTTGTCTTAAACCAAAATGCATTTACTAGGATGGTTTAAGAAAGCTTCGTATTATTCTGACTTCTAAGGTGATCTTTCTGAATTATTAGTTTACTTGTAGTTTTACACCTGTTTATCTGAACGATGTAGCTGTTTTTCAAGTTCTATGAATATAATACCATTACACTTGTCAGATCACTATTATGTAGATACTAATAAGCACTAGTATTATGAATATTACTTAAATCTGTGATTCAAAATACTTAGCATGTAACGTTAATGATCATTTGACCAGACCTATGACTTGGCCAAGTATTAGTAGTGGGAATATTTGCACAGGGGAGGCAAGATCTATTGCTCATTCCTGTGTTCAGCTAATGGCATTTTTTCATGTTAATGTGTATCCAGTTGAGTCCAAATTTCTAGTGAATGGTCTACTTATTAGTTGACAGAATCCTAAAGATTTTGGGAGTGAGTGAAAAACAGAAAAAAAACTTGGTCTCCATTGGAGTCAGGCTCATCTGGTTGTCTTTGGTAATCTCTTAAAAACCTGAGGAAAGAGAGCAGTCACTGGTTACAGGACCGGGTTAGTCAGTTTAGGATTAAGGGTTAGGCCGCAGCTAACAGCTGGTACCCTCTGACCACAACTCTTCATGGATTTAAGGGATAGTAGGAATTAGCCGATTCTTTAACCTTCCCAGTCTCCCATTCATTCTTCTGTGCTTGTTTCCAGGAGTTTGGCTTTAATAGGAAAGAAGTGTACGAGTCCTAAGGTTAGTTCACTTTACTTAGTATGAAATTTAAAGTTAACGTTTTATCATAGTAAATTTGCGTAACTATAAACTGCAAGAAAGTGCCGGTTAACAGTCCCATCTTGAGTTGTCTAATGGTCTTCCAGTTGCATTAAACTTGTTAAACTAGTGTAAGTACTTAGTGTAGTTCTTAAATTATTTACCTGTTAAGTGGTTTCTAGCTTGTTTCATAATCCTAGCAAGGGATGTTTTCATTACGGTGCTTCATCACTTCTACACTAATAATTGCTGCTGGTATTAAATTGAGAAAATGCTTTTGGTTAGACTTTATCATTAATATGCAGACTATCTTTTTGTTTCTGACAAACTAGGTAAAACTTTGCTGCAATTTAGATAAGGAAAATAGGTGATTTAGTTCTTTCATGGCAAAGAGTGAATTTTGAGAAATAGTATTCTATAAGGCAGTCTAGGGATGTAGTCCACTTTTGCACTCCTGACTTGTCTAACGTTTTCCCTTCAGATTATATCAGTGTTAATACTTGTAATATTTGAATTGGGAGCACTTGAGTATGCTTGCCATGAGTATTTTGTAAAATGGTATCTGCATATTATATAAAGTACCTCTGTAAGCAGCAAAAATAACCTTGTTTGAGGACCGAATCCATGTCTGTTATTCTGTTTTGTTGTAACAGAATTGTGTTAAGGCCATGGATTACTCCTCTCTAGTCTTTGAAGTGTCTGCACAGGAGAGCGATGTTGTGAATACCCCTGGCTACAGAAGAAGCTTTATTCAACACTTCTGCTTTAGTTGACACCATAAAACTCAGTCAGTCATATGGTATAACTCCAATTTGGCTATGCTTACATCGAAGAGAGCTGAGCTCATACTGTGTATCATTCTTCTGTTGGAATGTTAATAGGGGTTACCCTGTCTACCTTTGTCTGTTGTCACAAGACACATAGGAAGCTAATTTGTGTTCATTATTTCATCATTTCTATTCATTATTAGCCAGTAAGATCACCAGTTCATTGGGAAAGGAATGACTAATGATTGTGTATGTCTCGTTACTTTTGAAAATCAAGGTTTAAGGTGACGTGACTTCACATTCTAAAATACATTTGTGCAGTGTTTAATGAAGGGGAGAAAAAAACCCCAAAACCCACAAATGGATTAGTCCATGTTTTAGTTTAGTTCAAGCCATATATATATCGCTTTTTATTTTTAGCTGAAAGTGAACTGTGAGAAAGTCTTTTTAAGTTTTTGCTATATTAGGATGTCTTCAAGTACAGAAGGCTACTGTGAAATAAGATAGCATATACAAATGGAAATCATGGTAGCTGTGTTGTATTTGCTGCCTTTGTGGAAACTCTTAGAGCCTTCATGGTGTTTAGGTAAGCCCTTCCACTTTGGAATAAGGGTGTCCATATGGGAAGTTGGTACAGAATAACTGTTCTGAGCTATTTCTACATGTCTTCAAACTGTGGGACTGCGTGTGAATTAGCATACTCAATTTAAAATGATCTGAATCCTGCGATTCCTTTATATATAGAATTACTAGCAAGCGAAGTAGGGTAGGTAGACTGACAGAATTGACTGCAGAATCTGCCTCAAATGGGTTTGTGTGTTCCTAGAATGCCTAATTCAAAGTATGCGTCAAACTGATTATTAAAGCATAACTTATCTGCAAGGTTTTTCAGTTGTTTTGCATCAGAGAGAACTGTGCCTAAAAAGGAAAATGCAAAATTGCTTGTTCTCATTTAGGCTTTCTCCAACTGGATTATCCAAAACAGGAATCCCTTGCACTGTGCTCATTCTGATGTTTAGTATCTCAGTGGGACTCAGGTTCAGGCAGCTCCTGCCCATGATTAATGCTCCTAGGTACTGTAAATATCTTGCACAGTTAAACATAGACATAGCCTATGACTGTGTAGGGGCCCTTACACCAGTGCAGGAGTGTAAGTATGCTGTTATGTACACAGCTTTTGTGGCATAGCTTTACCAGTTTAACCACACTATCTCTTAGTGAGACAAGCGATGATTGTATAACTGCACCTCGGGCTTATGCCAGCAGAGCTGTGTCAGTTACACCTCTGTGCGCCCGTGACTGACGCAATCATTTTGTCAGAAATAGTTTAGACAGGCACTAGAGCTGAAGTTTCAAAATTCTTTTAAGTTGTCCTAAGGCAGTGCCAAGAAGCAGTGTCACGTTCCTCCTGCAGCCTGGTCACCTCTTCCCACTTCTGTGCTCCTTCTTTTACTTGCAGTGTTTGTGGTGAATCAAATCAGGGTGTTGGCTTAAAATGAAAGGACTTTCTTACTAAGATAGTTTTAATTCAGATGTTTGCTGCGCAGTTGTATGAACGCTTGCACAAAATCTTGCCCCCTCCTTTACGCTAGTTCTACCAGGACCAGGAGGAAAGTAGTCAGCTGTTAAGACTGGCTTAAGTTGCCGTGGAACTACAGTCTTCTCTTTCGTTTTTTGGTAGAGTGATGTTTTAACAGCTGAACATTAGCAAGAATAGGTATTTAGATACCTTAAATGTAAATAGTTTTACTAAAACTTGGTGATAGTCCAGGTCTAACTCTTGCAGAATGAAGACAGTTTTAATATTTGCAATGTTTTGGACAGGAAAAAAAAAGCATCTCATTATTGTTCTTGCATGTAAACATGTGTAATAATACAGAATTTTAAGGTTGTTACAAGTTTAGTCTCTTGTTAAGACATTTTATGAAAGAATCTTATCAAGATGCGTTTAATAAGTAAAACGGTGATAAATACGAAAATTCTAGTTTGAGTCTATTACCAGTACTGCAGAATTCGCACAGTATTTGTATTTGTAGCTCCTTAGATATATTATAATAGAAGCTATGTGTTAGTAACATAGCATATTGGTCAGTAAATAAAAAAAAATAATTAGTATGCAAAAATAATCTCATATTTTTACTAAACCAGCCATAACTCTAGAAAATACATGTGAATACAGTGAGATGAAATAGAATGTGAAATGTGGGAAAACTTCAAGACTGAAAGTGATAGTAGGGTCAAAGAACATGGGAGCGTTTTAAGAAAATGTATTTCTTTGTATTGACCTTTCCTTATCTAGGAAGACTGCTCTTTAATGTGCTTTAGGTGGACTTGTTTCTTCTTCTTGCCCTGCCCCAAACATTTGATTGTCTTAGAGATGAGCATTTCTCTGTGCTTTGAAGGTCAGCAAGAGCCATCTGAGAATGCAAATGTGATCTGCTGATCTCAACTGACAGTGCAGTGCATATACTTTGTAGCCATGACTGTGGTAATTATGTGACATTTCTGCTTCTCTTCTTAATAAGCTTCAATTTTTTAGGGCTCTGGAAATGCACTTGATTCTGGCTTTTAAACTGGAGTGGGTCTGAAGGAATACTTCCAAAGAATTGAACCTATTCCGTCTTGCTTTGGTACCTCTTCGTGTCTAGGGAAAAAAAAAATCAGCAATTTTAGACCTCAGTATTTCTGAAGTTGAATTTGCCATTTTGCTGCAGGACAGTGTCCTGCTCTTTGCTTCCTAGTAGAGTGATAGGTCCTGCCTTTTTACTGGTTTCCCACTTCTTGCGAAAGAGTAAGCTAAGCGGATCCAATGCGTTTATCCTGAGCTACTCTGTGGTCGCAAAGGTTTAAGAAGGTAGAATGTTGGTTTGACAAGAAGTAAGGCCAGGGAGGTGGGAGGAGAGAGAGGCTGGTGGTTGACTTCTTGGACAGCAGCTGAAGAGGTGAGCTTCTGTTAGGATCTTCCTTTTCTGGCACACCAGTGAAGTGGAGAGAGCTGGATCATTTGGACTAAGTTGAGAGTTAATGGTATCATAGCAAAAGGGTGTAAGAAAATAACGTGGCAATTATGGCAAAACAAGATTTGAATACTTATCCACAAATTTGCAAGGGGTTGGTAAACAGGGTAGGAATGCACTTGGGTTTGGTTTTGAAGTTATTAATTTAAATAACTGCTTAATGGAGTAAACTGCTACTGAAAGGTTGGAGTTTTCTCCTCAATGCTTATGTTGACTCAGAGTACTCATGGCCTTTTGCAAAAATAGCGTTATATGGATTTCATTATGATAGTCAATCAGATGATCTTTTTCTGTAACTCTCTTGCGATATGTTCGTGCCAGATTTTGGTGTAGAGTAGGACTGTTGTGGTAGAATATAAAATGGGGGGAAGGGTAAGAAGAGTTTTATGAGACACTAGTAAATTTATAGTACCATAAATTAATTTTGCTAGCATGGCTTCAGACTAGGCCGAAGTATTTCTTACTTAATTTGGTTTATTAAATATTGATCCTTATAGCATCAGTATAAAATGTTTGGATGTTCAAAAGTACCTACTTTTTTACATTTGTAAGTCATAGCTGTATTAAAGAAGTAACTAAAGTTTGATTCGATTTTAGGTAGGTTAAAAAATATTTATTGCCAGTTTACGTCATAGAGGAATCAAACAATAATATAAAAATTCCACCTGAAAGAAAGATAAATAAAAAAGTAATTTTTTTTCCCGATGTGATTGGGAAATAATTAGTGATGGAAAACATTTTGTTTTAAGTGCACGCCCTCTCTGGCAAGCTAGTGGACTTTGTCCTTGATTGAGAAAACTCTGGAGAAATTTTTCTGATTTATTCCTTAATATTTGCTGAAATCTTGGCATGTACATTCTTTAACATTTTTGTCACTTCTTAAAACTTCTCTTTAACGTGTAAATTGCGAGTCTTGAAGCACTAAATGGTTACACAGTTTTAATACGTAGCTGCTTTTATTGCAACTAGACTTGTTTATCTATACGCATCATTTATATGTGTGTCTTTGCATGTTAGGGTTTTTGTTTGTTTTTTTTAATATACATATATTTCTAGAGTTTTCTATGAGTTATTTTCTGTAAAAACAAAGTACGTTAACAGAAAATAGTAGTATTTTATCCAATATAGAGTATGTTCCCCTTAAGATGGAGGAAAATCATGATACGGGACCTATAAAAATCACAGATTGCAGATAGTGAATTGCTCTATGGAATAGCGGGATTTTGTTTGATTTTTTTTTTTGCACACAGAATTATTCAGAAGTAACCATTGGCTTTTAAATTACAAATCTAATTCTATTTAAAGTAGGGTGTTCTTTTGTTTGTTTATGTGTGGTGTTTTTTGATTTTAAAAATCCTTATTTACCATCTCAGCATTTACACCGAAAGATATTTGATAGGAATTTTGCACATGGTATCAGATATGTAAGGTGAGACAGATACACTTAGAACATACAAGTAATAATTCATTTTGACCTTATTTTATTCTTTTTAAGAAAGTAACGTGCTGAATTGAAGCTAGTAATATTGCTAATAAGCATAATTTCTCTTCCTTTTCTGTTCTGAACACAACATTTTAAAACATAGAATGGATGCATAGTGGAGAATTTGGCCTGTTATATTTCTTTAGAGTAATTTTATTGTGCATAATAATCTTTTTATTACAATTTTATTTT
>VYZM01011570.1:345172-408309 GCA_013398915.1 Dromas ardeola | reverse complement strand
GGAAGGAAGGAAGGAAGGAAGGAAGGAAGGAAAGGGAGAGAGAGAAATAATTGGGGTTTTTTTCACATGATCTGGGGAAGGAGACAAAACCACAAAAATTTCAAGAAATAATGTTTAGTGGCAGAAGTATTTTACAATTTTCTCCAAAAGCAAATCAACTATTCCTTTCCTTTCCGATAGAAACATTCATTCCGACAATACTCACTTTCTCTACCTTTGCAAATAAAGGCTAAGGGGAGTATCACTAAAAGGATGATTTCTGCACATGCAATTGAAACAGCTCTTAAGAACAAGCACGCCAAAGATAATAGCCTATTCTTATAGCTCTCTATCAGCTGAACAAATCCACAGCATTCATCCAATGGTTCCTAATGACGTACAAGATAGTGAAAACAGACCAATTCTGCTGAAGAAGTAATACCTTCTGTTGACAACAGCAAGATACCTGTAGTCCCCATTCAAAAGATACAGTGGTATGTTTTCCACTGGGTAAAAAGGGATCAGAAAGGGATAGAAGTCAAGGATAAATGGATCTGAAGAAATATGAAGTAACTTAATTACGCATAAATTTAGATAAACCAACTCCCAGACTAACATTCTTCATTTTTGTCTTCTATAACCATCTTTTACTCTTTAGGTTGTTAAATTTCTCAAAATTTCAAAGGAAACTCATTATTTTCAAACAAACCTTTTACTTGTGGCTAGTTTTAATGTTTAAGGTTTTACTAGCATCCAGTATGTGACATACATTGATTAACTAAACAATGGTATGAAACTGCATCAGGGGAAGATCAGATTGGATATTAGGAAAAGGATCTTCACTGAGAGGGTGGCTGGTCACTGGAACAGGCTCCCCAGGGAAGTGGTCATGGCATCAAGCCTATCAGAGTTCAAGGAGTGTCTGGATGATGGACATGGTTTAGTTTTAGGTAGTCCTGTGAGAAGCAGGGAGTCGGACTCAATGATCCTTACGGGTCCCTACCAACTTGACATATTATATGATTCTATGATATATTAGACAGATTATCTGAAAGGGTCTAGTTTTTTAGGCTGTCTGAATAAATATAAATACTATCTGGCGTTCGTTTTAAAATTAACGTATTCGAAGGCATTGAAGGTTGTGGTATTTTTCTCACTAATTTTAATTGGCTATGATTCTGGAGTTAAAGTTTGCATGGTAGTGTTGAAGTTAAGGGCATGCTTAAGTGTTCCCAGGGTTTCAAGGGACGTACAGGTAGACTGTGATTTATTTTTATTCCACCTGCACCAGGGTCACGATTTTCTTGTAAAGAAAAATAAGAGCAAAATTGTGTGATAAGAATTTTCATTTTTTATATTTTATATTACCTCAGTGGCTTTTTTAAAAAAAATTATATGTCCATGTCCTTGACACACATGGACATATGGTAATATTCTAACCTCACTAAAAACAGGCTGAGGTTGTGTAGTATTTCCACACTACGTACTGATGACTATCGAATGAGATTTGCCCCCTGTGCAGACATTTCATATCTTAAATATATAAGATGAAATATGAAAATATAAGATGAAAAATGGCATTTTTTTCATACTTAGGATATTGTTTTGCATTAATTGGATTTCCAGTTTAATGGCAAAAAAACATATTGCTAATGCCAGCTCCATGTCTAAAGCTATATCCTGTATAATTAAGTCTTATTAAGTCTTGGAAAAGCTACAAAATTTACTTAATGAATCCATATGAATTTGTTGAACGTATTCAGTCCCCTATAAGCCTAGGTTAAAAAAGTATTTAAATGTAATTAGATTATTAGTGACATTAGTTTTACCTTCTTGGACAGTTTTCTAGTGAAATAGTGGAATCACAGAAGTACTGTAGAATTTGGCATGATTAGGACAGGCACTGGACTAGAATGAAAATGCTAATGGAGGTCAGTGGTGAGGTGCATGAGGAAAGTTTGCAAATATCTGCTGACGTACTTATTAAATCTAGGGCATGTTCTAACACTTTTTGGGTCATTGTTCTTCTCTGATCCTTTAAACAAAACTGCCGATTGTTTTGGATAGTTTCCTATTTCCTATTTGTGAACCATAAGACTCAAAGACACTGAAGCCTCTGTAATAACGCTGGACAACTAACCCATTATTTAAACATAGATATCACAATAAAGCTGTTTGATTATTTAAATGCCTTCAGTTAAAGTCACGAATCAGGGATACTCCCCCTGCATGCCACTGTATTTCCAGTAAATTGCTGAAATGGATATTCTGTAACCACAATCACTTTGGGAAACTATTCTGCAATCTAATAAACCTCAGTGCCAAGATATTTCCCCTGACTCTTTAAATGTTTTCATTACCTCAGTTTAGTCCCATTGCCATTAAATATTCCCCAAACTGTTTATGTCTGCTTTGTTGTTCTAAAATTCAAATCCTGAACTTAATTTCACAGGTATGTTTGTGACAAGTGTAGTGGGGCAAGGAGTTTTTCACAAGGTTGATGGTCCAAGCTATGTACAGTCTGAACACGGGTAAAAAGTTCTTTCTGCTGTGAAGAGAGAAATCACAGGAGTCTTTTGCACAGAGCAGTTTATATTCCTGTATAGAAACTGGGAATTACAAACTGATGGCCCCACTGGACAGAAGGTCAAACTGCACTTTTGAAGCATAAACGGACAAGCCTCTGTAGAAAGCCAATGGATCCCACTTGCAAGGATCTTTTTTTATAAAGATACAAATGATTTGATACCTAATGTGAAGATTCCTCAACAGGAATGAAAATTTTTCTGATGCCCCATGAAGAGAAATGTGGTTGTGAATGTATGGCCGATTGACTCATGAATGCAGAAATCAATAAGGGTCAACTGCAGGAAGGATCAGTGAAGTTTATTTTGTTCATGAATCCCAAAACTCTGCCACCCTTTCTGACCTCACCGTTTCTTCCTATTTGCCTTCCCATTTATTTTTAATGAGGAATTTATGAAAACACCTGTAGATGTTCTTGACTATTTTGTTCTTCATTTTATAAAGAGAGAAATATGAGCTCATGTGCCTAAGGATAAAATATCAAGTTGCATAACTGTATTGTGGAATTCACTTATTTTTTTGTAAAAACATTTCTCTACTGAGCATTTGTTTGGATTTAATTAACACTACCATACACTAATTTGGTTGCTGGATGCTGGTACAGCTGAGTAATCCAGATGTTTTATACTGTGAGATGGACAAACGTAACTGAAGGCAACTGTTGTTCTGAGTTACGTATTTTCTGTGAAATTACATTGTTTCTCTGGGTTTGTTTTATAAATTTGCATGTGGAAAATGAGATTATTTCTATGAAGTGTTATCTCAAATTTCTTCTTTAATAATTTCTCTAAAAAAGAGTACAATATTTAATAGACAAAGCCCATCTTGCCCGCTTTTGGGTATAGGTGAAATTGAGGTTTTAAGATTTTAATTAAGGTGCAAATTTTCTCAATGTAATTTTATGTTCCTTCTCTTACATTGTAATGATGTCAATGACATTTTCAGATTCTAGCTCTCACCATGCTTTTATTCTCCATGTCTGCACTTCCTAGACCAGATTGGTTTGAGAACTCATTAACGGGTGATGGATGCTGGATTCTAAGAATATTTGATAAGGCATTTTGCTCCTTAGTGAGCAGTTTTGTCTTGTTCCTGTACTTCACAAAGTCATGTCTTGATGCTTCTAGTATTATTGTTGTGTGAAAAATACTTGTATGATGTAGTTAGTACATGTTCTTGCCATTTTCAAGCTGCATTGACAGCCTTTATCAGATGAAGAGAAAAGTGTTGTTTCTTCAGTAGGAACCTAAAATATCATTGAAAAGGAGCACGTGATTGTAGATCAGCTTTGTTAATGGACTTTCTTGAGCATTTTTACCTTGGTTACTGCGGAGATGTATTACTAATGTGCCATGCAATTTCCTTACCACTGTATTATCTTATTCGCTAAAGACTCGCAACTATATATTGTCTTGATTTTTACATAATAGCCCATTTAAGATCTTATTCAAAGTATTCTGTATGTTAATTTATTGTGATTTAAATTCTCTGTTGCATTATCTTTATCAGCAGGAGAAGGAATAATTTGGTTGGTACATGCCTTGGAGCTTGCTAGTTATTCATAGCCATAATGACTATCGCAAATTTGGGATCTGATAGAGACACATCACTGTGATGAGATCTTTCTGTGTTTCCTTTAGTATGTAACAAAATATCTGATGGAAGATGAGTGCATGGTAGATAAACATGCATTTTGAACATGTTAACATGTCGCTCATTCTCCTTGAAATTCTATGAAAACAACCACCAGTTGTCAGGATCTGTGCTCTCCTAAATTCATCCATTCTACAGGTACTTATGACAGACACTACATTAATAGTTCCTCGCAAGTGAAATTGCTGAACCATGCTTTATATATCAGCATTTGACTAGTTAAGCTTCATCTCTTTTACCCTTAAGTTGATGTCAAATAGAAATATTTTCTCTTTGTCAGAAGGCACAAACAGAAATCAGCGGAGGAGAACATCTCAAACAGATGAACATACAGCCATCCGCGCCTGCTGAGAGCTTACAGAGTTCTCAGAATGGACCCAAATTAGTCACAAGAAAGAGGCTTCAACAGCATCAGAAATGAAAGACAACATGGGTTAATCAGAAGTACAAGTTCTTACAGGAAATTGCTTAGTAGTCCAGACAGAAGGTGATGTGGGATTGATCGGTAACAGAAAGTAATGTGGGATCAGTATGTGCACACCCTCCGAAGCCTCATGAATGGGAAATACCTTTCACAATTATTTTTTTTTCTACACAGCATACTCAAAAGACTACATACTTTTTTTAGTTATAGCTAAAGTTGTCTAGCTTTTACTGTTGCCTTTGAGATGGCAGGTTGCTAAAGAAAAACATGAACATGTTAGTCACAGGTGTAGAGACACTGAGAAGCACAACATTTGCTGAAATCATAAAAAATAGATTGTTACTTCCAGAATAGATTAGTGAGATCCCAGCAAGAACTAAAGGTTATAATTCAAGAAAATTTTATTCCCTCGATTAAGTTATACTTTAAAGAGGCATACATGAGAGTAGTACATGTCTAAGGTAACATCCACCACCAGTCAAAAAATTGTCGTAAACACTGATTGTAATTCAGTTTTGGGCCTATGTATAAGTGTGTGTGTGTGTGTGTGTGNTGTGTGTATATGTATATAAAAAAGTGTATATATATATATAAGTGTGTGTGTGTATATATATAAGTGTACATAGTGTGTCTGCATTTGAGCTAGATGATCATCACAGTCAGCAGACATCTAATCAGTATAGTTAATGGATCTCAGAGCTGACCAAACAAACAGTTTTCCATCTAGATCTCATCCTAACTTCACAGACTTTATGAGCTAGATCGTCACGGACTATACTGGAATCTTGCGCATCAACTCACAGGTAGACAACCGAAACACAGACACCAACAAATCTGGGGATGAATCCTACCCAGTAGTGTTGGAGTCATAACAATTTTCTCTGGCAGATAGAATGAAGAGCAAAGACTTACCTCCATCTATGTATTTTTCCTCAGGCATGAAGAGAGGAACAGACTGGTAATAAAGTTTTTCTCTTGAGGACAGAGGCATTTAATTCACGTTCCCTGAGAAACTGTAAGGTAACTCTCATTGAGATAAAGGAATGAATGATAACGACATAGCTTCAGCCTCATTTATTAGGAAAAATGCAGAGAATAAGGGCAGAAGTGTTGAATCAGAGATGAGTATCTGAAGGGTGTATGATTGCAAATAAGTCCAATTTCTATTTCTTTGTGAAATTGTGCTGCTTTTTGGCCTGTCTGTCCACATTAAAGTGATTACAAAGTATGGTTTAACTATACATCTTGATTGCAACCCTTTCTAAGTTCACTGAAATATCGCTGAGACTTCAGAAATATGAATCACTTAGTCTACATCTTGTGATGATATGATAAAGTTATAGTATGGTTATATGTTTTAAACTATTGCAGCATATACTTACAGATGCCAGAGAAACATTCATTAATGAGAAAATTAGCTTGCAAATATTAGATCACTAGATGTTCCTGTAAACTTGGCTGAAATGACTCTCTTGTGTATTTTCAAATCTTTACTTAAGAAATATAGGTGTGTAAGTATATATTGACATCTAGTAGTAAAGCAACAGCGAGAAAGTCTCGCTGCTATGTGCAGTACACCTACCAAAAGGTGACTTTAACTTCCTAGTGGTTGCCATATGAGGCCAATTCTCACAGTAATGAAAACACCGTAGCTCCATTGATCTCAACAGACTTTTACAAATGTCTTTCAGTTTTGAATATGGCACATATATATAGTAGTAGGCCACTTGGATCCATCTTATTTGAACTTTGGAAATTTTGGGATTTGTTTTTGTGGATGTTTCCTGTTTTCTGTTAGGTAGATTCCAATACTGATGTTTCTGACGTGTTACGGTTAATGTTTTTAAAAGTGTAGTTTTTAAAGGTATGGCTGTGACAGCTTTTTAGTACTGTAATCATGTTTACGCTTGTTTTCCAAATTAGCTTATATTGTCATTGCAGTTTGTATTGAATGTTATTTTATGTGGGCTTCTTGTACAAGCCAAGAAGCAACATATTCTGTATTTCAACAGTATAGACAAACAAAAAAAATCAGAATTAATAGGATCTTCATAGAAACAACATTTCACAAATTCATTTTTCTCTGTTTTATAAGAATTAATAGATTTTTAGGAAATTATCCTTTTCCAAGAAAACTGCCTTACTCTGTTAGGAAACTGTATCCCTGAAAAGCTTTTTGACTAGCTGTAATTCAAGTAAATAAATGATGATGTTTATGTTACCTGCCTAAGTGAAATTACAGATCAGTACAAAAACCATGCCCTGCTCGAGAAACAACATAGAGAAGAGCAAAGTTGGATTAGGAAAGGATAGAGCTTGGGGAATTACAACTAAAGAGATGATCTATCTTTCCTACACACTTGAACTGTTCCCAGAAAGTAGGTCTATTTCCTCCATGAAAAAAATTATGCCTGTCCATAGACTTAATGGACAGAGTTTTTTTTCCTTTTCTGGCAACATTTTTTTTCAACTTGAAAGGAATTCAACAGCTTTAAAATTTCATATACTTTCAATATATTTTACTGTATTAAATATTAAGCATGAGAAATTTAGACATCAGAAGCCTATCTTTTTGTCAGCGTTGGACATCCTGGAAATGCTTACTTTGAAATACATTAAATGGAAGGACTGGAAAAAATACAAATGGAATGAATGGCTATTATGAAAAGCAGATTTTAATAATTGTCAGCACATGCCATTTCTATTAAGATCTGTCCTCAAAGTACTGTAAGTAAATCCCTTCCCAAATGAAACCCATTTATTCTGATTTCCCAACAAAACAATCAATATGTCCTTAAGGTTTTATGCCAGCATTATGATATAAAGCTAAACTGAGTAATCCGGGTTGGTTTTTTTTTGCTATTCTTCTAATATCTTTCTAAAAATACCCAAGTATTGAAAAAAATTGTTATAGGCCATGCTTAGAGCATTCCTCTAGCTAAAGGAAATTAAATAAAATGGCTAATACCAAAGCTAAAATAGTGCATGTACTGCAGCTTTCAAACTGTTTCTTGTTTTGGATTTTTTTTTCTTAACCCAAAGATTGTTCAAGACAAATTACAGAAATAAGGACCGGAATATAAAGTTCAGAGAAGTACTCTTACAATCGGGTTACAAAGTTGAGCTATGCACTCTTTTTTCCACAGAAATTTTAATGTTTTCTGACCCTTTATATTGTTTCAACAGCAATTAAAAATGCCACAGACAAAGAATGCTTTGCTATTCTTTTGAGGCAGATGGGATGCCTGTTCCTCAGCGAGATCTCTACAGGCAGAGCCTACAGAGGTAGCTTCTACTGTTGCAGAAAAACTGGAAAACACTTGAGATCAGGTCAGAACAGATGCAATTTATTACTATGGCTGTAGGAGAGAACACAGAGCAGCAGCAGCTTGGCAGGCTCTGCTGATATGGACTCTACCCAAATGAGGCACTTACAGAGCTTATAACCTTTAGGTTGTACAACCTGTTCACCAAAGCCCTCAGATAAGCAGGACTATGGTAAATAACAGCAGCAACTGGAATTTTTCAGGTAAGAAGGCTCTAGACAACACATCCTTTTACAATTCACTCCTTTGTTAGTTAAATCCTGCTGAGTGGTGAAACGATTAGCTGCAAATGTTTCTTTAATAATGATGATGAGATGTTAACTATTTCGCTTCCGCAACTAGAATCTTCTATGGCTATGCTCAAAAAAGGAATATTGTCAAACCAGTATTTCTTCAGAGGACTTGTACTGTGCGTGATAGACCTTCTCTGAGCACTCCTACTGGATCAGGCCTGGGGACAGTCTGAAGCAGGGGAGCTCCTTAAAGAAGCGTTCAGGCTTGAGCCAGTGAGATCTGGCCATGTCCAGAAGCAAAACTGTACATGGCTAAGGAGATTTGAATACAAACAAATACCAATGAGAGTGTTGATCGCTGTGTTTGAGAAGCAGTTAGCTGAGGAGTTAATGAATTGCAATTAGCTAGTATCTCAATTCCACCAGTCATTCTTCAAACACCTAAATCAGCCCTTTTTTGGATTTCACCTTTAGTGACAAATTTACTTCAAATACAGTTAAATTCATCTTCCAAGGTCTGCAATGACTTCCACAATTCCAGAAGGACATTTTGACAAATGATCGTAGCTTGAGGGGAGGTTGCAGAAAGTCAACTTTCTCCTCCAAAACAGACTGGGATTCCGTTTAAAGCAGACACCACTTACTTCAATTCCAGTCCATGCCTGTTAGATAATCTCTTCTGGACTGTTAGATAATCTCTTCTGGCAGGGCTACTCTGGACTCAGGGGACAGCCTAACAAGAGATATATTCTACATTTCCCTGCATCAGCCAAGCTAGACTGCTATTCTCATTTTTCTTTTTCTCCCAGATACTTTTTTCTTACATTAGTACCTTTGGACTAACTGAAGAAAAGAGTTTTGAAATGAAAGTGATTTCCATTTGTTACATGTGAACGGCAGAATTTCAAACACTAGTGTAGAGAGAACGATTATTTCTCTGCACTTGAAAGTCACGAGAATCCACAACAAAATGCAAAGTTATCTTCCAAGCCTTAGTTACAGAAGAGCTATTGTAGGGCACATGGAAACACATGTTCCTTTTTTTTTTTTTTTCATCAAAAAAGCAATAATAACCTCTTCTGCTAAATGCTGTAAAAGGAGAGCTTTTTTTATAAGCAATACATGCAAGGTCAGAAATATCTGGAAGGTTATTTCTAACTCAGTGATGAAGGTGAGAAGAATATATCAAACATGTTGTGGTAAACTGACTGTTTGGCATGCACCAGAAGAGACAGCTTTGGAGGTAAGTGTGTCTTTTGTGTAAGAAAACTCCTGTGCACCATCTGAGAAGTGATCTGTGAAAGACATCTCTGTACCTTTCAGACCAAGATGTGCAAGAACTAAAAAATAATAGTCCAGTGCATAAGATTCTCTGATTCTAATAAGCTGACTGACCTATGAACTACTTTGAAAAATATGGGTCAATTATTTTCACCTGTAATCAATTTCCCAGGCAGCACTATATCAGAGTTTCCTGTAGACAAACCCAGCGATGAGCCACAAAATTTTTTCTGACTAAATTCTCTTGAATTTACTTGGTCCACTCTGCCCATCCATGGGAATCACTGCAAAGAGTATATAGAAATTGGCTATGATATGCCACGCCGTTGCGCTAGGACAATGTGTTCAAAGGAATGGAAAAAATATACACTTCCTCGTCTCACAGTTCTGCATCTATTAATGAGATACCTATATGTCATTATAGGCAGCACTAACTAAACTAAAGAATCTTGAAGCACTTCATAACTAAACACACACCACCACATCACCTAGAGAGAATCCCACCGATGTGCTGCCATACTCAGTATTGCATGGCCTCCTGTGAGAACAGCAAAAATTTGACCAAAAGCAGTGGATACATCATATACTCTTTAAAAAGGTACTATAATAAAATTCTTTCTTTAAAGTGAAAGGCATAGTCAAAGACTAACTGCACTCACTTTGCTAGCATTGGCAGTGTACACTGACATACAGTAACTATGAATCAGTATACACAAGTGGATCTGAAATGAAACTAAATCAGGACTTAGAGGAACTAATGATTTCTCTATGCTTCAAGCTTTAAGTTTGCACAAAAAAAGAAATGAACTGATAGTGAGAGCAGTGAAGTCTCATCCCACCAAAAACTTTTTGATGGATACATCTCCAAATCCAAAACAATTCAAAATCATCAGGAATCTGGGCATTGGGAGTGGCATCCACTTTGCATGGTGACAAGGAAAACCAGACAGGGCCAGAAATACGCAAACAAGACGCTCACTGTGCTAAACGGGAATGCTAAAGAAAGAAACGGAATGTGTCTGGAAGCTCAAGAGTAGTCCATCCCAATGAGCAGTAAGTCAAGCAATTATGGCAGGAGGCCTGCATGGATGAACAAGGAGCTCCTGGCAAAATTCAAACATGAAAATTAATTCCAGGAAAAGTAGACGCATGGACATGTAACCTGGGAGGAATAAAGAGACATTGTCCAATCGTGCAGGGATGTGGTGAGGAAAGTCAAAGTAAGGAATACTTACCCTTGGTGGAAGATGATCAGTTAGGGAATACATGAGCAAAAAGTGGACGTACATAAATCCATGGTTCCTGGTGGGATGCACCCATGAATGTATCACCTCTGAATGATCATGGTGATTGGGAGAGGTGCCTAAGAACTGGAGGAAAGCAAATATCACTCCTATCTTCAAAAAGGGCAGGAAGGAAGACCCAGGGAATTACAGGCTGGTCAGCCTCACCTCAATCCCCAGGAAGGTGAAGGAGCAGCTAATCATGGACACTATTTCCACACACATGAAGAAAAGAAGGTGATCAAGAGTGGTCAGCATGGATTCACAAAAGAGGAAATCATGCTTCCCCAACCTGATAACTTATGATGAAATTACTGGTTTGGTAGATGAGGAGAGAGAAATGGATATTGCACACCTTGACTTCAGTAAGGCTTTTGACACTATCTCTCATAATATCCTCATAGACAAGCTGTAGAAGTATGGGCTGGATGAGCAGACAGTGACATGGAGTGAAAACTGCTGAACAACAAAGTCCAGAGGGTGTCAATCAATGGTATGAAGACTAGTTGGAGGCCAATAACTAACAGTGTACCCCAGGGATCAATACTGTGTCCAGTCCTGTTCAACATCTTCATCAGTGATCTGGATGATGGGGCAAAGTGTACCCTCAGCAAGACTGCCGATAACACAAAATTGGCTGATACAGTAAAAGGGCTGTGCTGCCATCCAGAGGGATCTCCACAGGCTGAAGAAATGGGCTGACAGGAACATCATGCAATTCAACAAGGAGAACAGCGAAGTCCTGCCCTTGAGGAGGAACAATCCCATGCACCAATATATGCTGAGGGCCACTCAGCTGGAAGGTGGTTCTGGGAGGTGATCCTTCCCCTCTTCTCAGCACTGGTGAGGCCACACTTGGAGTGCTGTGCCCAGTTCTTGTCTCCCCGGTACAAGAGAGATATGGAGCTACTGGAGAGAGTCCAGTGAAGGGCAACTAAGATGACTAAGGGACTGGAGTATCTCATATATGACATACTGAGGCTGAGAGAACTAGGACTGTTTAGCCTAGAGAAGGGAAGGCTGAGAGCAGAACTTATCAATGTATTTAAATACCTGAAGGGAGGGTGCAAAGAGAACAGAGCCAGGCTCTTTTCAGTGGTGCCAAGTGACAGGACCAGAGGCAATGGGCACAAACCGAAACACAGCAGGTTCCCTCTGAACATCAGGAAACATTTTTGTTACTGTGAGGGTGACCGAGCGCTGGCACAGGTTGCCCAGAGAGGTTGCAGAGTCTTTATCCTTGGAGATATTCAAAAGCTCTCCAGCTACGGTCCTGGGCAACCAGCTCCAGGCGGCCCTGCTTGAGTAGGGGGTTGGACCAGATGACATCCAGAGGCCCGGTCCAACCTCAACAATTCAGTGATTCTGTGAGTGGAGAGCCAAACAGAAACATTTGCAATTATAGCTGTATCTATGGTGGTCTTTTTAATTTTTTCCCCTAAGGGCAGCCCTGATGTTCCACCACAGCATTGCATGACAAAAAAGAAATGAAACACCACCTAGAGCATCAAATGTCTGCTTTAATCAATTTAGACCATCCCAGAAAAAATCTACATTGAACTAGTATCATTTAACTTGGACAAACAAAGGGCTCAGTCCCCACTGTTGGCATTTTTACTGCACTTCCAAGGAATTAATACACTGCGGTTCAATCATATTATCTTGTGACAATACAAATTTAGAGCACAACAGACAAGTACACAGCAATATTTAAAAAAAAGACAAATCATTCAGCAAAAAGTGGCCAATATAGTCACTGAACAGAACAATAATATTATTTGAAAATATGTGTTGAGGACCAACAGTCTGCTGCCTAATGACAAAAAGAAAAATGGCTTTATACATCAAAAACTGACGGGTAGACAGGAAAAAAATGCACTTATACATGGTCTTGGATCACTATTGACAATCAGGGCTTTGTTGTCATGCTTTCAGTGTGATCACCATCCTATACATGAGTAGGTATTTCTTGCATAAATTTGCTTTTTATGTTGCAGAAGGATACAATGTTTTATAAACTTTACTGTGGTAGATATATAAATATATGGTTAATAACTGGGTAGGTTCATATTTATCTTCTACATCATATTATTTATATTTATATATAAAAGCTGAAATACGTAAATCTCTAAGGCATATCTTGCAATTCTTTTCTCTCTTTTGTTACCAACTGGAATATTGGTAACATCCCTTCAACAAGCACTACCAAAGATTTCAGAAATCTGATTAGAAATAATCAATACAGCTTAAACGACACCTTTCCTTCTCCCACTCAACACAGTGGACACGAGAGCAAAACCACAGAAGATTTCTGCAGGCAGACTGAATGAATTGAGGCATATAAACAAAGGATTGCTACCTAAGAAAAGACATTGGGCAACAAATTGCTATTGTTTTTTCAATTTATCAAATGAAGAATTGTCAAAAAATTTATAACATTATTTTTGCATACAATCAATTCTCCTGTGTATGTAACATAAGTTTTAAAGAAGTGAGAGGTGCAGCAAATAAAATAGATATATCCATGGACTTACTCAAAATGAGGGAACAGGAAAGGGGACAAAATTGCGTAAATTCTGTTTTGCAATTCTTTTGGGTGTTTTCCAATTTCTCCTGATTTAATTGTCACTTTGATGAATAAATACTTATCCATAAAGATTTATGTCCCATTTTAATCCTGTTGATATTTCATTTTTGGCTGACCTAGAGCACTACAAGGAGTTTCAAGCAGGATTGTCAAATTAGTATTTTAAGAATTGGGATGTGTTATATGTGAGTTTAAAGAATTAGGACCTTAACAAAGTACACCAGTCAGAAGTACAAAGTTAGCTGTCACACTGCAGCTGACAACTCCTCTGTTCCTTCAGTTTCACAGGTGAATGGAGAAGGCCACGTTTCACTGCTTTAAGTGTAGAGTTCTCTTATTAACTTTAATGGGGTTATTTCAGTAATCCCAGTCTTGAGCAATGAAATAAATATCTAGCCATAGGAAGGTTTGTTCATATTACTGTCTCATTTGGAGATGCCTAACCATTATCATACCAACTTAAAATGCAATCAGAGATACCTGCCTATTCCATTGTACAGAGGAACCAGTCTGAGTTGGGTAAGTAAACATCAGCAAATATCAAAGTATACGGTGTATTGCACCATAAATTCTGAAAAAAAAAATAATTTAAAATAAAAGTATTTTCCCATAATTTGTCATTAGTTTGTCTTTGAAAAAAATGCATTGTTCAAAGATCCTGATTCACTATCGAAATAAGGATTAGATCTATTTAATTAACCCAGTAAGATTCAGAAACCCTAAAAAAAAAGTTGATCTTAAGTGCTTTTTTTTTAAAGTAAAGCACGTAAGTCTTCCCAAAGGCAGTGTGCGTTAGGGCCCTGAGGACACTAATGGTCATATTGGTGCTGCCCAAACTCCCACTCGTGGTCCAAGACCCTTGTCTACAAATCTCACACAGTCCATGTGTGATGCAGCAACCTTCTACAATGGCCTTTACACCAGCCAACCTGTCCTTATCAAAGGTGGTAGAAACACAACCTATCTCGTCTTCCAACAAAGTTTACCACAAATGTTTGTGTCCATACAAAGACAAAGCAAAAAATTAACTTCCAGTCATTTTGAATATGACAATTCACTTGAGGATGCAAGAGGATTCAGTCCTCCCTCCCGCAATGTGCTTCTAACAGACTACTCACACCCAGTGAGAAATGTATTTCCAACATTCACCTTAACAGAGCATTAGCAATAATGATTGCTAATCATCAAGTACAATGAACTTCTGCGTTCAAGGAAACAAAAAGCCCAGATGGTCAGATGGAATAAAGCATTAACAAAAACAAGGTGCTCATTCAGGGGCACTGATGTGAGTAAGTGAAAGACATGGGCAGAGGTTATTACCATACTAAAAAGTACAGTCTGGGGAATTGTTTGAGTCTTCCTGGACTCTTCCAATACATTATTCAAGATTTATATGGAATACATTTCTATGACTTAACTTTTGAAATTCCTTGTGAAATTATGTCTTTGTTCCTGAACTCACATGGCATTAATTGCTGCCATAGAGGATTTCTTATCAAGTTTGGCATGACATCCTTCAACGGACTCTTTTTTCTCTGCAAGCTCTTATTACACTGGGAGTACTAACACTTAAAATGACAGCCTTGCTTAGCCTGCCTTTCCTGCCTTTCCTGCCTTGGCAATTGCCAAGTGCCAACAAAGCACAATTCATTAAATTCTCTTCTGACAGAAACTATACCCTCCCTTCAGAGAATAATTCAGACTTCCTGTATGAAAGCATTTATGCTAACTGTGCTCTAAAGGTATTTACAAAGCCATTTTGTGTTGTCTATAATTCAAGTATCTCCTGTTAAATCAATTACTTCCCAAAGCACTCCACAAATGTTTATGTTTTAAGAATAAATTCATGAAGAAGAATGAAAAAAGAAATCTGAATTTGATTTATTGCTATTACTGTTTAACTCTGGTTCATTGGCAATTTTCTTGTCATTTACCTTCTGACTACTAGTCTCTCACTGTGATGAAAACTAGAAAGAGAGAAGTTAAATGGCTTACTCCTCAAATGAACAGCAGAATGAAAAGTTTTGTGAAAAGAAGGACTGTCGTTATGCAATTATGTATGCTTAAAATCAGTACACACATGATCTAATAGCGTCTTCATTAATACCATTTTCATAAATTTTTATTAGGGTATCAACAAATGACCAGTGGCACGCTAAGCATTTTATAGATGTGACTGTAATAAATATACATTGTTATGAGACTACTGGACAAGACTTATCTGGATATTTGGGATCAATATTACAAGCAAAGGACCCTACCACCATTCATTCATCGTCTATCGAAAATTTTGCTTATTTCAATCTTTGAAATTCACATATAAATGCCAGTAGTAAAAAATTTGTCCTATACCCTAATAAGAAAAACAACTATTTGTCTTTCTTCAGGCAATTGTGGGGGGTTTTGCTCAGTCAGCAATATTTTAAAGAGCTTTGGTTATGAAGATGTGAATTAAGATATCACCTAAAGCAACAGTGCGCAGATGGCCATCTGCTGAGATTTCTTGAAGACTGTCCCTGTCCTTTTGTTACTTACACAGGAATCAAGAAAATGTTGTGGAGTAAGTATTTTTATATTACCTGCTGTAAAAACTAACGAATTACTCTAAATTATTTCCAACCCATATACCCTTTTGTTATTGGGGTCATTCACAGTGCAAAACCAAGGATAAAATCAAAAATCTATCTACAAGAGGACTTATTTTTTCCACCTGCATGTCTTCTCCAAGAGAGAGGAGACTGCCAATAATTTAAAAATCTTACTATAACTATACAGGGTAAAAAAACCCTACCTTTTTCTTGCTTTTCTAAGGAAGGTAAACAAAATGGAATAAAACATCAGATGATATATATGCTACACAGAGTACTTAGGCAATTTCAACAAACAGTCTTTACTGATGGCAAGAATAAAGGAAAAAAAAGTCTAGTCATATGAAGAATGTCACTAAACAATCAAAAATATAATACCTTGAAATGTTCTAAATAAGTGTTATTACCTTGGAGACAAGTCAGAATTATATTAACGATGGAAAGCAAAAACCACCCCAAAAAAACAACCCTCAATAAACCTGGAATAGCTTTAAACTTAAATGAAACTGGGGACTTAGTTTCATTCCAGACTCACAAAGTATACAAAATTGCAATGCATCCATGCATCCAACACATCCTAGAGCTTTTCAGAGGGACAAGGCCAGGATTTTCAAAAGTGTTTTTCAAAATAAAAATGCAGAATTTTTTTACTCCACCTTTTTGTGAGGGATCCACACATCAGTTGAGTGCTGTGTCTACAAAGATTTCAAAGCTCAGACATAAAGTGCTCTTCCAGCCTCTTCTCTTGGAGTGATCTATTTTGCATATTTTTTACTACGTCTCAATTTGTGCTTTTGAGAGGAGAAACTGGAACATGGCACTCCTCGATTTTAGGTAAGCAATTTCACTAAAAGTTTATCAATTTAATGCCTGCATAAAAAATGAATAATTACTTCTATAAAGTCAAATAGTCAATAGAAAAATTACCTTAGAATAGCCAATAACTCACTAATATCTGAAATCTTCTGCGATGTGAGAAAGCAAGATGCAAACATTTCGATGAGAACTGTATAGCAGGGACTAGTGCTTGCCTTCTCTATATTGTAAGCACATGCCCCAAAAACTAGGTGGTCCTGAGAAGACAATATTTCTCTTCTGGTACTTCTATCTGAAATCCCATTCTGAACTTAATAGTATCCAATGACAATGATACATGAAACAGATGTCGCTAAACTGAATTGGTATTTGACAGATACAGAGAAATTAAAATATTCCTGAAAAACAGGAGTGTAAGCCGCTTCCTTCCCCAAAAATACCTAATCTCCTGGTACACAGAATTTTTAAAATACTTGGGCAGTTCCTTTGGTGGGTCTGATCCAGCAGAGCACTCGGCTTTCTGGACTTATCATCAAAAACACTAACATATGTGTTTATCACTCATCGCACCAATAATTTCTGAGTTACCATGAAAGTATTGTCTTATATTGCGTGGAAACCAAACACATTTTAAACACGAATCTAAAAAGTCTTGTAAATTTTTAAACAAACTCTTTTTTAGTCTTGCCACACAGCAAAATCCTTCCTCATGTTGCTCCTAACACAAATATCAGATTTTTTTTAACCAAGATTTCTCAGGTAGGTTCAATACCTTGCAAAATGAGCCACTCACAGTGCCAAAGGTGCTGGGACAATGGATGCAAGAGACTGCGAAGAGGTCAAGCAGTCATAAAAATGGGTGCATTAGTTTGGGTGCACACACCAACGGTGTTTGGACCTCATGGAGGAAGAAAAGACAAGTGCACACTGTTCTGTTCCGATCCTCACCCTGTCAGAGAACCAGGAGAGCATCATGTGTCAGGTCCCTCCACACTTCAGAGATGGAGAATGTAAGGTATGTGACCAACCACATCTGCACAACACTTTAAATATAGCTAAAGGAAGTTAAAAGTACATCAAGAAGGCCTTTCCTTTTTATGCTTTTTCTGGTTTTAGTGGGAATTACCTTCTTAGTGCTTTTTTTTTTTCCCCTTTCACTTTTGTATCAACAACTTATTCGTTACTCTCTATTTAGCCACTGTAAGTTGCACATAAAATCAATTATAAATTCAAGAGTATGTTCTTAGACTAATCAGTACCTCTACATGTAGCTGACATACTGTTAACTGATGTACCGTGGAATCCTTATTAATAATCTGTATAATTTAAAGACAACAGAATTTTTTTCGCCTGTGGTATTTTTTATCTCTCACATGACCAGAAATATGTTTGTCCCTTCTTCACAGCTCTTTGGTCGTGGAACCTCACTTGCAGCTTCACACAAGGATTCCACAACAGCACGACCACGAATCCATCAAACTTTAGCACAACCCCAAATCTTCAAAAATCTTGGAAATAGGCAAGGCCACAAATTATTACTGACACATTATCATCAGTGTCTCAGTTGAGAACAAAGAAGTGGAAAGGCTAATTTTTATGCAGAAAGAAACTGAAAAGGAGAGACGATGTCTTCTTGTGTAGCTAAATTATCCACAGAGAAATAGCCTTTTTTATGGTGTGATACTTCTCAACCTGATATCAGTATGATCATCTAAATCACATTTAACCATGTGTATCAAGCCCAAGTCTTTCCACTGACTACAAGAGTAGAAAAGAATGTCACTGTAGAAATATAGAGTTAGGTCAGATTACCATCATGAAAGACAATATTAATTATAAGTGGGTTTTACCCATTTACAATGGATTTTAGACATTAATGTCTCTGTAATGGACTATTTAAAACAAACACAGAATATTTGGCTACTCTGGGACCCTTGATTTGTGTATCTCACAAGGAAACAGGCTCACATTATGCCTTGCAAATCTAGCCAAGATTGCTAACTAAATCAATAAGTAAACAGGGAAAAACAATTTTCCAAAAAGAATGTCTTAGGCCTCTTTCCAGTGTCTTTCCTATTGCTTTGTATTGAGCATACAGTACCACAAATTATTGAAATTCAGCACACACAAAAATTGACCCGAAACATCACATGCGTTTATTCCCTGTGGAGCTGTTCTACTAGCAGGGCAAGTATTGCAAACAAATAATCAAACAAAACTTATTTCTAACCTTGTCAATTTGACATGAAAGTTTTATTGCCCATTATACTGTTGATATGCAGATTTCAAGTCAGCTGTCATATTAGTTATATGCTACACTTTAATGACTAACTCATGTAATTTGTTTTGTATATAAATACATATGTAAATATATATATTTAAAAACATGTATTTGCACAGATACTTAGATTCAGGTTGTGCTTTTTTGATGCAAAAAGTTCAGCAGCAGTATTGGCTTGATGGTGGGCATCCCTCTGTTTCCAAGCCCACCTCCCAAAGCACCACTTCTGCATAGCTGTGAGTCAGCCCAGGATTCCTGCACCTGAAGAAGAACCTGCCAAAATATGTAAATGTTTTAAATATAAACCCAGGTCAAGTTCAGCAAATGGTGGTATCACGACAATAAAAGGAGCTGGAAATGATGTCACCAGCATGACAGAACACTCTAAGCTGTCAACACCCCCACAGCGTGGGATACAGCCACAGACTGCACCCCAGGTCCCAAGACTGCACAGGGCGCGGTGGGAATGACACTGCCAAATCTCCCCAGATCATATAAGTGTCCTTAGCACAGATCTTGACCTGAGAAACTTCCCTCAACTAAGTTTTCACAGAAACTGACATTTTCCTGAAAAAAAACCCCAAGCTTCAGGTCCTGACAAACCACCATTTCCCCAGAAAAATCTATTTTGTTAAAATAAAAATCTTTCTTACTGTAACTGTAACACTTCTGTAGTGTTATTCACTGAGAATGGTCTAGAATATCATTGTCCTTCATGAGGACCCCCTGCCAATGTGAAGCACTTTTAGAAGTACTGCACGTCTGATTCATCAGAGAACTCACAGAAGAACATTTTGGCTCTACAATAATATTAAAAAAAAAAAAAATCCTGCAAAGAATATTTAGCTTTTTCAGCGGACTATATTTGCTATGCTCTGAGGAAATGTCACTCTTCTTTTCTTCTCGATCACAGTTAACTGGTAATGAGACAGAGATTTTTTTCTCTTCGCTTTACCCTTCTGTCTCAGTCACATCCTTTCTGCATTCCCTGTGTCACTCATCCCTCTTTCTCTCTGTCCTTTCTTTACCATATGCTAGGAACAGAAATACGCATATGCATGTATGACTTTCATGCATTCCTTTTCCTCTTTCTCCCTCCCCTCCCCTACCTAGAGGTTATTAATTAAATGTGTCCTTCAAAAATTATCATCACCGTAACTTCTCTTAAGTGCCACTCGTTATCTTTGCAAAACAGAGTATGTTCCTTCATATGAAAAAAGATCCTAATTTCTTTGCCTTTTCTCACCAACAGTCACCCTTTCCCCCTGAAATCAGAGAATCTGAAATCAGTAATTTTCTGCAGTTGTTGCCATATACCTTGCAATGTATTTTCAAATCTAGTTTAAAAAAATTGTGGTATTTTCAAATTTAGTTTAAAAAAATTGTCCTATTGCTAGCCCTAAAAATCAATTTGGCTCACAATATTAAACCTGCTCTTCTGAATCTGTGGTCACATCTGTTTGCTGCAAGATGGCATCTTTGAGGCATCTTCTTAGCCTGAGGGGCTTTTCCACATGCATCTATGTATAGGATCTGGTCTGGGATACCAGGGCAGACTTCGTCCCCATCCAAGTAGGGGTAAAGGTGTTGTGTGATTGCTGTTGTGTTATTTTACTGGTTGCACTGCTGACAATCGTCAGACATGATTTACCAGAGAGCAGCTGTCAGTTTTAGTGAATGTATGTGGGTGTTGAAAATCTGCAGTTTGTGGCCAGGCAAACAGCAAAGATTTCATCTCAACAATGATTATATAAAATATCAATAATAAGTCTAGAAATGTTCATTATGCAAACAGATTTATGATTGCTTATGAATAAGTCCTAAAGTGAACTGTTATTTTTGTGAATTATATTGAATTATTGAAATTCTGTGACAATCTGATGAAAAATGTATTGCATACATTTGCAATGAGTTAGTGTACTGTGTGACACTTACAAAAAATGTTGTTCCTAAGAAAAATCCTATAACTGCTACGATAAAAATGTAAGGATGTCACAGACTGCAAAGGAAAGACAGACATAGTCGGCTTTCACAAGCAACACTTGAATTAAACTGAAGTGAACTGCCTTTGGAATATTCACAGTGTTATGAAGAAAATTGAATGGGCCACTGCAGCAGAAAAAAAACATACATTGCATCTTTCTGCTCCTGTGATATGAGTGGACACAGACAAGTTAAGATTCTCATCTAGATTTAGCCACCAGTTTAAACAGTAAACATTGTAAATGTGTTAGTGTGATAAACTTGCACTCGTCACCAAGACACCAAGAATTCTCTTACTCTATTGATGTAAATATTGTTGTTCATTTTACTGACTCCAAAGTCCTCCATTTCAAAATTTTCCTTTTTTTTGTTTTTTTTTTTTTTTTGTTACCAGGCAACCAAAGCAATACTGTTTCACACTGAGAGCCGCTTATCATTTATTTTAATGGGAAATATCTGTGACCAGAAATAAAAGATTTTGCTCTGATATTATGACAAGTAACATATAAATGAACATTTTCAAAATGAAGAAAATATGCATTTTTTACCTCTTTTATAGGATGAAAAAATTATATCTAAGCCTTTTGGCTAGTCTCAAAGTCGGGGTTCTCCCAATGACCTTTTTTGGGTCACTGTCGAAATATCAGCTAGTTTTAAGGCGAGCAGACTTGGGCTAACTGTGAAAATCCTTGGAAAATTTCATGCATTTAAAAAAGTAATGTCATGAAAGCCAGCTGAATCCAAGAGATAGTCATCATCCTCTGATATGAGCTAAATGTATTAAAGGTAAAGGGAAATACTATTTTTTTCTTAACACATAAAGTGGTTGCTGACATTAATTTGATGAGGAGATCTGAACACTTTTGTTATAAAAGATTTAATTTGATTACTGAGAATGGTTTAGAATATCATTGTTGTTCATCAAGACGCCCTGCCAATGTGAAGCACTTTTAGAAGTACTGTATCTCTGATTCATCAGAGAACACACAGAACATTTTGGCTCTAAGATAATAATAATAATAATAATAATAAAAACATGCAAAAACCTATTTTATATGTTAAGTCGTAAGATTTGAAATGAAGGAGAGAAGAGTAAGTATAGCAAAACATTATTGGAGAAAACATTACATTATAGGGTGAGTATTCAGACAGAAACAGCAGTTTGTTTTTCACCTCAAAATGCAGGATCACTTAGATATCATACTTGAACAAATCTGGCAGAGAGCCTAAAAGTTCACTGTAATAGTGTTGCAGGCCTGTAATACAATGCATCAGGGTAGCATCAGGATGTAAATCATGATGCCATTCCCTCAGCCTTTTTTCTTCTAAAAATATGCTTAAGTGATACTTAAGCCTGCAGCAAGCCTGAGCTGAAAATCAACATGCACTAAGTGCTCTATAAAGCACTACAATAATACTAGCTTCACTAATTTATTAGTCACCTAATTCTTTTGGGGAGGGGTCCTCTGTACAGCCCATTATTCCCCTGTACGGAGGCACACCACAGTGATCCTTTTCCTATGCATACAAACAAACCTAGTTCAAACAGTTGATTTAGATCAAAAACCAAGGTTGCATTAAATCAACCCAAATTGAAAGTACAGCATCAAGAAAGACCTATCAGGACATTTTCACACAACCAAAATGCAGCTGTAGGAGCAGTTATCTTGCAGGAGAGAGCATCAATGTCATTATAAGCCTGTTCTTTTCCCTTTGGCCTGATATCTTCCTCCTGCCTCTCCACTGGAGGAGAGACATTACTTCTTAGATCATCTAGTGGATTTAGCAAGGACCAGGACATGTCATTGGTTAGATGGGCCAGAGTTGCTGCAACCTTCTCCTCCTACCATCTACCCAGTTCTTACTTCATAAGTGTTCCAGGACATTTTATCTTTGCCTTTTTACTGAACCTGAAACTCCCATCCTTCTGTAGCTCATAATCCTTTCATACATATTTTATTGTGTATAGATCCGCTATTGACCAATCGACCCACAAAACTGTAAAGTATATGAATATAAATTTGTTGGTGATTAGGAAAGCTCATGTGCTGCTATTTGAGTGAAATCTATGCAGAGAAATCTAACAACAATATTTCCTTCTTCCAGTGAAATTTCCCAAATCAAGAAGTTGCACTAACCCATGTTCACTTATTTCTTGGTTAATTTCACACCCTCGTTATATATTAAAGTCACATTTAAGATTTTTTTAACAACATAATAAACCTTTCACACGATTGTCTTTGACTAAATAGCAGGAAAAAAAGCTTTTGACGAACAAAAATTAGCATAGTGCCAAGAAGTGAGGATACAATTTCTATTTTTAACTTTTCAGAATGTCCCATTTGTGTGGCTTGTCTCACAGAAAGTGGATAACAGTCTCTTATAAATAATCTTCAGAAATAACCCAGCAGTTCCTAAACCTCCCACTCCTAGGAATTTTGGAGAGGTTTATATAACAATATTAATTGGGAAAATACGCAATCATGCTGGAAGCATTTGTGCCAGTAAAGATGCCTTTGATCTGTAAGAAACACAGACGTTGTTAAAGCAGACAAGCTTCTAGTCATCTTCCATCTAGATCTGATGAAAGAATTCATCAATGCCTCCCTAAGAAGTTAAATAACTGGAAATCTGGAATACACTACATTTAATGTCTGTTGTTCTGTTTGGAAATATCTGAACATGAAGAAACGTGTTCAGTTTCTTCTGAAAGGCTGTGACTACAGCTGATGAAACTAGATGAGAGACTTCCAGAAAGCTCAGAGAAAACCAAAGAGACACCAGCTAGCATAGATCTCAGGAAAAAAAAAAGATAGAGCTGTCTGGGTCATAAACTGTCAGCAAGATTTTGATTCCCAAACAAAGGAAGATACTCTTTCCTGTTATCCCCCCTTTTCCACTCTTACTATACTCTTAATTCTTACTAAGAAAAAACTTTGTTCATATTCTTTTATCATCACAGAGAAATGCAAGCAAGAAAGACCTGACTCTGTCATCTCCTTGCCCTCCTAAACAAACACAGCAAGAAGAATCCAAATACTGTCCAAGCACACAAACCCAAGAACAGCAAATCAGCAATTATACGTACTTATGTTTTAAGAACTACCAGAGAATTAAAGACATAATCTTAACTAGAAACTATATCCTTCAGTTTTATGAGGGAGGTATCTAGAGCGTTATCGGAAGGCGTAGGAAAAGCCATGAAAAAGAAGTAGGTAAAAAGATAGCTTAAATGGAACTTTAAGGGCCATCAAACTTATTCTCTTACTTTAAAAAACGTATAATTAGTGAAAGACTGCATGAAATTAGGTATGTAACCAGTAGTTGTCACTGGTCTTGCGTCCTGGTTTCAGCTGGGATAGAGCTAATTTTCTTTCTAGTGTCTGCTGTGTTTTGGATTTGGTATGAGAGGAATGTTGATAATACATATTGGTTTAGCTGTTGCTAAGTGATATTTATCTTAGTCAAGGATTTTTTCAGCTTCCCATAGAAACTGAGAGAGAGCATAGACAGGACAAGGTGGCCAAAGGAATATTCCATGCCATAGACATCATACTCAGTATATAAATGGGGTTTGGCCAGGGGGCAGGAATCCATGATCACTGCTTGGGATGGACTGGGCAATTGATCATCGGATGGTGAGAGCTACTTGTGTTGTATTACTTTATTTTGTATATTCTTTTATTGTTGTTATTATTATTATTATTATTATTATTTTCCTCTTCTGTTACTGTTCCATTAAACTGCCTTCTATTAAGCTGTCTATTAAACTAGCTTTTTTCCTGCTATTTAGTCAAAGACAATGATGTGAAAAGCCCACAAGTGGTTTTTTTTTCCTTTCCTCTCCCTTTCCCCCTCTCTCCCTAGCCTACGGGGGGTGGGGTGGACTGACCGAGTGGCTGCATGGTCCTAATTGCAGGCTGAGGTTAAACCATGATATCTGGCCTTAACAGTGACCGGTAATCCTGAGGTGGCTGTCATACAAGCGAAGACTAGATCATGGAATTCCTCTCTGATGGTGGCGTGATGGTGAACAGCACCCAGGAGATACCTGATATGCAAAGAATGATTTAGCCAGGGACCTCTGTACTTTACAGCATCAGAATGAAAATGAAGGGAGGATAAATCCAATGCCTCTTTTCAAGAATTTATACTTGTGGCTTTACAACATGAATTTCCACAGGGAGGCTCATGTTTCCATGAAGTTTCCCTTAAACTTAGGATTTTAATTTCTGTCTATCACTTCACAAATTCCCTATACAGTGGGCTATGAAGGCTTCAGTTAATGAAGTATCTGCCAATAGCGTGGGTATTTTGGAGGCCAAAGAACAAATAATTGTCACTTATTGATTAATAAACTCTGAGGAGTGTGAAAGACGGTGGGTCAAATCCCCAAGTAAGTAATGGAAGATAAAGTTCGCAGAAAGTCTTTCACATCCCATTTAAATGTCTGGAAACAGGGTAGAGTTAGTCTGTTAGAACAGGTCTTTCAGTGGTGATGGAAAGCTCAATGATTTCAGAATCTTCAGAAGCCTCACCCAGGAAAAAAACCCTGCTTTTTCAGTCTTGGAAAAAACCCAACGTTTTGTAAGCAGCAATATGTCCTTTTTTTTTTTCTTGTGCTATGTCTCCCTCTTCTAATAATCTTGGTTTGATTTGCAATCCTAACATCCTGATATACGCAGTAAGGATATTTCAGACAGAATATATGCACAGTGTAAAAATATAATTTGGGTCAGTGTCTGTGTATTCTGAGCTGTGTGCCCCAATCATAGTGTGTGAAATGTGGTGGAGAACAGCTGGAGAAAAGCCTTGTGTAAATTTTGATTATGGTGAAGCCTTTCTCTGCTCAGCCATTCACTCACAATGCATGATCAATGATGAAGCTGACTAAAGGACAATGATGAACCACACAGGCTGACAGCTAGAGGAAGTAGAAGATTTTATCCATTTAAATTGGCTTTCCACTAAGCTCAGACATTAAGTTCATCTCTGAATTTTATTGTCTTATTTTCAGTGTAATTAGTGTTAATACCTCATGTTCAAAAGTGGCAGCGTTGGGGGAGGGGTTAGTCCCAGAAAAACTAGAGGTGTTAAGTTGTTACATATTTTCCTGTCTGATTTCATATTCAAAATTTCTACACAAAAAGAATGCTATATTCTATCAACTAGGAAATTCAAAGACCCTCAGACAAATGGTAAACCATTTTAAAGACTTCTATTGTAGCATTACCTTATATTTCTGAAAGATGCAGAGCACATTATCTACTCATAAAATAATTATCGGGGTGCCTGATTTATTACCAAAGATTGGAAGATGTAGGCGTCGTGGTTTTGGCCAAATCAGCCAATGGCCGGTGACAGATGCTCCCCCCCAGCCTCTCGTGCACGGGGAGGAGGGGGAGAGATAAAGAGAGATTTACGAGTTTAGAAGAAACTAAACTACTTTAATGAAATATTAATAATAAGATAAAAAGGAAAATAATGAAATAGATACAGTATATACAAAACCGTATTAAGCTCCCAGGATGATGTCACCGGCAGGCACTGGGGAAGGCCCAGGCTGGACGCAGCGACAGGTGGGAACCAGGTTCCAGAGTTAGACTGAGGAACACACCGATCGGGATCAAAGACAGATGAACAGACAGGGTCCTCCTCGGACGTCAGCCATTGAAGGAAAAGCGTTGACCCTTTGATCCCTCAGCTTTTATACTGAGCATGGGGCAGGTGGGATGGAATAACCTTGTTGATCAATTTTTGGTCACCTGTCCTGTCCGCTCCTCCCCTCAGGTGGGACCCCTCTACGCCCCTCTGCTTCCGACCCTCCAAGGGGGCAAATAACAAAATTAGCTGACATTGGTTGTTATAGCAATAAGTATAAACAAGAGCCTTGCTGCATACCATTCCTTGGCACAAACTGTCTTACCATTCTGAACGAACCGTTTCAAACAAAACACGCTGTTAATTTCAGAGAGTTAGAAGAGGCCTAGCTAAGAAATAAAATTACTGAACAGAAAGTTGGTTCTGTTTTACCTCAAACCAGGACCGTAGGACCAACATCAATACTATAATTGTTGTTCAGTTCCCTAGTGCAATATCAGCTTGCACTGAGCAAGATTCCACAAACAACACGTAAGACTCAGCACAACGTAGAGGACTGTCTGCTTGCTTGATTCCAAGCTGATCTGGGATTTATTTATTACCAGGATCTTTACAGTGTTTCTAGACTAAAGATGAAAATGCCTGGTAAAATGAGAGATGTCAGCTGTTCGAAATGCTTTCCTTATTACCAACTTTACTGTTCTTTGTATGAAGACTCCAACTGTTCTTTATCTTGTACAGCTTATTGAGATGGGGGATAAAACTAGAACTCCCCCTTGGGCCTAATTCCTCTTAAAGACAACGATAGGTCAGAATGTTATGTGAAGGTGCATGGGTTGAAGATATAGATTAATGTCAGTGCCTATAATGTGACTAAAAACCTTTGAAAGATTTGGCCTTTAGCAAGGTCATCGTGATCATGCTTCCCCACACATTTTAATGAAATTATCTTTCAGTAGAGTAAAAGTTCTATTATATAAACTGGCAAACTGAAATTCCTTTCAAGTTCACATAAACTTAAATTAATAACCTTGGCTTTTTATAAGCATGTTCAACTTCCCTTGTTCTCCACTTATTCTTCTATATTAGTTCTGATCCTTACAATGAGGGAAGGTGACCTGAAATATTAAAAAATAGTGAAAAGGGGTATTTACATGAAAACAACAACTCTGTCTATCTGAATGTGCAAAGATCAGAAGAGTTTTAATTTTGAAGTGATTACATTCTTGGAGTTTACCCAGCACTAGGAATTTCCTTGAAATTCTATTCCAAAGGAAATGTACTTCTGAATAGCCCATCCTCTGATCTCTCTCCTTGTCCTTTTTTCTGTACACTCCTTCCCTGCTCCATTGATCTTAATCTTTTCCTTCAACTCCACCAAAAAAATTCTTCAGATTAAAACAATTTCTGGACAATACATGTGCAAAATAACTGATGGGAGATAATCTCCTGTCATCCTAAAACAGTTCCTTTATGACCTTCTTCCATATTTAGATGTGCACATTGGTATGTTCTTCTTTATCTTGTCTTTATGGACATGCTTTGCATAATTCACTCTTTTCAGACAGTTAATGTTTGGTCTCGACCTTTTTTCCAACCTCATTTTAGGCAGAAGAATTCAGTCACTCAGGGAATGCATTCTTCATAGAAAGAAACACTGAGATGCCTTTAAAGTGAAGGAGCTTTTAAAACCAGACATCTCAAGGAAGAGGAAACTGCTTGCCCAACTGCTTCACGTAGCAGACAGAAGGGAGAATGTAAAACAGAGATGGGAGAGTAAGGATCAGATTGACAGGAAAGGAAAAAGCTGCGAGAGTTGTAAGAAAGGCAGGACTGTAGAATGATACGAGGAGTTTGTTGCAGTAAAAAAAGCAGGAAGTCACCAAAAGCTTGAAAATCAGCTGTATTCAATGTTAGAAAACTGCTTGCACTGGTGTGGACTTACTGGAGTCTTAGTAACAGGGTCCTTAAGGACAATTTATAGTTTGTAGCTTTCATACTCCGCTAATGACCTCTTCAAGTTCCCACGAGCTGATTCGGGACACTGAGATAAGTAACATTTCTGAACTGAAGAGGAAAGCACTCTCATAAAACTCATGGGTGAGCAGCTTTGATTTGCCACAACATATGGCCAGCAATGAGAAGAAAAAAACCCTGGTAAATAACAGTATTTTGGAAAAAGAAGAAACATACAAATCCATAAAATAGGAGACAATCAAAGTTTTTACAGTGGGGAACAGGGTCTTCTTTAGAGGAAGAAATAACCAGAATTTCCAAAGTCTTAGATACTTTGAAGAGAAGATATAGTTATATGTTGGAATTTAATTCCTCACAACATTCACATATTTGGTTTATTTCTTCAGAAAGAAAAGATTTGTAGTAATCTGTCCTATAGGGCTAGTAATAAAATAAAAAGATGTTCAGTTCTAGTCAGGCTGTTCAAACCCAGACTTTATCTATCTTTGAAAGGAAGGCAGATGTTTTATGACTGCTCTGTGCCTTATCTAGAATCAGTGTCATCATCCTTGTACACTGCCCCTCTATTTATGTTGAAAAGATGCAAAGACCTGAATGGCAAAAGAGTTATTCCTAAATGTGATTTATGTGGGTCAGGGTTTAAGTAAATTGTGTGTCCAATTTTACGCTGACTTACAGTGCTTTACGCATTAAACCTCAATGGGATCTGTCTAAAATCTAGGCATTAGTTTTGGAGAAGGTCTCAAGTATTGCTTTGCTTTTGAAGAGATGCCAAGCCTTTACATAGACCCTCCAAGGCAGGTGCACAGGATCCTATTCTCTGGGCATTACAAAAATGGAAAATTTTTGTTGCTATGGCTACACATCTTTCACAATCAAATTTATTTATGAATGTAGCTAATTTTACGTCTTTGTAGAACCATAACTTGCTCTCTGCAATTGGTAACACAACTTGTTTCACATATGTGAATCCTAAAGCAAGTTAAAAGTTTCCATGGATTAAGCTTTTGCTGCCAGTGACCAGTAGCCATTAGTTTGCTTGTATAACATATTTAGTTGTCTAGATAATGTCTAGTTGTTAGATAGTCAAAGTAGCTACCTTCTGTCATATCAATTTTTTACCGACACAAGCCACTCTGATATAACAAGCAGGTTTTAAGTTCTTTCTGATTTTGTTTTTACAAGCAAATGCAACTTTATTACTCTATTCATATTCTGCTACTCATAATTAACATATTGGGTACTAATTCTTCAGGCATATGGATTTCAGTCCAATTACACATGTGCTCTCCTTCTGGAAAGCTATGTTTCGTCATTATGCCATAAAAATGTTCATTGTTATCATGTCTGAAAGAACACAGAATGTATATTTATCCCAGTCTCAGGAATGTAAGTAATTCCTTACATATAATAGAGAAAAAAAATCTTCTCTGAGCCTTTCCTGCCTAATGATGAAATTATCCACTTTAGTGCTCAAAACTCTTCAAACAAGGTGTTTTACTAATCATGACTTCATTACATAAAATAAAACCAAACAGCAAACATATGGGAAAGTTCTGGGATGCCAGTAACCCAGAATGATTACTTTCTTCACGAAAAACCTGACAGCTCATTTTCAGTATCTGGAGGGAAGGGAAAGATGCTGTACCTTAGCATCACTCTAGAGGCCTCTTGATTCTAATACCCACACCAGAGAAAGAAGGGAGGGGGGGGAAGGGGTGGGGAGAAAAATGCCTGTAATGGCTTCTTTAAAAAGAAAGGAAGAACAGAACAATAAATATAGTATCTCAAGGCAGAAGGCAAAATGGAAATTTGTCTTGCTTATCTACTAAAAGTGATAACTACTTTTTTTGCTGCATAGAATTCATGTCTGTAGTTACTGTAAGAAGAGAATGGAGATACCTGAAATATCTCTACTTTCTTAGCCTCAAAGAGCTCTCTCACGTGTCCCAAATCTGCCAGTAAAACTCTTCCAGGGCTGTTTTCTTCTAACATAGTTGACACTAATGGTCCAGTCAACTCCTCTTACCGAAGAAGCTGGTATAAATAAATTAGCAAGCAGTGTGTTCACTTGGAGCTGCAAAAAAGGGCAGCAGCAGAACCCATGTCTGTTGAGTCACCAAGGGAGACCTCCACCAGCAGCTCCTGTGCCATGCTCCCTTGAAGTGCTGCAGTGTGACCCCTGTCTGCTCCCCCACCAGTGTGCTGGAAACAGCTGGTCAGGGTCTGACTTGCAATTAGCTACTCATCATACTCAGGAGGGGAAGGAATCCATCCACTGCAGCCCTGCTGTCATTGGAACCTTGCTGGAAGGTAGAAATATGGTCTTACCTGGGAACCTCTAGTGAGACCCCACCTGGAGTACCGTGTCCAGCTCTGGGGCCTCCAACATAAGAAGGACATGGACCTGTTGAAGAGAGTCCAGAGGAGGGACACAAAGATAATCAGAGGGCTGGAGCACCTCTCCTGTGAAGACAGGCTGAGAGAGTTGGGGTTGTTCAGCCTGGAGAAGAGAAGGCTCTGGGGAGACCTTATAGCAGCCTTCCAGTACTTGAAGGGGGCCTACAGGAAAGAAGGGGAGGGGCTCTTTATCAGGGAGTGTAATGATAGGACAAGGGGCAACGGTTTCAAACTGAAAGAGGGGATATTTAGAGTGGTTCTCAAGAAGAAATTCTTTACTGTGAGGGTGGTGAGACACTGGAACAGGTTGTCCAGGGAAGTTGTGGATGCCCTGTCATTGGAAGTGTTCAAGGCCAGGCTGGATGGGCCTTTGAGCAACCTGTTCTAGTGGGAGGTGTCCCTGACCATGGCAGGGGGTTGGACTTAGATGATCTTTAAGGTCCCTTCCCACCCAAACCATTCTATGACTCTATGATTCTTTGAATCTGTCCTGCCAGCCACCTCTCTACCATCTGCTCCTTCAGCCTCGCTGTTTGCGAGAAAAGAAGCTTTAGAGATCTGCAAACACAATTTTGAAACAATAGCATAGTCAAGGGACCAGGTTTGGAAATCCTGTTATTCCAAAACCTCTGCAACAGCTCAAATCCTTGATGTCCAAATTCAGCACTTAATTTAGTTTTTACTACATGACATTTTTTAACATGGCCTTACATGAAAATCAGCCTGGCCAAATCCTACCAAGTAAGATACTGGCACTTTAAGAGAAAGTCCTTACAAGGCAAAGTAATCTTTACTTTGAGCAACTCGCAGTAGATAGCTTGGTCAGGTCAGGAACAGCAGCTACAACAATTCTTAAGATTTTTCAGTTTAAAAGAACTACAGGTTCTACACATACCAATGTGAAAAAATCTCGAAAGGAATGCAGTGGAGATTTAACAAAGTCTCTGAGCATTGTGGTAGGTATTTGAAAGTACCTGTTGCCCTGATATCTTAGCTCACGGCCAGCAGCTACGGGGTGCAATGCTACTTATTTGACATTTGATGCTTCTGAGTGCTGGTAAAAATAGCAGTCTGTTGGTTCAGAAGAAAAGACCAGCTCGTCTGTGATGGTGAGTCAGGGTCTGACACATGCCAGTCAGATGAAGTACTGGAGGTGGGATCCTAATTGAGTTGTGCCTAACTGTGAGAATTGAATTGACAATCAAAAGCTTAAAAATGTATGTCCCCGACAGGGTCTGAGGGAGAAAAAGGTGGCTGAGATGAATTAGTGAAGACAAGTACACCAACCAAAATCAGCATCAAAGAAGGGGAGGGACGGGAATCCTTCTCTCTCTCTCTCATTAAAAATCAAATTGTAGATGCGGTGCCTGTGTGAGTCTGGGATCCCGGCTGCTTTCCTGAGCTTCAGTGGCTAAATTGTCTGATTAAAGTAGACAGAGAGGAAAGGAAGGGAGACTGGGACAGGGAGGGCAGAAAGATAATAGTTTCCTAGGAAAGTTGGCTGGTGCTTACTAGTATTTATGCTTCTAAAAGAAATGGGAGCATTTGGGGTAAGGAGAAATCCCTCTGCAATATTTATTGATAGTCCGCAGAAGCACATGAAAAGGTAACACAGCTAAAGCACTTGGCTCTTTGGTAGAGACACTTTATTGCCTCCCTTTTGAAACTGGTAAGGAAAATGTTAAGATTACTGTCTCTAGTAAAGCTGCATTTAGAGTCAGGACCGGGATGATGTTACTCTAATTGCAGCACTGCAGGAAGAAGAACTGATCAGCATAGCCTAGGAGAAGCAATTATCTTGTGAGGAGCAGCACCTATTTGGATGGTAAGGGGGCTGGGGCAATTAAATACAGTAAACATAGTCTAAAAATACTCCAAAACTACATTACTGAGATCATTGAAAGGGCCTGAACCTCATAGCTAGGTCTGTGCTTTAAATTTCTTGAAACGTCCCTGCGTGCGCATGCTCCTGCAGTCACTGCAGGTACCAACCTCATCTCAGGTACTACTGGTGCTGGGAGTGATTTGGACATGAAGCAGGTATCACAAGGATGCAAAACTTATCTTCCGTATTCTATTATGCAGGAATACATTACATGATTTTCTAGCTTTACATGAAAAGGAGGATTAAACTATCTATGTGATGAATAAATAAAACAACTCACATGCAGTCCCTTCCCATCAAAAAAAAAAAAAAAATGCAGCTTTCCCCATTCCATTTCCCAAGGAAGAAGTGATAGCCAAAAATTCAAAACACTCATAGATTTTTCATTTTACATATCTCCTTTACTGGAAAAAAACCCAATAAAATTTGAATGCAATATTCAACTAAGACTTGGATTAATTTAATAGAAAAAAATTCAAAATTACTAAAATTAAAAGTTGAACTCCCTTTAAAAAATAAATTGTAGGCATTTCTCTCTACTTTGATTAGTCTTAACAGACCTAAAGAATAAGTATAAAAGGAAAATAATTCTAAAGTACATCAAAGGATCCTACCCAAAGTCAACCCTTTGGTGAATATTCAAATTAATATTCAATGGCAATACGTACATTTTGAGAACATCCTTTGGTTTCTTCCAAACCCAAATTTTGATCTGCAGGTTTTAGCCATGCATTATAGCCATACATTGGAAAATACCTGAGCAGCTGATTTTGTTAAATATTTAGGCAGACCCATTGAATTCAGGAATGTGTTTCCTAGAGGAATGTTAGCTCTAACAGTGAAAAAAGTTTTTTTTCACTACAGGACAATTGGACAGAGCTTAAATTCTAAGTTCAGACTACGTGTTTCTCGAACAAAAGATATTGTATTAGAAAGGAAGTAAATGAGAAGAGGTCCTGCAAATCAAAGTTGCTGCTCTTCGTCTTGTGTGTGGGAGGACCGCCAAGTGAATGCAATTCAATAGTCCATTTGCATCAGCCTGGCTTATGTGCCCGCTGAGGGAGGCAGGAGTTTTGGCAAGCTGTGTCAGCAGGTTACCTTGCCATTGTGAAAAAGCAAAGCAACAGCATGCTAGGCATAATGAGACAAATGTTGTGCATTCAGCTCTCCAAAGTCTTTTCTTGCTAAAAGAGAAGAAACGAATGGCCTGTATTAACACTCTGGATATGCTTCTTGTTTACAGAGCCTCATCAATTATGTTCTCCTCATCGAGGTGTTAAAGATGCATTTGTGAACACATTAAATGTGACCTATGAAAAGACAAAGTCTTATTTCTTGCATATTTTATGTCACGGAATAGAACATGTAAAGAGTATGAGCGATCAATGTCTGTGATTCATACTGTGACTGGAGTGAAAGCAGCTTAGTTCGCTGAATGGAAATCAGCTATACCTTGCTGCCGATTTCACGCTGCAGGTACGAAAAGGCCAGGAAAGAGAAGTGACATGGAGGTAGAGGTGAATGGCACAGAAACATCTTGGTTCTGCAGCACAAGCTGTTCCACAACAAAAAGGGGATTACTTGGGCAGCAACAAAAAAGGAAACGGTGAATTCTACAAACTTGTAAGAGCCTGTGAGCCATCTCCTGCAAAGCCTGGAGCAATCCCTAAGAGCTGCTACAGACAGCAAAGCTGGGGCAAAATAACAGCCTGACGAGCACCTCATAGAAGAGGACAAGTGTGTGACATGGGGAGGAGGCACATTCAATCCCAGCAGCCTCTCTTGCTGCTGCCACCACTTTCAGAGAGGGTTGTCATGGTGCACAGCATGGTGCACAGCAGCACCTGACAAGGCCAGGGAAGAGGAAAAGGAAGACAGTGGACAGAGTGCAGACATAGTGTGACACTGCAGGTCTGGTTCAATGAAATAACCTGAACCCTCTCCCTTCTTATAGATCCAGGCTCTACTTTTGCACTGGCACACTGACAATTGCTGCCATCTTTCTGAAGGCAAATGACAGTAACTGCAATATTTTATTTAGTTGGTACAATGGATACATGCATACCTACGGACATCGCATGATTAGCACTGGTGGTTTCTCCAGCAGCTGTAGGTGGTCTTATGCTTCCTCTTCCTCTGCTATAGCTGATAGAGTAGCCTTCAGGCTGATCTAAATTACTGCTCTCCAGAGTTGTCATGGCAACAGGGACTGGCTGAGCAACCCAGGCATTTTATCTTTTCCTTGAACATATTCTGAACGCTACATTTGGAACAGTGATTGCAGCTATGCCATACCCACGGGCTTCCCTTCTCTTGTAGAGCGTCCTCAGGTGCCCAGCTAAATCAGCCTCCTGCCTGCTTTACAGTGTGTGAGTGGCAAATCCCTGCCAAAATGGTTTCCAGAACCTGGTGCGTGATTTTAGTAGTCAGAATTGTCATTCTACACTTGGTACATCGACACAAATGTTATATTTCAAAATATCCCTTCACTGCAACTTGCTAAACAGCTTGCAGAATTTTTAAAAGTACTCCCTCTCCTAAAAATTCAACTCGTGTCAAATGACCCTTTTGTGTTTACCTTCCAGAAGTGTTCAAATTAATCAGTCACTACAAAAGTGTTTAAAAAGAAGAGGAAAAATAAGAAATGGGTAGGGAAAGGCAACCTGCTAGCAAGAATGTAAAAAATCTGAATTTAGCTACTTCATTTCTGGAACATCCTGTTCCCACCATAGAGATATTCTTTGCAAGAACTTTAATGTTGTTTATTAATGTTGTGCAAGTTGTGTGTTCCTTCACTTGGAATCTGTCTTCCCTGAAGGCTGTAAACTACTGGGAGAATAAGGAAAGATAAGCATGGTCATCCTGGTTTTTTAGATAGCAGGTTGTCATATTTGAATGGTATTTAATTTGTCAAAGGGAGAACAGAGCTCTGTGTCATGGCCAGCAGATTCTTCTCAAAGAGCAAGGAGCTGCCCATGGCTTTGCCTTGGATTCTTCATGCTGAAGGTCAGACGGCATGAATGTTTTCTGTAAGAATTACATGGATGAGGTTCTGCTGATCGTAGAAAAACTGTACGGGATTAGTCTTTAGAGCCTGGCTGGATCAGTGGAGAATGGGCTTAATTTTGGCTGTTTAACAGGATCGATGAGATGGATGGCACAGAGCTGAATGGCACATGACTGTCAGCTAATGGAGCATCACCTGCACAGCTCTACACTGTCAGGTCTGGCGATTAAGATATTCATTGCCTGAAGTGGATGAGTGGAGAGGAGTCGTGCATGATGTTACCCAAATTACAATTTTTAAGGTGTCAGGCAGCTGGAGCTTGTTATGACAGACTGCACAGCTCACTTTTACACAGAATACCTAATTCATAGAGAAATAGGTTTGGTCACATTCCTAACACTAGGATTTGCTTCTATTATATGCAGTGTTTGTAGTATTAGCCATTTCTTCCCATTCAGCTAATACATTCCGGCTCCATGTTCAAGGATTTGAGTATGTGTACCCTTGCAAATAAAGAGTAATGAATATGAATAAAATGTCCTAGCAGGTTTGGTTTTTTTTTTCCTCCCTCATACCAGTAGTAATATAGCCTTTGGTTACTGTTCCAGCAATAGCTTTGTTTCAGGACGACTCTCCTGATAATTCATGTTCAGCTACCATTGTTGCTGCCAAAACCAATATAGTTATAAAGAATCTCAGGAAAAAAACAGAAGGAATATTAACAGTCTTTATACTACTGGAGCATTAAGACTCATAGTGAAATGTTCACTGTACCCAAAATAAACCCAGAATATCCAGAAAACATTTGGAATCTAAGCACTGAACAAATTAATTTGGTTAGGGAGAGCAAAGAGCAAGGATACAATGCAGGTTTACAGTCAGGGATATAAACTTTGTCATTCTCATTCCTCTGTATTAAATATATGAAAATATTTTAAAACAGCACATCAAGATTTGTCTGTAGAGAATGGCAATGAATATTCACCAAGGGCAAAACAAAGAAAATTTCAAGCTTCCTAAAGAAACCTGTTGAAGCAAAACGCAAGTGAACAATTGCATGTATATAGCCCTTCCAGAGACAGGAGGAGGAGGAGGAATCACGTAGAGGAATTCACCATCTAATCTCATAAATGTGGTAGCTGGAAGGAGAAATGTCATTACTCACACTTGGTTTCCTTCAGAAAGCTCCCTCCCATATCTAAGCACAACAGCCCTTCACCTCTGTGTGCACAAGGAATGGTATTGTCAGAGTTCTGCTGTGCAGAAAGTTCCGCCGCTGCAGTTTGCTTCGATGGGTTTGTGGGTTGGGAGGCTGGTTTGATTAGCTGCGTAGCAATATATTACACGACAACATCATGTCTTCCAAGGTATTTTTTTCATAACGAAATAAAGAATAATTGTCACTTAAAACCAACTTCTAAGTGGCTTACTTATAGACTGAAATGCAAATTCTAATTGCTACATCCATCTAAAAGCTGTCCATTTTCTCTCTAGTCCCTTAATAAAGAAAATAGCAAGTTATCTATTGATCATCTGATGACTGCCACTTCTCTTGTTTTTTCCTGTAATTTGAGACATCCAGGCTTTCTAATACAGCAGTCTACAATGTAAAAAAAATCATCTATAAAGTGCCATAGAGAATATGTCTTGTCACAGTCTCTTGGGAACTTTCTTGAAGATCCTTCAGAGAAGAGACTAGAAGAGCTTCCAAGAGCAGAAGCAGGAATCTTTTGTTTTTTCTGGTCAGGAAAGGATATACACTGGGTACCCGTACAGCACGCAACAAACACATGCTCAGAGATATACATGTATATGAATGTATATATATTTCCATATGCATAAATGCACATATATCAGGTCCCAATTTGTCTTTATCCAAACTAAATTAAATGGGAGGGAAATTTCTGAGCTCCTCCAGGCCTGTTTTATACATATGCAGTCCTCATTCACACACTTAATGAAGTGAAACACTTTGTAATATAGCAGCCTGGAAGAGTTTCTGCAGACTACATTCTTAATCCTTGCAAATTTAGTATACAGAAGCTTTACTTGACAGATTCTAACATTAAAGAAATTAAATTATTCTGTGGGTTCTTCCATGTAATTCTACAGTTAATTTTTCTAAGTGTGAGTATTTAGCACGTAAAGCTCTCCTGATTCCAAATGGTTTTCTGGGGTTATTTGACATCTAAGAAATATTTATCTCTGTACTCCAGAGACACACACCACAGAGACTGAGGCCTGACACCTCCTCAGGTGAGGTGACAGCTCTAAAGACATGTACATTTGTCTGATAGTCCATCAGATTATTTTCAAACATTTTTTTCTTTAAAGATGGTTTGTGAATCAATAGAGACAAGGTGTTGGGATGGCAGCCCGGTACCAGAGATTTTCCTGCTTGCCTATTTCAACACTTTGTTTAGGTACTGACTCTCATGCCTGCTTCGTAATCCAGTTCCTTCTCTGACTTGGAAACAAAGGTAGGTGCTCCTGAAAGCTGGTTACGGTAGTCTCCAATTAGTGGGCTTCTTTTTGGTTTGTTTGTTGGGTTTTTTTTTCCACAGTTATGCTGTGCTTGAAATGTAAACAATGGAAAAAGGTTAAGTGATAACTGAAATAGCCATTAGACTCTTCTATTTTCCTTCTCCTCCCCAAGAAAACCTCAAAGTTGGTGTAAGAGAGTTTTACTCTGACCTCAGTATGCTTTGACACTTGTTTTAACTGTAGTATCTTGAACATGTGGGTTCTTTGTAACCCAAACAAATTCTTCCATTTTCTAGCTAGGTACCCTACCTCCACTACTGTAGAGGAGTCTATTATCCACCGAACAGTTGTACAAAAACTGGAGAAACTGAGCTGCCTGGTCAGGATGATAAAGTGCCCAGGGCATGTTTTGGAACTTGGAGACCTGTATGTTCAAATAATTGATCTCAATGTAGAGCAAGGAGATAAAGCTGGGTCTCCTAATACTATGTTTGTGTTTCTGAACTAGTGTTTCTTCTGATGCCCTACTCCCTATTCCCACCAACTCCAGACTCGATTTTGAGAAACTTTTATCAAATAAGAAAAAAAAAAAGTTAATTTCCGTCAAAAACCTTTGCTCTCCTTAAAAAAAATCACAAGCAATTCTCTGTCAGCATTGAGCACCCAATGCCCTCCAAAGTCTTACAGGTCCAATTTGTTTGTTCATTGCCTGACCAATTGGCTCATAAGAAGATGTGAAAGGGAGGGGATATGGAAAACTTTTTCCCTAAATCAGTTTTCTATCATTTTCTAAAGGATTCTGTTGCCAGGGTCTATAATGACAAGAGCAACTACAGTGCAGAGGGAAAAAATATAGCAGGATTTTCAGAGTGGTTTCTGAAACTTCTCTTCTACTTACACATACCTGACTTCTCCAACTCTGCTGACTCTCTGCCACAGAGACTATGTAATTTCCTGCAAAGGTACTGGTAGCTCTGCAGGCTGGAAGGGTACTAGGCAATGGAACTAATGTGCTGTTTCAAGTAGTATTTTCTCCTAAAGATGTATTTGTTGGATTTAATTTCAGGATGCAAAGGAACATTCAATACAATGATGGTTCTTTTTCCATCCGAAATCAAAAGAATTTATGCTACTAATTTCTGCTGTAGCAGAATCAAACCCCAGATTTTGCATTTTGCTTAAAATGCTTTTCTTTCTGGCATATTTCGGTTTAAGGACTGGAATCGACAGTTAACCAAAACTGCAGCTTCCTGTTCCTCCTAATCCACAGGAACAGTCAGGTCACAGCAGTCCCTGAAAAAGTTCAGTGCACAAATACAGGCAGAGCTCTTTAACAAATAATACCCTTTCCCCTAGCTGAGCTGAAAGGAACTATCAATCACCTAGAAAGCCTGATACAGCTGTTCACTGCCCAGGAACATCAAGGGCCAGAAAAGAACATCTTTATGCTGTAGCAGTAGAACAGCTACTTTTAAAAAGCATAGCTTTCCAACTGTCTCCCCTTACCACGCCAGATTTTTGTAGCTGTTTGGGCTGGAGTAACACAGAACCAACAAGTACATTGTGAGGCTGGAAAGGAGGAATAAAGGTAAGACTGTACAGGGAATATCAGTCAACAAGGGTGAAACAAACAGCTCCGAATTAGCTGTTTGGATAATGTCTTGGGAGCTGGCACTGCATGGAGGTAAATTTTAAAAACAAACAATAGAATGAGATTTCTTGATGAGCCTTCTGGGTATGCTGGAGGTACAGAATCTAAGTCCACGGGTGCTTGAAGCATCAAAGCTCAAATACTTTTAATGATCAGGAGCCTCAATTAGTTATTTTTATTACCCTATTTTAATTCATAATAATTGTAACACTATTTGCATACAGGATATCAAAAGAAATAGGCCATTGTAAATCAATGTATACTTTTTAATTGGCAAAATTCTTCTGAACTGAGAGCTTAAAAATGCAACTAGAGCTATTTTCTTATTTACTTATTTCTAGAATAGAATGGGAAACCTCTAGGGTCAGTTATTTTAAGCAACAGTTTCTGACAGGTTGTGAATTAACTTGGATTGCAAAGTCACCTTGAAAAGCTCATCTCACTAGTTTTGTACAAAAAGAAATAAGGAACAAAATACTCTGGAAAAAATGGTGCTTTCAGTAATTCTTCTTCAATATTGCCATTAGAAACCTCTGGAGTTCTTACATCCTGTTGTGTGGACGTACCCTTCCTCACCCCACCCCCTTCAAAACATTACAGAACAGTATGGATTGACTGGGTAGGATTCTCCTGTCTAAACATCAATGTCTAGAGAACCTACACAGAGTTGGCAAATATAACATAGTTCCTGCAAGACGCACATCCCTCTGGTGAGCCATCTGGAATCAAGGCAAGATACTTCGAGCTTTCTAAAATGTTACTAGATGCTGTGTTCAGACATCTGAATCCTACACATTATCTTGCTAAATAAGGCTCTGATCCTGCATCTTTCTCACCACCTTCCAGATGCAGGCTTTGGCAACAGTAGCTGTTATGATTGTGACATACAGATGATGATGATGTAGAACTTCTGCGGTACTTTCCGGAGCAGATGGGAAAGTGTCGAGATGTAAGTTCCCTACATGAAATCTCAGGGAGTGGGAAAGGTGACACAGAGAATAAAAGGTGATGAATGGAAAATAGGCATGTGTATATATGTATATATACATCTAAATAAAATGAAATCTCCAAGTCACTTGCACTAAGTAGACGAATCACATCTTACTTGATGCATTCAGTCAACATTTAATTCCAAATAATTATTCCTCTGTGTTCAGTACAGGGAAATAAAATAAAGTAGACATTTCTTTTTAGAATACAATTTAACAGAATCAGTATAATACAGCTGTGAAAATTTGAAATCAACAGAATATTTAAGAAAAAATAAATCAACAGAGAAATTATTTGGTTTCAAAAAAATTCTCACATTTTAAAAATTTCCATCTAAATATAAACAATAAAAAAATCTGTAGTGCTGTATGCGTTTAGTGGATGTAATACAAAAATAGACAGTAAAATAATGAAATTTAGAATTCAGCATCTAAAGTCTCTTAAACCATGTCACTCTGATGTTCTGAGAGGTACTATTGTAATATACTTTTAGTATAGCATACCCATGTTGACTATTTTGTATATAAATAAATACACTAAGCCAGCACATACTTCTTGCATTCTGAAAATTCCATTTAAAGGTATGTATGTGCTGAATAACTCTCAAAATAAATTTATTGAGAGAGTTGGAAGTTAAGATGGAGGGGAGAAGTACAGCAGGCAAAAGAGGAAGAAAGAGCTACTTTTTGTTGGGGGATTTTTGAAAGCATTCATTTTTGAATCCGCTGTTCTTGAAGCTGATGATAAAACTCTTATGAATTTTGGTGACAAAAAGACCAGCTCCCAGACCTTTTGAAATTTTCTTCCCATCAGTGTAAGTCTCTCCTCTCCCTACTGAAGTGTTGCTTCTGTGACTTCACGCTTAACTGAACAAAAGAAAACACTCTTCTTCTGAGACTGCGAGAGAGGAGGCCGAATGAGTGAAAGAATAATAGCAGAGCAAGAAATAAAGAGCTAGGCTTTCTGCTACTGTGCAGCTGAAGCCAATGGAGCAATGCGTGCTACATAAGGAGGAAACCCAGAAAGTTTGGTAATAATTTATGGGTTGTGTACTAGGTATTCAGGAAACATATGTATCGTATTATTTTGTAGCCACTGCCTTCATTAAACAGTAGATCCAGAAGTACCATTAAAAAATGAGAAAAAAAAGTATACACAAAGAGTGGCAATCACTCAGTGTCGTGGGTTTGGCCGGATTGGCCAATCAGAACGACAGATGGCCCTCCCCCCCCTCTCTCCTCAGAGAGGAGAGGAAGAGATAAGGAGATTTACGAGTTTAGAAAAAGAACTAAACTACTTTAATTAAAATAATAATAAATAAGGAAATAAGAAATAATAAGAAAATTTAAAAAAAAAAAAAGTATACAATATATACAAAACCGTATCCAGCTCCCAGGATGACGATCGCGTCACCAGCAGACACAGGGAAAGTCCCAGACTGGAGTCAGCGACGGACAGGAGCTGAATTCCGGAACTAGAGTCAGGAGTGCTCGGATCGCGATCGAAGGCAGAGGAACAGACAGGGTCCTCCTCAGACGTCGGCCATTGAAGAAAACGCGAGCCAGAGCCCCCTTGCCCCTTTGATCCCTCAGCTTTTATACTGAGCGTGATGCAGATGGGATGGAATACCCTGTTGGTCAGTTTTGGGTCACCTGTCCTGTCCGCTCCTCCCTATAGGTGTGACCCCTCTACGCTTCTCCGCTTCCAACCCTCTAACGGGGCAAATAGCGAAGTTAGCTGACCTTGGTTGTTATAGCAATAAGTATAAGCAAGAGCCTCTGTGCGTACCATTCCTTGGTATAGTCAGGTCTTATCGCTCTGAGAGTGAACAGTTTCTGAACAATATGCTGTTAATTTCAGACTTTAGTCAGTTAGAAGAGGCCCAGCTAAAAAGTAAAATTACAAATCAGAAAATTGGTTCTGTTTTACCTCAAACCAGGACACTCAGATCTTTACATTTTAGTTCTCAGGTTCCAAGAAGAGCTGATATATTGCTGTAGCTGCTGCATTTAGATAAAGAAGTCTGATGCAATTTGTTCCTAGGAATGGTGTAGGGTTTTGGAGGATACAAAAAGGTATTTCACCTGTTTTTATCACTACTATTACTCTCATACTAAAATGAATTGTAACTTGCCATGTTTGAATATACTGTAGTGAGAATTACAATCTGAAAATAAAGTCTTCTGATCATGTATACAGGATGCAATTCCCATCAATCCTGCAGCCTCTGTGAAGACTTTTAAAGTAAATAGCCTTTTGCGTGGACTTTCTAATTAACAGTTAAAAGGAAACAGAATGAATGCAAAAAAATCAATGACTTGAATATCTCAACATTTATGCATCCCTTTTCTAGAACTGGTTTCTCCCTTAAGGTCTAAATGTCCCTGGAAGTCCCACTGGTCTTGATGCTTTCTGTGTCTTTCATACATGTGCTGAAAGTTTTCCCCTTTCCTCATATCTTACCTACATCAAAACTAAGTTGCATAAACTAACAACAATTTTGGTGGGTCTTTGCAATCTCACAGTCTTTTTGGGTCAAATGAAGGAGTAGTGTCTAAACACCATTGAATAAGGAAATGTGGTCAGCAGATCAGTAGGCAAACACAGTTAACCAAACCCAGTTTCAGGGTGATGGAGGTCCCTTGGCCAGTGCTGCTGCACGGTACTACAGTGGTTTAGAGATCTCTTCATTGGCCAACTGCTCATGTTAGACCATGACAAAACATTCAGTGACTTTGGCAATTAAAGGTTAGACCAATGAATAATTTTGAAAGTCCCATTATCAATTTCTAGATCATTTTTCAATACTAGAACTGATTAAAACTTGGGGATTTTTATGAGAAAAATGAGAAAATTCAGTCTATAGATGCATTTTTATAGTGTCCTTTTAAAAAAAAAGTCACTTAATCTATCTTTTAGGCTGAATATAGTCTTATAGCCAAAAAAAAAAAAAAAAAAAAACAAACAAAAAACAACAACTCCACACCCCCAAAAAACCCTAAACCAACTATAACTTTTGTTTACTTCATGCTTAAATGTCACAGGAAATTTCTTTTAAATGTCTGGAAATTTTCATTTTTCTATGGTGTGTTTTATAAAAGATCATATTTAAATGATCAAGTCCCTTTGTAATAAACTGGTACAACCATTTCAAATTTGCACAGAATAACCCAAGAGAGCTTAAGATTTTGCTTCTGGAACTGTCCTTACCATCACCAATATAAATTTTTAAAGCTTACATTTATACAATTATAACACAGAAGTTTTATTAATAGCCATCTGAGGTATGGCAATAATTCCCTATACTTAGAAAGTCAAAATAATTACTCTCATACTTTTATAACTTATGGCCCAGTGTACACTGATTTTTAATAGCTACTACATAATAACTGTACTTTGCAACATAAGTACTTACCACAAAATGATATATATTAACCATGCAGAGTGTCAGAAATACAGCTGCATGTGGTTTTGTTTTGTAACAGCGAATGGCAATGCTAATGTGAATACACAGCTGTTGAAAACAACAGCCTTCTCAAGACAAAAATTACTTCATTATTACTATGTTCAGTAAGGCTGGCAGGGGTATTTCAATGTAAGTGCTTAAATTTAACTAATAGATGGAAAAAATGTCAACTTGGACATTTTGTCCTTGCTGAAATTTTGTTTCCCAGCATCACCTCACCTCATATTGATACCTTTTGTAAAAGATCTTATTTTAGCAAGGCAGGGCATCATTTTCCAGATTCTCAATGTCATACAAAAGGGATATGCTAAAACCGATATGAAATTCCAGTTGAGACTAACCTTTTTTTTTTTTTTTGGAAATCATGTCTGTAGGGTCATTTCTTTATTTCTGGAAGTACCATCCTCAAAGTGAACAGGACTGTCCAAAGTATATGCAGTAATTAGTCTAGAAACCTGCTGGCTCTGATCCAGCAAACTGATCCTTAAGGAGGACGACTGTAAGAGAATTCAGGGCAGAATCCCAGCTTTTATTGCTACCTCACAGATGAGTTCAAGATGAATATGCAACATTTTCAGCATATCCTACAGTGATTTAAATGTTTCTGATATTATTCCCATTCCAGCAAGGAGAGCTGAATTCTACAAGGGAAGTAGGACAACTCTCTTTTTTCTTTCTTTTTTCTCTCATTAATAACCAACAGGATGTAATAAACATGCAGACTACATTTCCTGAAGATTCCTCAGCTGATGGGGGACACCTAAGGACCAGTAGAGTTTTAAGCAATCAAGAAAGGATGGCTGTGGGAGCCCTGGCAGATGCTGTGGTCCTCTTGGCCCATAAGGAGTCCAACCTTGTGTTAGGATGACAGAATAGTGATGCTTTCTGCTTTCCCTCAATACGCAGACTTGTTCATTTGTGACTGCTGACTGATCGTTCAACCTCCTCCCACGGTGGTGATTCTTTGCAGCATAGATCCTTCTGCACCCCCTGAATTGCAGCTCAAAGCAGCTGTGGGGAAGCTATCCTAGAGCACCTTCAGAGAATCTTACTATTGAGGAGTCAGATGTTTACAGGGAGGTGACTGTCTTGTGGATAAAAGGAGATTCTGGGTAGTTAAATTGTCTGTTCTACACCTTTAGAGACAAGAAAAGGCATTAATGCATTAAGGTTTTGTTCTCTGTGTGTGTTACTTTTTTTTTTTCCTTGAAAAGCAATTCTTTCAGAGGAATCATCCAAGCATTTACTCCTTTAAAGTTAAAGGCAGATCTTAGATTTAAAAGCTGAGTATATGCTAACTTTGACAGGAGGAAAAATACAGATCAGTCAGCAATCAATAGAAGAGTCTGGCCTTCTGCATTTGAATCCTGTAAGGCACCGTTGCCAGAAAGAGCTCCCTGGTTTGTTTTTAAAACACCTCCTTCCCTCTGTTCCTTCTTCCTTTGAAGTGAATTTCTTTCTCCTGCCGTTACTGCTGTCACTGCTAAATTATATATGCCCTTGTGTTCTAAAAATTCTGCATCAGCCACATTATTCAAGTACCACTTTTTTTTCTGTGGCTTGCAGCCGTATGAAACTCAGATCGTCATGGTTTGGGCTCAAACGAATGACAGATGCTCTCCCCAGTCCCCTCCTCAAAGCAGGACACAGGTTTTCAAAGCAATTCTGCCTCCTCGAATGCCTCACTACCCTTTTACTGTGTATTCTCCAAAAAGAAGGAATATCCTCCAAAAAGAAGGAATAAAATAGGCTTGTTCTAGTTCTGCAGCATTAGACCCCTGCGCATCTTCCACAACAGAAAGATTTTTCATGGTCCAAGACCAGATTTAAGAAAATCAATCCAGTTAATCAATGTAGAATTACATTGTAAAATTAGGGTTATCTCCTGATTTTTTTTAACCTGCTGGAATACCCAGCTTCTCTGTGGCAGCTATAAGGATCTTCATTAGTTAAGGTCCCAATAACATAAAACACTGGGTAAAAAAAAAGAGGAAAAAAAAGAATGTACTGAACTGGAAAGGAAGAGTCATGTTACTTGGGTCTAAATATGATCTCAATCTAACCATGGTAAATCCAGCGAAGTTTTGGCTTTATGAGATTGCAATGAACAGCCCCAGAGTCTTAACAATAGAAAAGTTTTGTTTTGTTTTGTTTCTGTAGTAGTTCACAGCCTAATACAACGAATACAACAGTAAGATTCAGAAAAATACAATGTCTATTTGTCTATAATTATGTAATAAAAGGGTGAAAAACAAGATGAAGGAAATATGTTTCCATCTTCTGCAGGAGGATAATGGACTCAGTTTTTTGCTGAAACCAAACAGAATATTTTTTAACAATTCTTTTCTAGATTGCTGCAGTTTTCCACTTTAAAGTTAAGGAACTAAATCTAAAGGCACCTCACAATATAAATGAGTCTGAGGTCTGTTAGAGGTGGATTATTTGAAATTGGGCAATTCAAAGAGAAGTTCTTTGAAAAGAGGCAGTTCAATGAGTAGTGTCAATACCCACCTACGGTTCTGTTACTAAGGTCCCAAAAAGCACTTTGTTGCAAAAACCTAGCAATGGATCTTTTTACCAGATCCAGTCACCAAAGTCAGATAAAGTTTTTGTGTTGCCTCTAAGTATGCTCTATATCAGGCCCAAAGTTAGAGAAAAGAGTGCACTCAGGACAGCCATCAGTGCAGAATGCTCTTACATTGGAGAAAGTGTTGTTCTGGGTGTACAGACTGTATTAGTACGCACTGATACTGGCAAAATTGCTGTAACCTTTTCCAAAATACAGCTCTGGTTTGGCTGAAAAAAATGGTCTTTTCCCTGATGACTTGACAGAGGAAAAGAGAAGTATGTCTTTCTTTACTTGCAAACTGTCCATCATGCTGCAATGAGCACAGACATCATGAGTCACTCTTCTTTGAGCTCTAATCTCTGCTCTTAGTGACAAATGAACCTCGAAAATCAATCCAGTTCTGACTCCTCAAATCTTTTGGGAGTCATTTATTTAGGAAAAAAATAAAATAAGTATATTGCATGCTTAGGATACTAAATTACAGCATGTAAAATTGCAAGTATATTAAAAGAAAATGTCAAAAAGCCTGCACCTGGAATGGTCTTGACATCTTGTAATGAAAATATAAGTTAACTCCCAAAAATTTGGACCTTTTTTACGTTACCCTTCTAGGCTTAAGGCAGCCTAGCTCCTGCCTTTTGTAAGCTACCGCAAGTTGCAAAGTGACACAGTGCATATCTCTTCTACAAGTTAGCAGAAGATGCATACACTATAAATGCCTTGAACTACAGTAAAAGGATCTACAATCAATGACTTGATGCACAATTCCTTCCCAAAAGGGCTATCTTCCTACATTCATTCTATTATTGTCCAAGATGTACTAAAGAAAAATATTAGCTATCTTGTTTATCATCTATATACCTATCTAGCTAGGGACTTCCTTTGCCACTAGTTTTTGTGTCAATAACTAGCTGTTCCATTAGTTTTCTTGGTCTGAAGCCTTCCTCCAAAATACTAAAAGGAGGTCTGCCAAGACAGAGCTACCTTCCAGAGTGTGTCAGAGGTAAACATTTGAGAGAAATTAATATACCACATTCTAACAGATTTCCTTGCTTAGTATCAGAAGAAATATTTTTTCTGTAACTACTGCTGTCATGGCATACACCGTACTCCGCAACAATACCATCCATTTTTTGGTTTTGCTTATGTTTTCAACAAAGCCTTAAAGATCACCACCAACTTAAATACTCCCTTCCTGAAAAATTTCACTGATAATTTTAAAAGTAACACTGGACAATGTCGTAACAGAAAAATACTAGTCCTAATTAGCCTGCAGATTTGCTACTGTTGTAACCATTTTTGTTGAGGATAAAACTTTGCTTAAAAATGGAAATAATTTCATCACTGAAATTGGCACAACTCCTGCTTTGTGAACAGCTAGATCAGAAGAAAAGCATTGCTCAAAAAGAATTCCTCCTCTTGTTGCCTTTTACAGTTACCCCAGCGCACACTTAGCAAATGGGTTACGCAACTTCTGCCACTATGGTCACAGATGTGCAACTGGTATATGTAAAGAAGACCTTAGAAAAACAATGTGTTGTTTCTCTATTCTCCTCCTAGCCTTGCTCCTTGAATTTCTTTATTTTATACCATGTTGTCTTTCTTTCTGTTACATATGGTCTTTCATATACCCAGTAAGAAAGAAAAACTAGTTCTAAAATAAGATTAAATTTATGTAAGAGCATCAGTTTCCATCCGAAAGTACCACTGATATGTCCAGTACCAAAAGCTGCTTTTAAATTCCCTGTGGATTTGGCTGGCCTTCAATTTCATAACGCTTCTTCAAATAAGCAAAGGAAATGAAGAACAAACTAGTGAAATCTAGCAGTTACAATGAGTGCAAGGGTGGGTTTTATTTTTATGAGTAGGAGAAGATGAGTGAAGTAGGAGAGATGCGTGAGAAGAATGCTGCAACCCTTGTAATTACAAAGCTCAATACTGTAAACCCTGCCAAAAAATCCCTCTACCTGTTAATTACCCCACAAGGTATTTCTAATTTGGGCAAAGGGAAGAAAGTGAGTAGGTAAAATGGTCGCGTGCTTCACTGTGCTCGCACTAGGGTTTAAAATACAAGAAATCCTAACTTTAACCTCCTCTGAGAAGGCTCTTCAGAAAATAACAGGAAAACTTAACTATCCAGCAGAGTAAATTATATGGTTGTGCAATTGCAAGAAGATTGATATAACATTAAGACACTGCAAGAGGATGTGTCAGCACAAATATGAAAGTCATAAGTAATAAAAGACTCAAATAATAATATACGCACTCTCTCTGTCATCATTACGCACCATCATTTATGGATGGACAGCACCTGCATTCCTGCTGAATCCTCTGGCATGTGTCCATTAGGCCCATTTACTGTCAAGTAAGTATTCTCCTTTCCAGTAGATGTGATTCTCTCATTGCTACTCGGAGAAAACTACAGAAACATCCAAACCTAATGGAATTTTTGGAAACTGACTGCAAAAATAATCCTAAAGAGAAAGAACAATTAAAACGATGTCTTTTCAACTTCTTTCTAAATTTATTTCAAATTTTGGAATGCAAGTGCAGACTTACTTTTCACGATACCAGAAAACAGCAGCAATGAGAGCAAAGCTGAAACCCATTATCACAGTACAGTTTCAGGGTGCATGATAGAGGGTGCACTTGGAAAATACACATGGGTGCAGGAGGGTTATCAGAACTTTTGGCTTGAATTGAGGTGCATAACCTCCTATAAAATCAATACAGAGCAAACAGTAGCTAAGCTCTTCATTCAATGCCCTCACTTCCTCTCCGAACAAGCTCAACTTTTAATGTTAGGAGATACTTTTCTCTGTTCAGTGGCTTCAGAGGCCACAAAGGTGCCACAGTAGTCTATGTGAATCTCCAGCCTCTACCCGTAATGTGCAGTACAGCTGTGAAAAGGTTTTAAGTACATCCACCGAAGCATAATACAAAGAGGAGTTGTTGTAGGACAAAACTGATATTGTCTACCACTGCTAAAGGTTTTCAAAGTGAATAATCCACAGAGTAGAATTGCTGTATCGTGACTGATACCAGGCTAGAATGCAAAAGCATTTATTGTTTTATTAATGCCCATTCAAAGTAAACATTTCTCTGCATCGGGGGAAGAGTGGTAAACACACACAGACACATGCAAACACACACACACTTTCAATTTTGAAATTCAGGCCTGAAGTTACTTTCAATGCAATCCAGGCTGATTGACAAATTCAGTGAGAGCTATTGACAGGCTGATCACAAAAGCTGATTAATTTTCATACAGACAAAAGAAATTTTCTTAAAATAGATGAAAAAGACAATCCTGTCATACCAAGCAACCTTTGGAGGTCTACATTTCTTCAAGCGCTGTGTCAATGTGGGAATTCTTAAGTGTATTATTCATTCACTTTCAATAACACTGTGATGAACGATACAAAGTAACATAATCTGTATTTTATGATTCTTCCATCTAGGCTTGACACTCATGGAAAGGTTATTTCAATTTTAAGTGGAAAACTAAGATACTGCATTGGATATGAAATAACAACAGGTTTTTTCAAACTGTTTCCAAGCTACACAGCTGTCTCCCTAAAATTTGAACTTCATGCTCGTACTGTTGTGGTTGCAGCTTATACTAAGGAAGTGTGAATCAATGCAGCGTGTAAAGACTCGCTCTTTTCTTCACAAACTCTGTTAATAAGATTTCTGGATTCATTCTGCCTAACTTTGCCTGTCTTAAAGTTAGATGTCAAGCCTAACCTCATTATCCACCTTTCCTCCACGGTCAATACGGCAGGAGAGACGAAGGGATACCCTCACAGGCACATTTACCTCACTTTCCACCGTCGCCTGACTGAGGTGGCTTATGTCAGGAGAAGCGGAGCCCACCTGCTTCGCAGTTGTCAGAGACGTCAGTGAAACTCCTTGGGTCTGACAGCCAGGCAGCTCTGCAGATCCCGGCTACGCTGCCTTCCACGCCAGCCTTACACCACCGAAACCGGCAGAACAGAAAAAGCATTCGGAGTCAATTTTTTATTTACTTTGCACTCTCACAACTCCATATATCCTAACTGAAGGGCAAGTTCTGGACTATTCAGCAATGTTTGGAAAATTTAGAAGATGGAGGAAGAAGAGAGTTTAAAATATAAGATTAAAACTAGCAAAATCTGAAAATATAGTTAATACGCTAAGCCATTTTTCAGATTTACAGCAGCAGACTATAATTTTACCTGCTTTAAAATGTATTTACTAAGCCTTAGTAAAAAACAAATGGAAATCGTTCTTAATGTTTTTCTAAAGCTTTTCCATATAATTTTTTCTGCCCTTTTTCAAATGCCAGCATCATGGTTTATTAAAAGAGCTCCATCTTCTGGCAGCTGATAAAGAACAGATCCTTCATAGATGTAGAAGAAAGGCTTAAAATCATTTGCAGGATTTAATGAAAAATTGATCCTGAGTAACCAACATCTACAGCTGCATTCCACAGAGACTTTGTGACATTTTTATTTTAGAGTAATTTGTTACTTGTTAACCTTGATTTCTAATGTTTTGTCAGGAATCTTAGTGGATATTGACTTAAAATAAAAGGGTGACATACTAGAACAATCCTGAAGAAGGGAAGTAAATGTATATGCTGACAGCAACATAATCAAAGAAAGACAACGTGCTACCTCACTTTGTGTCAGGTCAGGCTCCTGGTTGAGGTCTTTCAAAAAAAAAAAAAAGCAAAAAAAGCACTGAAAATTTAGTTCAGCTTTTCGGAAAGAGGAGAATAAACATGAGCAGTATACATTCTTTACTTTCTTCCACATTTTGTCTGCCTGCCTTCCCCATAGCTCAATATTTAAAAAAGATTGCCAATGCCAAAGAAGGAAGATGGCATCCTGCACTTTGTCATTTTTAGCACTCATGTCCCCCTTAATTTTACTACTAAGGGGCTCAGACTCACTTGTTTTACTTTTTTAAGGGGAAGTGTTGGAGGAAAAGTAATCTGAATCCCCAGGCTCTTCTCCCATGTTCTGCACATCTCCTCGGTGCTACATCTGAGAAGAAAGCAACTTAGGAGCTTCGTTGCCCCTCTTCAGCATATTTATAAACAGAACAGTAAGACTCCATTGCATTAACAGGTTGAGGGTTTGCTATACTGAAAAGTCTTCACATAAAGAATAACTGAGATGGTGACTAAAATACCAACTTCCATTTTTTTAATCAGCCCTTTGTGAAAAGAGATCACCTGAAAACGGAGAGAGATCTGACCGAGGAATCAGTTCTTCAGAGACCTCTGAAACACTGATCCTGTGTAACGACTTTCAAATGAAAGGTTAAATATTTTAAAGCTTGGAATGGAATATCTCGGATTTTCCCTCCTGCAGGGAAATGCAAAAACAAGCAATGAAAAAGGAATGCTCTTTGTTTTATAGCCATTTCATCATTAGTAATTAATTGCACATTCTGACAAACAGTATGAAAACTGTGTTTCAGTGAAATAATTACTGAGTATTCACCCTGCAATAATATTAGAAAACCAGACGGGGAAAAATGTAATGCATGCAATCCATCAGATTTTCTTGTTTATATTTTTCTTAACTTTATATTAATTTGTCTCTGAAGCTGCACTTAGTAGATTTACTTCAAAAAATCATCCACTTGCCAGTGACACCTCTAAAATCATATTTAGCCATATTACTTTATTGCCGATAAACTGGCCATAAACAAAACTAGGTTGGAATTCAGAGGAAGGTTTTTAAAAATCCAAGCAGTAAAGTCTTTCAGTCAGGCTGTGGTTAAAATATCTCACCACTTCTAACTTCTGCATGATTATATTTGCAGACCCACATGCTGGTAATGAAGGTTATTTAAAGTAGTCTTCCTGAAACTGCATTACATTTAGTAAAAAGCGTACTCATTGCTACTGCTGAGAAGTGCTCTCCTTTTACACTGTTTGTAACAACTCCATCCAAAGATCTGCAACACCTGAAGCCCCCACGCTCTTTCTGCAGAGGTCATCTGCTCATGGCTTGACCCAGAATGCGCATGTAAAATGTGACATGGTATTACTCAAACCTGAAGGGACTGATCATAGTAGATTGCCTAGAAATACAGACTCTCTTGAATTATCAATAATCAAAGGACATCCTTGTCACTATTATTATCTGTACGGAGCTTTCCTGAGTACATATATAAAATTCATGAAAAGCTCTCTGAAGACTGAAGGAGCTCTCATCATCCTGGGTTTTACCAAGAATATTGGAGAAATCAGAAGCGATGAAATTCTGACCTCAATTTGGTTTGGGATTGCGGCTGCCTCCAGAAGTCCCCATTTATTCTGATCAGTTATCCTCATCTGGGGCTCGGCTTAAGTCTATTTCCAGACATACTGTGTCTACTGCATAGAAGGAAAAAATAGCAAACACTATTACAGTTGCAAATTATTCATTGTAGCATTCTTTAGTAGCTAGTTATGTGTTCTTCTCACTCTTTGTACTGAAAAATTTCTTCTGCTTTCACCCAACAGTTAGCTTAATCAAAATGAATTTGAGTAAAATTGACTTGGTTATTCTTGTGTACATTGAAGATGGAGAGAAAAATATACACACTGTTTTATGTGTTTAAAGTCTTTCAGGCAAAACAAGTGTGTTTAAAGAACAGAGATATTATGTAGGGGTATCTCTGTCAGATATTGGCCGTGTTCTTTTCCAAAAGAAATTTGGTTTGGTTTCAGGAGGTTATGAAGGTCTGAAAACTGAGTATCAGTGAAGTATGTAATCATCTGTAAAATACTGGTGTAATGAAGAAAAGACATATTGTTCTAATAAAAACTTAGGCCCAGAGTACATACAGCATGTAAGAAAGATCACATTCAGGAAAACAAGATTCCAGTCTTGTCTCTGTTGGGTGATCACAGGCATGTATTTAATTTTCCCTACTTCAGTTTCTCCCCCTGAAAAATGGTGATAACATAACTTCCCCCTCTAAAGAGAGTTCTGCTTAAAAAAACATGTCAGAACATAGCACTACTTCAATGGAAACTAAGGTTTCAGCAAATACATCAGAGAGGTCAGCCTGACTTGATCACTAGAATATTTGGTAGAGCCTCTGAAGCCTGGCCGTTATTCCTTACTCGAAGCTCCCCTGCTGTAGGGTTTCTATCTGCTGTCCTCCAGCCTGTTCACATTGTCCTGGACATAGGCATTTCCTCTTGCAATATGGCTTGAATGGTGCCTACTACTATGAAGCCACCTGGGTCTGGAGAGGGATGCTTGACACTAATTGGAATTCAAATAATGGATCACAATATGTAAGTCTCCCATGGATTTTCAATCATATGGTTGTACATACAGTCAGAAGAGCGGGGGAGTTTAGGTATTCACACAGCTAAAAATCAGGAAATATGACATCTTATAGCATACCTTAAAAATGCCAAATGCACGAGGAACCTAGCTTCAGGGAAAATGATGTTGCTACAACATACAGAGGAAAGAGATAAAGATACCAAATTTTGTCATAAATCACATTTCATTAGATGTGTTTTTAACTATATATAAAAATATTTTCAGAAACAGAGGGAAAAGCAAGCTCTCAATCTACTAAATACATCCATTTTTCACACAAATTATCTCTGTAAAATATCGTGCTGTGTCTTAACACCTCATATCGGTTCTAAATCATCTCTGCTTCTAAATTTAAAAATGACTGTGGAAACGTCTATCCTCCACATTTTCCCATAATATAGTTGTTTCATCTACTGATTCCTCTTTATGGAGCCATCAGGGCAGAGCTGATGCTGTTCCAGGGTAGAGGAGACCTCCCCTGTGGCAATCTCGTGAAGGTGAAGCTCTGCTCCCGTGCTGTGCCTCAGCCAGGACCTGGGAACCATCGGCCCATCACACATAGGTATTAAGCAGCTGGGATTAAGCATCCCTCAGATACAATCAACGAGGAATAATAAATGAAAACAATCTACATAAAGTGATACACAATCCTTCACAAGCCTGCTGTACCCAACGTAGCGCGAGTTTCCCTATAGAATAAACAGGCTTAGGATCGGTTTGTAAAGATTGACACATAACGGGCTTTCCCAGATTCTTCTGTGTCACTTAGTTGTAACTCTGGCTACTTAGACTCCTAAAAGCAGGTATGTGATTGTCCTCTTCAGATGTAAAAAACTGTGGCATGAAGGACTAAAAATGAGGAATTTAAGAAGCTATCATATTTTGTAGAGCTGCAGCACTATGGCTTCGTACAGTAATAGACAACTTCTGATTTGTGTATCTTTGATTAAATCAGTATGAAATCCTAAAAAGCAACTGGTTTGGCTGTGTTTTACACTACTTCTCTGAAGTTTTCTATTGCCATCTCCCACCTCCTTTTCTGAGGTGCTGCCAAGAGGACGTTTAGAGTTCTCAACATTCAGGAGCAAAGCTGAGAGAGGACAAGAAAATGGTAAAGAGAATAAAAAAACTGTAAAGGGAATAATTTGTGCAGTAGATGGAAGCCCCTCAGACAAATTGTACAATACAAAAATCCTGCTCTGAGAAAATCATCCCAGCCAAAAAGAGAAATAAACCATTGTCCTGCATGATCATTAAAGAGCAACATCTCTATGCATGTCTGGAATCACACATACTCTCCTGAATGCTTCAGAAACAATATAACAGGGCCACCTACTGAAATTCAGCATCTCCTTTCCATATTATTTATTCCATTTGTATTACTGAAGCAGCATAATAAGGACAAATTAATCACAGAAGCTTCAGGGACTTATTTCACAGTGTATCAAGCGATTATATATTGAAGGTGATGAAATAATAGTGTCTTTGATGTAACTTCCCACCTAGGAACTGCAAAAGAAACCACTAGAACCTAGAAAATAAGAAAGAGAAGAAAATTAAGGAGAAAAATAATTATAAAGGAATAACCAAGACTACATTGCTCTAATGTTCTTTTCTTTGCATTCTTAAGAGAGTCAAACTGTTTGAAAATACCTAAAAAAGATCAGTCAGAAAGGGGGAGTGAGGGGGAGAGGGTTATCATTTTTATTAAACAGGAAACCCTTACAAAGGATTAACCCTACTGTTCGTTACTCATATTGAAATATACATGTATAATATAATTTAACTCATTTTACCTTTCCTATCCCTCTGAGAGAGGGTCTGTATACTGAAGATAAACTGATTAGAAACACACAGATGCTGCAAATAAAATGTTGCATATCTGAACAAAACAAACATAAGGCTAGTGCCAAGAGAAAATATTAATTTGTCAGTAAATGTGTGATTGTAACTGGCCACAGATTTGGCAAGGAGACAAAAAAAGCATTCACACAGAGGAATCCCGTGCCAGAAAATAAAGAAACTAAACTGAAGAAGATAAATTGCACCCCATCAACAAGCTGGCCAGCTGTGGTATCATTTTGTGCTCTCCGGCTAGCAGGAACTCAGGGCCAGCCCACAGATTTGTTCTGTTTTTGACAATGGCACATCCCTCAAAGAAATCAGACTACAATAAATAAATAAATAAATGTACACATTAGAGTTACAGCCAGAAAACAAAGTGCTGACGTTTTGTTAAAAAGAGTAACTTTACCCTGGATTTCTAAAATGTGCTTGGCAGAAGACAGTCCTGCAGCTGTCTTGCACAGCCTTGAAAGATCTTTATAGTGCTTTGAATACCAAACAATTTAAAGGAAAAAAAAATATTATTACTTACTTATAATGGCAAAACTGTAGCTACACTGCCTCCTATGTATGTGTGTACACAGGGAGGCATGGGGAAGGATGGTACTACTGTCCACCTACTGACTTTTCCTGAGCTGTAATATTTCAAGTCCATAGGCACAGAGGGAATTGCTTTCAAAATCCGGACATCCCCCAGTAGGAACACTGTTGTTACCCTCACCTCACAAACAGATCATGGCCCAAGAGGCAAGCACATAATCAGCTGTCAGTGTCGAGACCACAGTTTTGCAGGAAAAGCAAAATATAACAACAGGGATCCCAAGCTTCTCTTAAGTATCTATGCCTTCCATTTACTCTCCTTCTCTACTGCTGAGAACAAGGTTACCCCTAAAACCACACAGGCATTTTCTGCATTGTTTGTGGAAATCTAATCTATTTTTACTCATAGATAACTACTCATCTCTTTCTGTGTGGGACTAAGCTGGAGTTTGTGCCAGGCACATCCATACTCAACACTCAGAAGTGCACAAGGTTAACAGAATAAAAAAGAAAAAAAGATTGAAAAGAGGAGAATAATCACAAACACCCACAGTAAACTACTGAGCCCCAGCTATATGGGAGCATTATGTGGGCTTCTGAGGGAAATAGAGTGTAATGTGGAGCCCTGCACTACCTTCTAAGCTCCCATGTAATACTAGACTCAGGAACACTGTAAAATGTGGGGACATTGCTTAGATTCATTTTCTCTAATAGCAGTCTAGGAAGTTAAGGTTGACCTTGCCGCCATACATTGTAACTACCAAAAGGAAGTCTCCGGATTATTTTTATGGGTCTCCTTTTTAAGTGTGATGCATAATATACAGTACTAGAATATGAGTTAATTTAGATAAAGATGCTGTGTTAACTTTGGCTAGCAATGTAGAGTTAACTTCTGCTGCTGTTGTATTAGCAAAGCTTTGCAGCAGAAAGTAGAAGAGGACTCACTTCCTTTCTTGCTCTGACTCCATGCAAAACTCTACTTTATATTTCGATTAGTGTAGTGAGAAACTACAGTACTTGAGTCAGATAAGGAGACTAGCACTGATCCCCATGCTACTACTTTATCTCATATAGTGTTGCTGTGTTAGCAAAACCTCAGACACTGATTTTATAGAATCACAGAATACAAAGTTGGAAGGGACCTCAAAGGATCATCTGGTTCAACCTTCCTTGGTAAAAGCACAGTCTAGGCAAGACAGCCCAGCACCCTGTCCAGATGAATCTTAAATGTGTCCAATGATGGGGAACCCACCACTTTCCTGGGGAGATTATTCCAATGGGTGATTGTTCTCATTGTGAAAAATTTTCCTCTTGCATCCAATCGTAATCTCCCCAGGAGTAACTGGTACCCATTACTCCTCGTCTTTTCCTTGTAAAAAGGGAGTCTCCACCTTCTTTGTAGCCACCCTTTAAATACTGGAACATGGTGATAAGGTCTCCCCTAAGCCTTCTTTCCTCAAGGCTGAACAAACCCTGTTCTCTCAGCCTTTCCTCATATGGCAGGCTTCCCAGTCCTTTGATTATTTTGGTGGCCCTTCTCTGGATCCTTTCCAGCCTGTCCACATCTTTTTTTGTATAGTGGGGACCAAAACTGAACACAGTATTCCAGGTGTGGCCTGACAAGCACTGAGTAGAGTGGGATAACGACTTCTTTATCTCTGCTGCTGATGCCCTTGTTGATGCAGCCCAGCATCCTGTTGGCTTTCTTTGCCCCAGCAGCACACTGTTCACTCATAGTGAGCTTGTTGTCCGCCAGCATCCCCAGGTCCCTTTCCACAGAGCTGCTCCGGGTAGATCCCAGCCTGTGCTGCACTCCTGGATTATGTTTTCCCAGGTGCAAGACTTTACACTTGTCCTTGTTGAACTTCATAAGGTTCTTGTTAGCCCACTCTTCCAGCATATCCAGGTCTTCCTGTGGGGTGGCTTCCCCTTCCAAAGTGTCCGCTTCCCCACTCAGTTTGGTGTCATCAGCAAACTTCATCAGGGTACACTTGATCCCATCATTCAGATCACTTATGAAGATATTAAACAGCGTTGGGCCCAGTATCGATCCCTGGGGGAGCCCACTTGTGACAGGTTGCCAGTTTGAAAAGGAGCTATTTACCACCACCCTCAGGGTACGGCCTGTCACCCAGTTCCCACCCACCGCACAGACCACTTGTCTAGACCGTAATGCACCAGTTTCTCTAAGAGAAGGCTGTGGGAAATCATATCCAAAGCCTTGGAAAAATCCAGGTAGACAACATCCACCACTCTCCCCGCATCAGCCGAGCAGGTTGATTTCATTTATAGTTTACATTTCTCACCAGAAATATCAATTACAATGCAGGTCAGAAAAGGTAAACTGTGTGTACTGTGTATCAATGCTGCCTTTGTCTGGACACCTCTGCATGCATTATTTCTAGTTTGTGACTATGATGACCACAGCAGAGAAAGCCACTATCAAGCACCAGGAGTCTACTGGCTCCTATCAGGACGCACAAGCTTCTGCTTGCTGAACACAGCTGAGCAGGACAGGAGACCTAGGTACCATAAGGAGACATCAGAAGCCCAATTATCATTACTCTGTGCCAGTAGAGAACACCCAGATGATGTGTCTACAGGTGAAATTAGAATGAACTGATATAAATTTTTAACACATTTTGCAGCTCCCTCAAACACAAGAAAAAGCAAATTTACAGTAAGTATAACATGCTACATGGCAAATATTTGAGCTAAGCCAGGTTAGTGATTGCATTTGTTGGAAGAAGATTTCATTAAAGAAAAAAAATCCATAACCGAAGTTGTTAATCCTGCCGTGAAACTATTGCAGCTTGCATACTTAATTGTAGAACTGAGGGCAAAGTTATAATATATTTGTGTTGTACTAACTCTAAATTTGGGGAACCATACAAGATTTCATTTTTTCTTCACCACCAAACTTTCAACTATAATAATCCATTAAAAGGAGCACAGTCTTCTGCAGTGCCTGATAAGAAAAAAAAATGCATCATTGCTATTATTAGTCAAAGAAAAGACCACTGTTGTCTTCTGTACGTTATCCTATGCTAACTTTAAATAAAGTTCTTATTGGCTTTGTGAGTGAGTAGACTTAGATCTGCCAGCTTCATAGTGGTTACCTTGGTACGTTTTTTCATTTTTTTTCCTCCTTAGATTACCACTGCACATTTGAGAAGGCTATTTTACACCAATATCCTCCTGATAAATGAAACCAATAAAAACAAGCGTTTCTCAGATCAACCCCTTTCATTACAAGGATGATAAAGAAAATGGAGTAAAGGTAGCAAAAATATTTGTCTTTTATTTAACTGGAAGTAATATCTAGCAACTTGGACTTCCTTTAAGTCCCCTTTATTATCTGTACCAGTGTTTTAGTTTTTTACTTTGAGTAAAGTGATATTCTTGGAAATAATCATGCAAAATTTATTTACACTGAAATACGTGCAAGTATTAGTATACTTGTTTCAAACCCTTCCAGTATGCCCAGAGCCTCCTCTCCAGAGCCTGCAACAATAAGGCAGGTCTTGAGACATAGTCAAAGAGGGGGATCAAACTATTGACTGAATCATGGTCTGCCTCTCTATAAAAATAAGACGAGAGAGTTTGCCCCAGGGGAGACATTACAACAACCTAGTCACCATACAAACTACAAAATACATGACTTACGCTTTGGGAGAAGCAGGCTCCAGTACCCTTCTTGCAGCAGTTCTGGCCAGATATTACCTCTCAGTCCTAGTCCTGAGAAGCAGAGGCTGCTTAAGAGACGTGTTGAAGAAGGGCATCTCTGATCCTCTGCTAGGCTGGCCTCCCTAGTGGTATGAAATATCCTCAGAAGCTCTGGGCTAGCTTTTTCCTGACAATACGGGCAGTGCCCTTCTTTGTAGCACCTCTTTGTCTTCTGGGACCCACAGGCTGGCTTCTACTGCCACCAGCCTGCCAGTGTCTGAATCTGGCTTGCAATTTTCTACGTTTATAATAGGGGAAAAAGTAAAAGGATCAAATTGTGCCCCTAAAGTATTTTCTATAGACTTCTCACCCACAGGTGCACTGATAGATCACGTACAGATTTCCCTTCCAAGTGTCTTTGGCGTTCTCTGTCCTTCCCACATGATTCATCAATATCCCAGCCTATTCATGTTTAACATTTTCATCCGGTCATTGCCAAACTTCATATAAAACCCTTCCACTCTTCATTCATCGGTGCACCAAATCTTGCACAGATCTGTTTTCATTCATTTAAAATTCCCTTGTAGGACACTAATCATGCTGATTGGTCTCAGGAGTAGTTTTTAAGCAGCTCTGCTCTGAGCCCTTCTGCTAGTTTTATTGTTTGATATTGCATGCTTACCAGATTCTACAGTCATCCTTTAAAATGTCAGAGATTAATCAGGGTCACCATTAAATGACAGAATTCCAGAAAGGCTGAATATTGGAGAAATACTGCTTGTGTTCAATGTATATTATTTATTTCCAAAATTAAAAACCAAGCACATGAGATAGACAAAAAGGGAGAGGAGACATTATATACATTTCGGAGAGAAAAGGTTAATGTATTTGAACTGGAATAGGAAAGGGGTTTTACTGATTTTCAGTTAGCTGGAATCTGCTGGTGCTTACAGTCTGTCAGCCTAAATGTTTCAAACATAGATGCCATTATTCATTTCGTAGTAGTCTGATTTCAGTTTTCATACTGTCTAGTCCCCCTAGTGACTGCTACTTGATATTAACTCAGAGCAAAATTGCATGTCACTCTACTGTCTCTTCTTAGCTGCTGCTGCCAGTGTGAATACGGTTGTATTCCTGTGGCGGGTGAATAAATCCTATTTACCTATATCACCGTGGATTTCTGATACCTAATTACCGCTTGATAAGTTCTCCGAGATCATCGATTTAAAAAAAAGCCCTTCAGCGACCCCAAGAATCATAATACAGTGCTCCTTCAATGTAAAAGTCCCGTAGTACATTTTGTCTGAATAGAGCTGCAAAGGAAAAAGAAAAAAGTTATCATTGAGCTTGCTTATGTTTTTTTTGGGTTTTGTTTTTTTTTTTAGCATCTAGATCAGTCAATGCAAATATCATAGTAAAATATATCAGGCCAACACACCCGAACACTGCAGAACCATTATCTTCCACCACACAGAGCATTCAGTCTTCCTTAGAGCACAAGTTCAGTTCCTCATAATATCAGTCTCTTACCAAAATCAAAACAGGTCTTTGACAGAAAACATGAATTCTGTATGAAGTCTACATATGGTCCATAGAAACACTTAGAGACACTGTAGTTTGCCTCTTGACAAACTGGAGACAGACATTTGTATCCCTTTTTTTATTTTGTATGCTGAAACGTCTCCACAGCTGGGACTCCAAAAATAAATTCCTAAATTACCTCAAGTGAAGTATAAAGAAATCCAAGATTAGATTTTGGCTCTAAAGCTTTACCAGTACTCTAACCCTAGGTCTCGTAGGCCACAGAAATGGTTATGAATGATTTCCAAGACTTCTACTGGCTGCTGGAGAAATAGTGGAAGGAAAGAGCAAAAAAAAAATCATACCTCCTGGGGACTGTCAGAATAAGGTGCATTGTCATCAAAAGAAAATAATGCTGTGTATCCCTGGAACTCCCTGCATGGAAAGAAGTAAGACACTGGGTTGTAATTTTGACAACAGTGGCATTGTAACACTACCACATTGTGAGAACCTTGAGCTGCTCTGTAAAAGATTTTTCCAGTCTTCCTTTTCCAATCCATCAAGTCCCCAGCTGCTGTTTCCAATAAGCATGCTCAATTTCACTTTATGTCTTTCCAGATTCACCAACAGGAGTTTTATTTCATGTATCTCCAGAATCATGAAAGGTCATCAACTTTTCTTTATTAGAAAATCAGTTTGTTCCCATAACTTGCAATCCTGTGGTTTACTCTAGATGATTATGACCCGTATTTTAATGTCTCACATCAGCAGAAACAGAATGCAAGCATTTATTAGCACATCTGTCATTTGTTCTTAGTTAGTCATATAGTCTATGTCTTATTAAAGAAATTGGCTACTTAGCTCCAAAAATTTAGAGCTAGAAATCTTAATACAAAGATATTTTCCCCTAAAAGTATTTAAAAAAAAAAAAGCAGATTCTTTGTCCTAAATCAAACTTTACTTCAATCAATAGAAAATAAAAAGAGGATATTTCTTTTACAAAATCAATGTCCATGCCTAATACTTCTAAGTATACAGAGCCAAATATATTCAAAATCATAATATCACAAATTCAGTTACAAAAAAGTGAACTTGTTTTCTGGTCTGTCACTGCACTTCTTCATCAGAAACATTAAAAGTAATTTTTGTTTTTCTCAACTATACCTCATGGTGTTGGTGACTTGAATGCCCCCCCC
>VYZM01011570.1:327453-345157 GCA_013398915.1 Dromas ardeola | reverse complement strand
CCCCCCCCCCGCCGTGATTTCCCACACTGTCCAATTGTTTTAGTTGTTAAAGACTTTTTCTTAACGTCTAACTTAAGCTTTTTCTTTCCTAGCTTCAGGCCATCACTTCTTGTCATGCCATCTCCTGAGACAGTGTAATTCCCTTCATCCATTTTTATTGTTACCTTGGTGGTGTTTATAGACTGTGAGCCTTCTCTTAGACTATAAAATGTTGATATTTCCCCTATGCTTATCCTTGGACTGGATAATTCTTGTTGAATCTCATTGTATTTTCTGGCTCCCTCCCCGCATGCCCCCACGCTTCAGTACCAGAGGTGCCTGCCGTTTGTCAAGTGACAGGCCCAGTGGCATGTCAAGCTCCTTCACATCGTTCTGCTGCCTCATAATGATGCATGAGCTTTTTGATTTATTAAAAAAACCTCAGAATCTACTGGAGTTCGCAATGTGTGGTTGTATTCTCACTTGGAGCTCCCAAGGCGGGCAGAACAGGACTTGTCAGCCGAGGTCCATTTGGCAGTGGGATGGGCTGTGTCTGTGGGGTCCTGCTTTGTCTGCCCCCAGCCAGGAGCAGAACAAACCAGGGGGACATCAAACAGCAGCCCCAGGCATCGGGCACCTCCCTGGGCACAGGGATGGGGACGGGCCCTGACAAGTGGCATGCTTCCTACTTTCTTGCCCTAGAATTAACTTGTTTATAATTTTTGGCAGTGCATTTCATACAACTTTTACTCTGTTGACATGGGCAGGTCATTTTGCAATTGGCTTTTGTGTCTCAGTGGCTTTACTACCCAGCTGGTATTGGTTTTCAGAGAACCCTTCCATTTTGCTGGAAACAAGCCAGGGGATTTGGGGGTACTGAAATGTGCTGAGCTGGGAACCTCAGTCTCTCAAATCAAAAGTACTTCCCAAAACATTAATGTGAATGCCGCAAACAGGAATGATATATCAGATTAAAATATGTAATTGGGCTGATACATTAAAAAAAAAAAAAAACTTTTTTCAAAAGCTCCACTTCTATCAAATTATCTTCTTCCAAGGAAAAACAGCTTCACTGAGAAAAATTCATTTGTTCTGCTTAAGAGTAGTGAACTGGTAGAAAAAAGATGCAGCAAGTGTCAGATAACTATAAAGTAAACCCTTAACAATTATGGTTGGTTAGATCTCTCTGATGTCACCATTGCTGGGACTGTAGCACACTATGGTCATCTAAACTAATTTGAAGAAAAAAAAAAAATCCTTACAAAGAAGCAAGCCAGCAAGAGGAAATTAATAATGAAGGTAAGCAAGAAGTGAGCATGTTTCTGAGCATTATGTTATCTTTGTACTACAATAGATGCTATCTGCAAACATAATCATGATTTAAGTTACACTTTATTCTACAAAAGTGCAATTCCTTTTACTTCAGTAATCCCATTCCCCTTTCTAACCCTCTTAGGTTCTTCACTTTGCTATTTCTCTGATAGACATCAAATCCATGCTACACTATTTTGCTCCAGCTGGTATACATCATACAATATGCTATTCTACAACTGATAGATAGAATTTCTTTACTGAACTCACTTTACCAGATAAATCAGGATATTGAGGATAAGGGATTGCTTTCATTTGGCAAAATCACTTTAGTAAACCTATCTAGCTCCTTAGCTACCAAAGGCCATTTTCCAAAAATGGCTTTTTTTTCCAAAAGAGGTTTAGATAACTGGTCATGTGCTGGGCCTTAATGCTGTGATGCGGAGCTCAGCGCACACGTGCCAGGATGGATAGTCATATAGTGCCAGTAGCACATTCAAAGAACCTTCCCCGTTTCCTCACCACCTTTCCTGGTTTTTTTTTCGTTGTCTTTTTGTACAATCTGTGGGTAAGGGGTTAACACAGCTAACACAGAAATCATGTGGATTTGTGTAAATAGAATGAAAGATTAAGCTGATGATCTTTCTGTATATTTCTCTGTGTGTTTGTCCTACCAAGGGTGGATTTGCTGAGGGAAGGAGAAATATGGAGATCAGATTATATATAGTGCAACCACATAGACCTATGCAGAAGAGGATGACATTCAGCAGTGCACGTGTATGGATATGTTTGTTCACTTCTGTTTCTTTTCTTAAATTTAACCTACTGGAATTGAATTAGACTGACCTTTCTCTCAGTCCTTTCTGACTCTCCTCAGTATGTAATATATGTGTATATATGGAGAGAGACGTATATATTTCAATTCTAATAGCCAGAAGAAAAGAACAGAATCATAGTAACTTACACAATTCCATTCCGTGCCTGTCATTTCAGTAATACAAACAGTACGTGCCTTTCTTCTTTTTTCTTTTTTTCTCCCCCCACTGGAATATGAAACAAGACAGAGGAAAACACATTTCCACACTGCCATCCACTGATTAACTCGCTAGGACGGTTATTAGCCAGACTCCATTTGCAACCCATGTGGCGTGCTGCTGGGAGATCTGACAGCCAGAAGAAGACTGATGATGGTAAGGGGTCAAATGCTGCTCTGCTACCCAGGAGGAACCCTCAAAATAACTCCACTGACTTTGAAATCAAAGAATAAGCACATTGCCACAAAATTTCAACATACAGCAGGACGCAATGTAATCATCGCGCAGAGTATCTCTCTTCAGTAGATATATACTTAATGTTTTTCTCACAATGTTTAAGAAAACAGTCTCATCTTCAGTCAAGTTAGGCCAGCTCCGGTGTCTATTGAAGTCCACGACAAGAGTCCTACACAAAGCCAGCCTGAGCTCTCCCTGTTATCTGTTATGTTCTTATGTTGAAGGCTTTCAAATGTTTCTCTCATTATTTCACTGACTTCAGTCTGGTTTTACAAATAGTTCCCAATCTTACACTGAAAGCTGAAGTAGGAGCAAAATTATTGTATAGTTGTTGTATAAAGGAAAGTAGGTCAAAAGAAGAAAGTTGCAGGCCAGGGTCTGGATCAGTTCCAGCAATGCTGCTCTGAGCTCTGATCTCTCTTAAAGTTCTTTTCTCTGTTCATTCATTTTTGGCAGCATTTCAAACATAAAGAAACAAATATGAAAGTACTCTCTTCAGTAAAAATCCCATTTCTTAGGGTATCCATGTATACGTTTCTGTCTCTACGTTTTCTTTCCAAAAATTTTTAGTTATTCAGCCTAAGACTATCTGTTTAAATACCTTGCTTTAAAACAGCAGCATCTTGCATTTCTAGTAGTTTTCTCTTTTTCATTTATTTCTTTCTTTTCCAAGGTTTATCTACAGTACTGTTTGCAACTCATTATTATGTGCAAACATCAACATCCCTGTGGGGCAGTGTTGTAATGAGATTCAAGAAATTCCATTTAAAAGATCAGGAAGGGAAGGGAAAGGGTGGTATTTTTACTTTTAGAGCTCCTCCTCTGCCAGTCAAAGGAAATCAACCAATGTTACTTTTTGTTCCAGATACATATAAAAATTAACTGTAAGTGAAGCTTATTTTTTACAAAGGAATACCTGACAGATTTAATTATGAGGAAAGACTGTGACACTTATGGAATAAATATGACACTATATTCAAAACTTTTATGTATCCTTCATCCACTAGAGATTGTTAAGCTGACCCCACTGCAGCTGAGGAGTCAGAAATTTGATTTTTAATGTCATGATCACAGCAATTAGTATGTAGTGTCTGGATTTTGACACAGCAGGCAGAGGTAGAAGAGCCTGTAAAACACAGTCTACTGAGGAAAGAAAAAAACAAACACCACAACACAAAATAAAAACCAAAACAAAGGAAAACCCAGACAGAATTAGAGGAGTCCTGCAGAGCTGATTCTATACATGCGGATGGATCAGTGCCTCCACGTGGCTCAGCTTCACGACCGGTAGTGAAATCAGTAAACCCTGGGTGACAAATCTAGGTTTAGTAAATTTTTGTAGAAAGAGTTGTCTAAATGCTGAGTTATCTAATTTTCATCATAAAATCAAAATACAGAATTGGAGGAGAACATAAAAATTACTGGCAGTGTTTCTCTGTGGGAGAACAAGAATTAGAACACGGAGCCCGAGGCCACCGAGTACTTTTCTTTTGGATTTGAGGTTCTAACAGGGGGTAAATGCCTTGTTGCCGTCTCTTTGTTTTATCCTTTCCTCTACCTGACAAGGTCAATTTATTTTCAGTTAGAAGAAAAGGCAACTGCATGACTGAAGGTAACATTTGTGATGGGATAAAAAAAAATATCTCTTACTATCTGAATGAGGTAACAACATTAGGAGTTCAATGGCTGATGACGAGTGCGATCAGCCATTCCTACTCCATGTTGCTATTCTGAATAAAAGAACCTGTACAGGAGCAAGTGTGTATTATAAATGCATTTTAAAGTGTTTGAATTTAAGGGAAATCCCAACAGATGTGGATATAAAAGACAAAATTCTCTGTTCTATTCCATCCACTTTCTCAGTATCATACAGATATATGACTATTACTTATTTTTTCTGAAGGCCACCTGCTTTATGTGGAGAGCTGTTGGAAAGCTACAATGCTAATGCAATTTCTGGTTAACAATTTCTTAAAGCCTATTATCAACTAGTACAGATCACTTCGGGCCCAACATTAAACTATGCTATCCGAAGTCTGGAATCAGGCAGAGAAAATGGGATCCTCCAGTCTTCCTTCTTTATCTCCTTCTGGATACAATGGAGACAAAGGATCAAGAGATCTGAAACAAAGTGCTGTGTCATTAGCCAAGATTTTGTCTCTGTTCTCATCTGTCTCAAAGCATTGCTGCTCTTTCAGCTTCTGCTTCTCACTGGGAAAGAACTCAGTATAATTTGACATTATTTAGGCTATAGTTTGACGGGATTTTTTCTTCAGTGGTGGAAAGTGGGGATAATGGAATGGTCTCCATGGCTAAAATGTCACCTGCTTTGAAGTTAATGGGATGGATTTCATCACTTGACTGTAACTGAGAACACGCTGCTCAGCCTGTGCTAGTGCAGAAGTTCTGCATCTCTTCTCCATCATTAAGCAGTTTCAATTTACAGCAGCTGTGGATCCTACTTTCTGTTTAACACAGGGCAGAATTTCATTTTCAGTGGTCATTAAATACAAATTCATGAAATAATTTAAATAAGGGGTTGTAGTGAACAAATATCTCAGGACAATATATATTCAAAGTAATTTTGGAAGGTCAGTTAATTAAGTTAAAATTTCATCCTCTCCTTTAGTTTAACCAAATGTGAGTTTTGTTCATTTAGTGGTAGGATTTATTTCACTTAACTATGTGCCTAGTCTGGGATTGTCATTGTTCTCTAACCTGCGGAGAGAAATAAGCACATACAGAGAGAACTTAATTCCATTCTGTATTAGAAATCTATTTCTGGCTATAATGACCCACACTCTGAAAATACCTCCACTGACTAAAGAGCGGTCTAGACAACCACCTTAGGCTAAACATGTAATTTTCATAAAACTAAAGTTATGTGAGACATACCCTATTAAAGTGTCAATGAAGTTAGCTTCACACCATCTTCCAAGCTAATAGAAAAAGGTTATCCACAACATTCACATGCACAAATCTGTGTTATCAACAAATAACATGTTTTTAATTAATGTTTTCCCTAGCTGTCAAGCATCCATTTTGGAAGTGCACAGTCCTCCATCAACAATTGCCATTGCTTTGTGGCTATAGCAAATTTATAAAAAATCACTGCTCTGTATTCTTAAAATGTAAGCTATACGGTGAGGAATTCTACTCAACAACATCTGAATTCTTGAAGGAGGGCAGGTTGTTGTTTAAGGGGCATACTTTGTTGTTAAAGGTGGACCTTAATTACCTTCTTGTATCTCCTTTTGTACAGTCATTATGGACAAAAGCTAAAACACTAGCTTTCAGAAATATAAGCCAGGCAAAATTAAACTCTTAATTTTCCCTTTAGTTCACTTCAGTATTTGTAGAAGTACAAAGTATAACACAAATCTATTGACTGTCTATTAAAGAAAATTAATTCATTCTGCCCCTAAATCCTCCAAGTAACATACAGTAATTTCCAGCTGTTGAGAAAATCCAGAGATATCTTTTTTAATATGTCATGGATTTCTGTATGCAAGCAGTGGGTAATGGTAGTTCAAGGTACTTTGTTCTTGCTGCCAAACACAGAACAAGCTTCTTACATTTTCTCTAACCTGGTTTTATACAGAATATCCCCTTAAATGGAACTAACACTATCTGAGACATGTTTACATTTATACTAGAAGATTAAAGATGCGATTTGTAAGCCGAAAGATTTTTTGGAATTATCTCAGACAGTGTTTTCCAAAACCATCCCAGAGAGATCATGATGCTATTTTTATGCCAGTCCCTCTCTCAGTTCGTTTGCACTGTCACTATGAGATTTGCTGCCAAAAAAGGAAGGCAGCAGATACAGTACTTTTTTGTACGTGACAGCCACGTCACAAATCTGCTTCTCAGCTATGAAATGTGAAATGTTTGTCATGTTATTGGCATGAATGCACCAGTCAACACAGTTCTGCAGAGATGATGACACATGGTATGAATAATTTCTTTTCCTGTTATGTTCTCTTGTTACCCACTGCGCAATGTGTGTTAGGTATTGCTTTCTGTGCCTGATCTACATAGTATTTAGAGTTGTTACAGCAGACAGTTAAGATCAAGTTGTATTGATTCATGATCACACGTCTGGAAATCCCCCGTTTAGCTTTTAGTGTGTCCCAGAGTCATGGCTATGGCAACACTGAAGAAGGAGAGGACCAAGAACAGAGGCTTTGAAACTCTCAGGATGAGACTTTGCAAAAAGCAGGTGTTTTTTTTTTAAATTCTAGAACTGCTAAACCCTCTGGTTAGAGCGCCATTGTCCCCTTCTGTGCCTACTTGCACACTATGCGTAAAAGGCTCGCAGCTGTGAGAGACTACACCAAGGGCTGAAAATCTTTTCTTACTCTTTTAATCTGATGTACCTACAAAAATACTTACTATGTTAATTCCAGAAGGCTGAAGACTCTCAAAAGAATGCTTATGCATATTTCAAGCCTCGTGCTGTCAAGAGGTGCCTCCTATCTTCTGAAATTGTATCTGCCCTGAGCTACAAAAGTGTAATTTCCATTTAGTTTGTCTGAGGCATGTCAAAGGGGTATAATACTATATAGTGCAGAACTGGCATACACTGTATTTATTCTTCCCTTTCATAGAAAAATAACACACAGGAAATGTTTTCCTGTTGACTTGGGATAGTGAGAGCAAACAAGATGCCATAAAGAAGCTGAAAGCAGCTTCTTTGATTAATTATTTCCTTTTCCTTTTAATTCCTTTTCCTTTTATTTCCTGCTTGTTATGCAAGGAGCATACATACCACACCAATGAGCACAGTACGAATGCTTATATTAATAGGTTTCCCTCAAAGTATGCTTTCAAAAACATTAATTTGCTCAAATTAGGTGTGCAATCACTTTAACAAACTAAAATCCTGCAGACGTTGACTCAAAATCCTATCATAGGTCATATTCACAGCTGTTTTAAAAGGGATAAAACTGACATGAACGAAGTGATACCAACACAAGCTTACAGCTGCTGAGGAATGAGAGCTCTTAATACGGTTTTGTTGGATATGGCATACCTCTGTATTAACTAATACGAACGGAAAGACACCCCAGTGGCAGTCCCTCTCTACGTAAGTCAGAGGAGGCTGAGCATACTTCGTAACTCTTTCTAATAGCTGAAGTGTCCTGCAATTAGAACAATGCCACCGTTTTAAACTGCTTTAGCAGAGGAGACTCTGCTTATTATAACGTTATGGCAGTAGTATTTTCTACAAAGTTGCATTGTTTACTTACAGCCATGTGATGCAGGTGCCAATGAGTTTAATACAGATTACAATTTAAAGGACAGAAGCATGCTTTTTCACAGTGTTTATACACCACGTAACTTTCAGTCTGAAGACAGGATGAGCATCTAAATATGAAAGGGTTTTGTTCCTGTTTCAGATCAGGTGCATTATAATGTGATGTTCGCTCCAGTCTTTTGCAGCAAACAGAGAAACTGATCATTGTAACAGAACCTAAAGAAAAGGTAAAGCTACGACCTCTGGGGAACACAGACATTTTCTTGATGTGCCTTAATATTAAAACAGATAAATGTATTAAAAAAATAGCTTTTCTATTTGATTTCAAGAAATTCCTGTAAGCTTTAGCTCCCTTTCAGATATTTGTTATTTAAAGAATAACACACTACTTAGAAGATATAAGTGCAGATGTGGATGTAAAATATTGCTAATGTTTTTAATTATTATTCATACAAAATTGTATATTCCTTAAATAAAATAAAGTACTTAAATGAAATGCCTGCCAGTGAAAACAAGAACCTGGACTTTGCAGGGTGGGGGCTGTGTCTTGAAAGCTGGGAATGTGTATGAAACCTTTTGTATTTCACCACAGCTGATGGTCAGCTTGTCAATCCTAAATGACAGTCTATATATAGAAAAGGTAAAGAAAAAGGTTAAAAAAAAATCACTCAATGTACAAGAACCAAATGGATTTCGTGTTGGAGATCTGTAGATGGAAAGAAACCTGGATAGGAGAAAATCAGGAAGAATACTGACACTTGGTAGAAGCGTATCTATGTGAGTGAAATTTCATATTTAGAAATAACTGAGCAGCCTGTCAATTTAATGTTTCTAAAATTACTTGTTGCTTGCCATGACCAAGGATATGAGTTGTAGATGAAGGGCTGAAGAGGAAGGTAACTACAGCAGGTGTCCTGACTGTCCTTTTCACTGCAGTGAATGACTGCCAGCGTCCCACGGGAAGGGCGCATGGAGGGTAACACAGATCTGCAGAAGAGGCTTACAGAAGTGTAAGTAGCTGAGAAAATACACAGATAAGACAAGCTTTCAATTGCTAAATTGTAAAAAATCATGTAGTGTCCATGCCTGATTTCAGTACAAAGGAAAATGAAAATCAGGCAATCAAAACACAGGAAAGAGAAGGACTGTAAGAGGAGGAAAATGGTAAGATTTATAGGAAAAAGGTGCTAGGAAAACAATCATTGATTGAATGAAACCTAATCTACTTGGAAAATTTGGTGAAGGCAGTAAAAAGCTCAGAAAGCTTGTGCACTGTTGCAAGGAACAAAACAGAAGCAGCTGAATTACTGCCATAGGACATAAAAACTTATATTTTACAAGCAGCAGACAGGCAAGAATAATAAAACACAGTTTCTGAAAGGTATCTATTATTAAAGATAGCTAGAAATAAAAGTGCTGAGGAAACACTAAGTAAATAATGTTACAGGGAAAAGTGATAGAGCAGATAAAACTGAGTCAAGCACTGGAAAACAGTCCGGAGGAATTTGTTTCAAGGTCTACAATCAACTTTAAATAGTGATGCTGTCTCAAATCCTATGACTATTTATTCATTTACATTATGCAGAAGATCGAAACAGTCCTGAGAACTCAGGCCGGAACCCAGGTTTCTTATACTGCATTTGAGCATTCATTTCTTTCTCATTCACTTTTTTGTGCACTTGCCATGGTCTCAGGCTCTCTGTTCACTGGTTAATCCAGGGAGTCTGGCCAGGAGCTAGGCGCTGGTTTGCCCAGACTGGACTGCTTCTGTTCATAAGGAACCCGAGGAATTCTGACGTTCAAAATGTTGTCACCAAATTAAGTAATGAGCCCTGGGGAACAAGCTTTCTTAATAACTGTGTCGCATGTTCCAGTAACATGTCCACATGCCACCAAAAACCCATCCCAGGTGCCAAGGAAAACCCTCTGAACGTTACTTGGGCTCACCAAGATTTTTAAAACAGTGTTTGTTGAGACCTTCAGTTTCACAAATCTCTTTTGATCACAGCAGAAACATTTCTTATGGGTTTAGGTCATCTTCTCTTACTGGTAAGTATGAGGAAAGCCAGAATTCATTTTACTTTCATATACTGTTCCCCTAAGCCAGTCTGCACTGCTTGCGGAGAGGAAGAGTTTGAGGCAGAAGGAAGAGAAAATAAATCAAATGAGCAGTAGAACATTTTATTAGAAAAGTCAAAAACAGATTGAGAAAATGCATCCTGCTCCCCAAATACCCTAGCTTTCTACCCCTGGCCAATTGCTAATGGAACACTTTGATTATTTATTCTTTAAACCATAGATAAGGAAGGTAGACATTTATGAATGTGGTGCTCCTTTCTAAATTCATTTACAAGTGTGTCTATACAAATTTGCAGATATGTAAACAACTGCATGTTTACCTGAGGTGGAGCTAATAAATGTTTAATGTATTCTAAAGCAAAATAACCTTTTCAAGCCAGTGCCACAGCTGAGTCTAATGCTTGCTGACAGACTCTATTTTGGCAATTATTTTTAAAGGTCTGTTTCTCTTCATTTTATTAGTGCATGATAAAGTCAAGCCCTAAGGCATCCAATTTCTGAGTTAAATGATGAAATACAGTAGTTACTGAAGAGGACTAAATTAAAAAGATATAAATGATATTATGCTTGAAAAAAAACCACCTCCATGCAGAGTGATTTTTTAGAAACCTGGGCTCTTTCAAACTAGTAAGTATAAGGTGACAGTATTTTATTGACAGCCCATGCTTTATAGTTCAGTTCCTATGCCTTTCAGTTGTACTAGATGGTAAGGTACGCCTCGTTACTGAATGCGAGAGAGAATATTAACCCCTCTGACTTTGTGCTGTTTAGAGTCAGCTGGTTGTTAACAGACTTGGTAGGAAAAGTATTGACAAAACTACTGAGAAAGGCAGCAAGCTGGCAAACCAGCAACAGCTATGCTGAGGGTGAGAGGATGCAAGCTATCGATTAAAAGCCTCTTCGTTTTGGAAATGGCAATGATAGAGATAGAAATGTGAAGAGAAAAGCTGTCTATCATTTCAAAACATACCTTTTTGTCCAATAAAGAAGCATGAAATAACTAATCTCTAAGCTCAAAGCCATGTTTCACTAATTGTCCAGACATTTCTAACACCAGGGGAAAAGGATTTAATGCAGAACACGGTTTCATCTTCTTAGGACTGCTTAGTTACATTTTATGGAGAAGTCTTAGGACTGAAAGGTGTTGTGCAATATATGGATGCAAAGAGAAATCCACCTATGTCTTTTTGTGTACATGAAATACATCCCAGTGTCAATAGGAAACTAGTAATCAGTATACATAAAAACCTTTTGAACTGTAAGCGTGAGAAAGAGGCCTAGGACAGCAGCAATAATACTAGCTTACAGAAGCTATTAAAAATAAACAGCATCTAGTAATAGCATTGCAGCATGACTACCAAATGGCCTGTGAGTCAAATAAATACTGCCTTTAGGGAAAATAAGCTTATTGATTACCTTGACCTTTATGGACAAGTATTATTGTTAGTTACTGGTGTACTGGAAATAATCAAAGGCATAGGAGATGGGAAGCATCTGACCATGTGTAAATTCCTTCGCTGTCTATATATAATCTAGTAATTTAAACTCCTTTTATAATCAGTGGTGAAAAAGTGGGAATTCTAGATTGTGAAATGTCTCATGTTAGAGCAGGTACTTTCAAATAAATCAGACGAATAATTCTTGTGTTTTCTTTGATGGTAATGGGATACCTGCTGTGGATATTTCCATTATAAATGTACCAAAAGAGAATGTGATGAATTCTAACTTCAAATACAACAGAAATGAGTGATATGTGCACATCTATGTGTGTGAGAAAGCAAGAAATAGAATACATACCTATTTTTGGAAGCACACACTTTCACCACATGAACACTGGTTCATGGTGATTTTCTGCAGTTCCATTAGTATGAATGTATTGTTTAAAAGCTTCTGCTACTTCACTGTCAATTTCTGGCACCTCTTTTTCAAGTAAACAGAAGTATAACTTCCAAAATACATGAATTAAGCCTTCCAGTTTGTTCAGTCATGAAAAGAATTCAGCCATAGTGTGATGTTCTGGTTTGAGCACTGCGCTTCAAAAAGAGATGCAAACCAGACAAAGAGATGAGAGGAGAATAATGAGAATATCCAGAAACATGCCACATGTGCAAAAAGTCTGAAGGACATAGGGTTGCTTAGATTAAAAATAACTAAAAAAAAAAAAAAAAAAAAGGAATGGACATACTTGCAGTCTTTAAATACATAAAACTGTTGAGAAGAGAAAGGAAGTAATTTGTTTTCCATTTCTACAGTGGTGAGGAATAATGGGCTTTAGTTGCAGCAAGACACATTTAGGGTAGACAGTAAGGAAACATTTCATAACAACAAAGATGATGAAGTACTGCCAGTGTAATCTCAGGTGTCTTTGTCACTAGAGGTTTTTAAGTGGTCAATCAAGCCTCTGTCAGAAATGCTTTAGCTCTAATTGATCTTGCATTGAAGATAGTAGCAAATGGATTACCTGGCCTCGGTCCTTTCAGGTATATTGTCTATGAGGCATATCTGCTAGACCCCAGATTCCGCTTCCCAGAATCGAGGAGAATTTCCCACTCAGAAATGGTGCATTGTTTTTCAACTTCTGATCTTCCAGCAATTAAACTGTCATCAACAAGGGCAGACTGTGAATGTAGTTTGACAAAAATAAATAACCTATTTGAAGAAGAAGAAACAGGATTTGAGTTATTAGTCATGGAATCATAGCATAATTCAGGTTGGAAAGGATCTTTGGACATCATCTAGTCCAATCACCTCCTTCAAGCAGCTACATATGCGCACCAGAAGGCTCTAATTGCCCTGACCACTCTGTTACTGTCATTGTCTGTAACCACTTTGCCCAAGGATCAGCTGCCTGTGTCAAAGTCAGCTGTGAACCCCTGGTTCAGACTTCTGTGAAGACAACCAAGTTATGAAAAAAAGCAATGAGAAGTCTCATCTGGCTTTTCTAACCATGCACCCCATGCGTGTGGGCTCACAGGCTGCATTTAACCTCAGGCCCTTGCTTTTCACCCTTCCTTGAGCTATAACGTATGCATGTTGTGCACAGCCTTGTATCTTGTTGATCTTGGCCTTGCTGGCTTGACTTGCTGGCTTGACCTCAAACATGTTTTGTCACTACAGACTTCTCTGGTGATCACTCAATGAACCTGGTTACCATCAACAGATCTGTTCTCCTCTTCTCACTTGGGTTCTGTGGAACTGTACTTGCATAAGCCTTTCTTTTTGTCCTTCGTATTCCTTGCCAGATTCAATTCCAGGTCAGCCTGGGCTTTCTCAGCCTCATCCCTGCATGATCAGACTGCAACTCCTGCCGAGCAGCCTGCTCATGCTGCTCCCTGGCACAGAGCTAACTCCGAAGTTTGGAGCAGGTTGCTCAAGGGCTTGCCCTGTTGAGATTCTGCAGCCTCTCTGTGCAACCTGTTCCTGTGCTTCACCGCTCTTACTGCGAAGACTCTTTTGTGCACCTCGAAGAAGAGTCTAGCTCCATCTTCTCCAACCCCATTTCAGAAGGGGAAGACCCCCTTAGCCTAAACAAATTCAGCTTCGCAGCCCCTCCTCCTATGTTATATGCCTACCTATATTCAGGCCCATAAATACCTTAATGGTCCTCCACTGGATTCTCTCCAGTTTGTTGATGTTTCTCTTGTACTCAGGTACTCAAACTGGGGAATTACAACGGGTTAATAACAAAACATTTAGAATTATGGTCATCTTCAAAATTTTCTCCTCTTCTGAGTATTTCTTCTAATTACAGAAAATAACTTCTGACATTACTAAAGGAAAAACCATGCTGACATACAACAATAAAAATTTAAACAATCTAATCCTTCTAGCTAGCCAACCTCATCCCCATAGGGCTGGGATGAGGTGGGTTGGGAAGGATATTTAAGGAACAACAGAAATAGGAAACTGAAACAACAGTTTTAGGAAACTGAAACTTTTTAATTGGATTAGGGCATTCTCCTTGTTCAAACACCCTTTTTGCCTCATCAGACTGTGAAATGCTTGTGCATTTGTTTTGTTTATTCTTTCCTTTCCAACAACCAAAGAAGAAAGGAATGGACTGCAGCGATTTGATTTTTCAAGGTGTTTTCAGTCAATGTTATAGGGTTCAGTCAGACTTTCTATTTCTTTCAACAAAAAAATCCAATAATCTAACACAGCCTTCTTTTAACATGATCCCTCTGAAAATTTGGACTGAAAATTTTAAGGCTGATTGCTGAAACTCACAGAAGAGAATCCGGAACAAAATAAAGGAAAGAAAAAAAAACAAATCTATGTCATTTACTCATATAAAAATAGCTGACAGCATTATTGGTAATGTTCTAAAGTATGAAAATAAAAAACAAATGAAGTAGTAAAAATATATGTTTAAATAACATTTAAAGCTTTAGTTAGCCCTCATAAGCCAGATGATGGAAGCTTTTACATATTTTCTTCCGACGTATTACTACTGCATTTCCAAACCAGAGCTGCAATATTTTAAGGCAGGAGCTATGATAAAATGGTTAAAGAATGGAGTTTAAAATGCTAATCTTGTATTCTCACGTTTTGTGTGAAGTGGGCCCCTATGTGCAATATGCTTATGATGAGAAAGCTTCCTGACAACATGAAAGATTTGCCTATTTTCTCAGAGGTAATTAAGAAAAAAAGCAACAATCAAACAACGTTAGTACCTTGCAACATTTCCAGCCCCTAGTCTGAGGAGAGCTACTTCTCTCCAAATATAATTATTAGTTGTGATTAATCATTCTCCCATGCAGCCTGGCTAGGATCATTGATTCACTTTAGAACTTTTCAGTTTATTGCCTCAAAGGAGGATATTTAAGCTAACAGCAAACAGGAATGATGCTGAGCTGGAAGTGATGTCGAAGTATTTAAACAGAAAGGACTGAAACACAAAAATATAATCAAAGCAAAAGGACAATGTGCAAAATTTACATATTCATTCTCACCTTTCAACACAGAAATGCAATATGACACTTGTCTTAAAGTTTTCTTGCTCCTTCCATTAGCTTTGCCTGTTTTATTTTTAAAAAATAGGTCTGTTGAAGGATGACTCCATTCTTAGCTGTTATGCTCAGCAAATTTTTTTGTTTGTCATGCTACAGAAATTGTTGCGCATAGACAGCCTGGTTAAAGGATACACATACGCATTCACCCTTGCACTTATCCCATCCAAATTAAGGTTCTTCTTCAGATCTAGGGCAGATCATTCAGAAAACTCTGTATCAGCCCCTTCTGTGCTACCACTGCCATCTGGCTGATCACTTAAACTAAGAGATTACATGACTGCTAGTACAGATGAAGTCTTCAAAAGCACACAAAACTTTAGCTTATATTCCCATTGAAACAACAGGTATTTTTCACGGATATTAGTGGGTGCTAACTCGATATAGGTGTCTTTTTTGAGGCATTTGGTGGTTAAGATAAATAGTTTTGTAATGATAAACCACAGGAATAACAGACTTACTCCTACATTGGAGTAGAATTCATCAGGGTTTTCATCTTAAAATGAAAAGACAGAAGTAGGATTTGGGAAGTGTTCCAGCCTTGATCCCTCAGCCCTGATGATGTGGCGAAACTGTGCACTGAGAACCCAGGTGCTCTGGGGGTATGAGCAGGTCTTCCATGTGTTGTAGGCCATGCAACCTGTTGAATTTAGCTTTGCAAGACTGGAATAGCCACTGAACTGACAAAGGTCCCCAAGACTAAGCCCCACTCCTTGCCAACACAGTTGCTGGGGGGCAGCAAGAGGCAGGCTGCTCCACAGGGAGGGCAAACCACAGCTGAGGTTAACCACAGCACAGGCATCAGTGTCCTCACCAGCAGGGCACAGACCCATGGTATCTGAGCGGGGATGCCCATCACAATGGGTCCCACCCACAGCCCAGGCAAAGCTGAGGTACTGAGTCATTCTCATATCAGTTCAGAAAATCTAATCAACAGCTCAGGAATGGCAGTGGGCAGGGCTGGAGAGAGGCAGATGAGGCAAAGACTGGGGGCCCAGCCTGAGGTGAAATGGGGCTCCTGGCCATGGACATAATGGGTGGGTGGAGGTCCCAGGTGAAGCGTTTCAGCGCACTGAGGCTACTTCACAAAGGGATTCAGGAGCCTCAGCAGAAGAGGTTTTCACTTTTAGCAAAAGGAAAACGCTCTCAGCAGGGCCTCTAAGCTGTCCTCCTACTTCTGTAGCAAAACATCCCAGTCTCATTAGAGTTAGAATTACCTTGGGTAACCGACTGTGAAGGAAAAGTAAATGACTGTAGACAGACCCATAAAACCAAAGAAATAATTAAATAGGTCCTTGTGGATAACTAGCATTCCAGAAAACAGAGCAATGGTTGAGCCTATTTATTATTTGGTAGATGGTGTTCTGACTTTATGGGAAGAATTAAAGCTGCTTATTACTTCTCCCATTTTCAGTATTGATCCTGCTATCATAAAAAGTAGTGCTTGGATTATGATGCCAACTGGTTTCTGGGAAGGTAGAAAGTACACAAACCATATATTTCACATTTCCCTCCTGATGCAACAGCATTGCCCATCCTGCCTGTTTCACCCATGATTAGTGTTAGTTAAATTTAAAGTTAATAAAACCCAAAAGTATAGATTAAAAGAGACTTCCTTGCTTTCTGATTCTAGCCCTTTGCTTTCTGTTCTACAAAACGATAAATGACTAAGCTTGGCGTTTGAAGTAATTGGTAGTTTTGCCATCACTGTTTTTTTTCAAAGGCTACTCCAAGCTACTTCTTTGCATACCCTGTAGTCAGGATGAGCAACTGTCAACACTAGTAGGTCTTCCAATCAAATGTTCCTGACAGATTTTAAAAAGAAATGGCTAATTTTATGACTGGCAGTATCAAGCTATTTATTTTATCAACAAAAATGGATCAATCCTTATTCTTGACTGAATCCGTGAATGGAAGAGGAAAGACCGTTACACAATTGGTAACTAAACAAGGTCCCATCCTGCGGGGCAGGGATGAATTATCAGATCATCACAGTTTTCTCAGAAATATCACTGAGCCTCTCTCAAAAGTTTCTCAAGTTGAATAAATGGTCTGATCAGAATTAACAGCTTCACTTGACATCCATATAGCACTGAAGTGTTGCAAGTAGGTGTGGTAGAGAGAATCTCCACCTGACAAAAATTCAAGACAGTTCAAGCTATGTAGTGAGATTTTTCTGTTTATCAGTTTTGCTTCATTCTCTATCACTTCCCCCAGCTTTTCTCCAGTCTGTGGCAGAGACATGCTAACACTTTCCCAACAATGGAATAACATTTAAAAGAATCCTTTTTCCTCCAGCTCTGCCAGTTTTTTCAATTATTTGACTATTGGCACTCTCTATTTGTCTTATACTTAATTTATCTTTATACTACTGTGGCTACAACAGTACTGCCAACAGGGAAAGAAGGTCACTAGAGCAGACTTAGTATTGGCAAAACAGTTTGAGTGCAAGAATAGCGGATTTGCTGTGTAAATTTGGATAACCTCAAGCTACTCTTATACATAAGAACTGGCTCCCAGCTTATCCGAATCATAGAAACAGAAATCTATATTTGAGCATAGTTCACCAGAACTCAAGGGAAGCTGTTTGGGCTCAAACAGTTACTCATTAGTCTTAGCTTAGCGTCTGAGTATTATTTAAAAGAGCTACATAGAATTTTTAAAAAGTAAACATCCCACACAGAAAGGGTAGCTTCTTCTATTTCAATTGCCAGCTTTAACTTTGGATGTTGTAAGCTGGATCCATACCTCTCTGAACACCTGCTGATTATTTTTTCTGTCAGGAAATGTGGTAT
>VYZM01011570.1:310375-327030 GCA_013398915.1 Dromas ardeola | reverse complement strand
TTTTTTTTTTTTTTTTTTACCTATATGTGATACTGTTGCAATTACCAATGTTTGTACTTAATATCAGCCATTGTGAGATGTCCTACTGATTTCACAAGGATGTTATGTCAGTAATATTAAATGCATGCATCTATGACAACAGAGAGTTTAAAATAATGTAGTACATGAATTAGTGTATGCCTTTTAGCACTTTGGCTGTTAATTTTATGCACTTACTGCATTTTATGATGTTTTGTTGCATATTGCATTTACAGGAAAGTCTACTGACAATTTTTTTTCCAAAGCTTCAGTGTATGGTGGTTCACAAAGGGCAAAAATACTAAATTCCTACATCTGTGTAGCTGCAGAGAAAAGTTTGAACACCTGAGATATAACACTTACGGTAACTTGAAGCAATAAAAGAAACCTTAAGTTATTTTCTTAATTGACCTTTCAGCCAGTTTCCTAAGTATGAAAGACCCAATCTACTTTTTCAGAATGCAGTCTCAGTAAATCTGGGTTGTAAGAGATCAGAGGGAGTTTTATGGAGATCAAGTAAAAATGAAGGGAAAAGAAAGATGAGACACCTGAGAATTATGCCAGTAAATTAAATTTACTGAGAGTATTCCTGGGTCTTGAAACCAGCTGGCACAGAAAAGCCTGTTTCCACACTAGTAATCGCTGTTATCCAGGGAAATCGGATGGTTGCATGCAAACTATTGGCAGTCTTCACTGGAACTTTCCAACTCCAGCATCATGCCCTGGAATTCTTTGGGTAAGTTACTTGTGGCTCATGAAAAAATCATGCCAAAAATACCAGCTAAAAAGCTAAAAGCTTACTAGCGTAGGCACTTGTGTCCTGACACTTAGAAACAACACTGCACATTGTAAAAGAGCTGGTAGTTTGTGTCCAGTATTAGGATGGCATGAAATATATATATATATATATATAAAAAATTTTAGATATACATAAAATAAACATATAAAAAATAAATGCTGTTAACAGCCATATAATGTGACAACAGCTCCTGTGGCTGTTGTCTGTACGTTACAGTCTCAAGCATTATGTCTACTCTCTAAAGACAGGTTCATACTGATTCAATTTTACATCATGTCCTTACATTGGGTTAATCTAATGCTCCATTTACTTATTCACTGTTGATCTCACGCATTGCTCTTCTGCCCCAAGTTACAGCTAATGGTCCCCTGGCAAAGGGAATTTTCAAGGAAACAACCTACAGAACACAGCATGGAAGTGAGATACGAGATGTCTGAAGTGCACACGCTCCTTTTGTCACGTGTTTCATGTTTTTAGCTCTGCCATTCTTCAAGAAAATCCTCTTACTCACAGTAAGTGACAGAGCATTCTCAAGCTGACACTTCCACCATTCAGTAGAACAGCATCTTACATGGACAAGGCTGGAGTATATGGAGATGATGACCAGTAGCTATTAAAAGGCTCCACAATAACATACAGTAACAGGAAATTCCTCCTGTCTGGATAAACCCTGTTGGTGTAAAGCTAGGAAAAAAAATGTATGAAAGGAGCATAGCTGGACTATAAAATGGTTCCCATGCAGCTCCAACCAAATCCAAACTGCTTTGAACTATGTAGCTGCTCTGGCTACTTGCAGCTGACCTGTTCTATCACGCCGAGCCTCTGGGAAGTATTTTGTGAGTACAGATCATGACCTTAAGCTGAGGAACCTTATTACAGGAGAATACCAAACACTCCTTCTTGGTAACAGAAAATAGAGAGGAGAAAACGATGGCTCTTGTTGGCCCAGTCCAGCCATGATCACCTCCTGTAGCTTTTTTCAGATAATTTACAGAGTAAACACTGTCTTAAAGTACAAGAAGCTTTTGAAGGCTTTGCGAACAAACTGCTTCACAAACTGCAGGCCGGAGCAAATGTCTTGGACCCAAAGAAAGTCAAAAACCATGCTCATTTTTTGAAGCATTTTTCAGCTCGAGGAGAGAACACCAGCTTTTGGGAATTTACACACCTGACAAGTGAAACAGTCAAATTTATTACCAGAAAAGCGTTTTGTGCAAAAGTGATTTGATTTGTCAAATTTGGTAGTTCTCTCCACTGACAGAGAAAATGTCAGGTGGGGTAGCACAAACCAAACTACCTCAAGTAATGTTTGCATGCATGTGGCAAGAACAAAAGGGTTTTGTTATTACCCTGGGCTCTCTGACATATAACTGCCACAGCAGAGCCAAGCATGTTGCTCAGCGCTGGGGCTGTGAGGCAGGAGCAATTGTATAAAAGATCAGAAGTCACATTTCCAGTCCTATTTGTGCCATAAATCCTCCAAGGACTTTTGTGGTTTTGTGAGGATCAATTACACATCTCTGCCCACACAGTCAAGTAATCTCGAGCTCATACTTCTGCCAACACCTGAAAGAGCCCTGCTGCTTTGGCCAGCACTGAAAGACCACTTCTTGTCCTCTGAAGCAACGCCATATATGTCGCTCTGCTGAGCAACACATCTGCTTTGTCTTTGTTCAGAGCCTGCTATTGTTATTCAGGAAAAGCCAATGCAGTTTTCAAAAAGCTGAACTAATCTCTCCACTTCATGCAACAGATTGAATCAGTACAGAAAACAGTAAAAAAATTGAATCCCTCAAAATTTCGACATCACGTCATGCAATGCTACTGTGAATAGGCTATATCACTTGACGAAGTACAATGATGTGAATGAAACTTAATTCCAGCTTAGAACTCCATACAGTCAGAATTGTTTTATAAGTTTGCATTTTTATTTTTCCTCTTCACTCTTTTTTCCCCTAGTAATTTAGATAGTTGTGTTTCTTTTAACTTGTGGCATTTGTTAAAACATGGCAAAAATCAATTTCACTAAAATAACACAAATCACATGTGTGAAAAGGAAGTAGGAGAGAGAACTATTATGATATAACCCACCTTTTCTTGTTTTGCTGCCATATGTATTGTAACAGCTTAAGACTCTGCTCTTCTCTGCAAGAGGGAAACAAAACCAGCAAAAACCGTTAAGTGGAAGACTTCTTTGCAAACACAACTTCAAAAGGATAACAATATTTGAGGAATTCAGGACTCAAGTTGTTTATCCAGCCAGCAAAATAAGTGGGTTTTTTGCTCGTCCAAGTGCTTTAAGGTTGTATCCTCATCATTTTTATAACACGTACTCTAAGAGCTTACAAATATGGACAAAATACTTCCTCAAGGGAAGCACTGAGTTTTCCTAAATCAGTGAGATTTTTCTGAAATAAATCTTTGCTGCACAGCAAACTCCGAGATGTTATTAGATGATTTTTAATGAAGCTCCCCCCCCTACCTTCCGAGCTCATTTCTTGTAAGGGATTTAAAAATATCTTACACTATTTCTAAATTAGTCACACTTGAAGCAATCACCAGGGGTTTCCTTGCAGGTCTCTCAGAATTGGTTGCTTCACAGAAATGTTGACTTTATGAACTGTGAAAAGATTGGAGAAACTGACAAATTTGTCAAGCCTGAACTGGAATGTAAAGACAGCTGGTTTGATGCAGTAAATCATGTGAAAGCTATTTCCAAGGAGCCTTTTGACAAGCTGTCAGGACACTGGTTGGACAAGCACCGGGTAGCACTACTCAGGAGTGAAACGGTGACAATGGTGAGGAAACTCATGTCATTCCAGCTCTGTATGCCACTTCTGGGGAACCAGTTGTCATATGATAGAAAACATCCTTCTTGTCAGATTGATTTTATGTGCTAGGGCTCTGCAAGCTGGCCGCTTAAAAGGTGCACATCACGAAGTGTAACTTCAGGCACAAGAGATTAAACTATGCAGTTTCTCCTTTCACAGCCAGTGGTAAGAGACGGGCTCTTCCACAGACTCCTTCAAAGATCACAGGTGATCACAGGTAAGTAGCACAACCATCAGCTGCTCCCCTCAGTTCTGCATCATATTCAAACTCGCTGAGGGTGCACGCTGTCCCATTGTCCAGACCATTAGTGAAGATGTATTGGCCCCAGTATCAACTCCTCGAGCACACCACTAGCAACTGTCCTCCAGCAGGACTTTGTCCTGATGACTGCAACCCTTTGAGCCCAGATCTTCAGCCAGTCTTTAGTCTACTTCATTATCCACTTATCTAGCCTGTACTTCATCAGCTTGTCCTCAGAAAAAAGCTGTTATAAGAAATAGAGCCAGTAGCCTTACCAAGTTGAGATAAACTCTTCTCCCCTCATCCTCCAAGCCAGTCATCTGTCACAACCTAAAGGGTTACCCAGCCTGCAGGTATGTAGAGATTGTGACCATGAGTTCTTAGGATTCCAAAATAGACAAGGACATGGAGGCTTCGTCCTCTAAATTTCTCTACTTTATTACAGATTATCACAAGTACCACAAAAATCTCCACTAGCTAGTATACCTATGATTAATAATAAAAAAAAATATATATAAGTATTGAGCTATTACAAATTATTATCAGCAATCAGTAATACAGTATCAGTCAACGGTATGGCACCAATCAATAATAGTAACAATCAATAATAGCAGCAATCAATGGTATTGCAAGAATTAATTGCATAGCAAGAATTAATTGTATAGCAACAATCAATATAATAGCAAGAGCCAATAACAGCAATAACCAAGTAGGTATATACTATTACTGGTTACCAGAAACATCATTAGTGAAGAAAACTTATCAACAATATAACATTCATGTTCGTATACTTATGAAAATTACTTATATGGCTATATAATACCTGTATCAAGCAAATTAGACAGATTGCCGAAGGAGGCAGACCACTCTAGAGAGGGAACCAACCATCCCAGAGGTGGGAGGACAAACTGAACCAACCCCAGAAGTGTGGTCCTAGAGGGGGACCAACAGAATAACAGATGGAGTCTCACTGCAAAGATGATCCATGTCACGGAGTCTGGAGTCAGCCATGCATCCTCAGCAAGAGTCCAAAATGTTGTAGAAAGTTTGTGTGGAAAATTCATCCTGTTTAGGGAAGAAAAAATATCTGAAGTATGGGAAGATCTCAGTGAGAGGCTCCATTTTGGGTAAGCATTATCTTATTTTTAAATCATAGACATAAGAGGGCATAGGACATCACCACTTTGAGCAGCCAATAGGTGCAGTTAATTTTTATTTTTAACCTGTAACAGCCAACAGATGATTATGTTTTCTATTCTTTCAGATCAATTTTTATTTTTCCAGATTGTTTTCCTGTTTTTACAGTTAGAACAGCCAATGGCAGCTACTGATTGTTACTTTCTGACTATGTTTCCCCTTTTTGTGGAAAATTGTGAACAATTTTCAGCAGTATTTAAAAAGAGTATAATTATCACCACAATGATTTAAAGGAAAAGCGTTGTGTCAGACTCACAGCCCCACCTGATAAGCTCTGATGTTTCACAAGACCCACCAATAGCTGACTTCCTTTGGCTTTTATAAGAGCCTTACAAAATTTTAAGTCTACTTTAGGGATACTTCTCCTTAGTTATCAATAAATCTGAGACCTAAATGTTAGTCTCCCCTTTCTTGGAGTTCTCAATCATCCTAGTTTATGCCCTAAGGGAGATGGTATAGATTTACAGTAAGTTATAGATTGCTGGACAGACAGTAAAATGTTAAATGTATCTTTTATTGGTTTTATAGCCTTCTTTTTTCTTGTCCTGTTCCTTTTCTATCTTGTTTTCCATTTCAGTTCTTCATATCACCTTTTTGTTCGATTTTTTTTTTTTCTAATGTAGATATGCCTATGACAGTTAAATAATTCATATAAGGATTGTTCATGACTTTCCATAAATACCTACTAATTTCTGGAATGTCACTCTATATAGGGACCACATAAATTCTCAGATGGTTACATGCAACACCTGCTGATATCAGTGAATGCTATGATCTGTCGTATATTATCATTTGAGGCGTGACTGATAAAATTTCCACCTGATAAACATTTCCAGAACAATCTGATTCCTGACATCTATATAAGAAAGGAAGATTTTTAGTATTCTGAACAGTGTGTGATACTTTGTTTTGCAACATCATGTAGGAAATCACTCTATATTTCAGTGATTATTAAGTTTAGAGTGAGATTATGATAGTAAACAGACTACCAATTAATCAATGTCTTACCATTATCTTGCCTATGAACTTCATAATTGTCATCTCTGCATCTTCCCACTCATGAGATGTGCCAAACTGCAGTACCACTGTCCTAAGAAAACTCTGTAGAAAGCCCTCTCCATAGAGGGCAGAGGCACTGACCCATAGAGTACGGAAACCTTCAGGTCCTTGTTTTCTTCTTCTGATCCCAAGAGTTTCATGAAACTACTATGAAGAAGCGTAGATGAGAAAAAAGGCAGAGTTAATAGGCAGTGATGGCATTTTCAGAGTTTAAGAGATGTACAAAGTAATCACCTTTAATCACTGCTGCAGTCCTTTTTCTTTTTNNNTAGTCCTTTTTTTTTTTTTTTTTTTTCCTTTTTAAATTATCTCTGTTTGTGATTTTTACCATCATTTAGCCAAATAAACTAGCTGTGGGATATTTGAATCCTCTGGAATGGTTATTGGATATTTCTCCAATGAAGGTAATGACCTACACTGTTCATTATGATCCTTTTTTTAAAATCTTGTCCACCACAGCTCATGCCTTCTGGCTTTTTTTTCCCTCTTGACTTTTTCTCACACGTGGAGACTGGCTTCTATCAGACCAACAGGAAAATGGACAGATGACTCACTAAGAAATTGGACTGCTAACCTTGGCAACACTTAATTTGCTGCTGTGCTAAAACTACCTCTCCTCAGGCTGACCTTATTACCTTGCTGGCCTTCGCTTGTCTTCTGCTGGTTTAAAGCACTTACTGTCAGCTGCTGTTCTCTTCAGGACAATGTGATGTTAGCTCCTGATAAAGCTCCTACTTGCTACAGTAACAAACCTAATAAATAAGAATAAAATTTGCCCACCCTGAGAGAAATTTAGTGCTGTATGTCAATACAAATGATAAATTCTTTTTGTCAATGCATAGCAATATCTGTTGAATATCACATAAGTGAGACTAACCACTATAAAATAAACATTTTATATAGTATTTTTTTAATCTAACAGCCGTGAGGCATGCTGAGAAAAAAAGAAGGATGGAAGTTGATGAGAGCATGCAGAACTTCAGATTCCTGATGTTTCTATTTGGTTCTTAAAGAGTGATGATGGGATATGGATTTTCTGTCTGAAAAAGGAATGATGTGGATAAAAGTTTCTGTGTCGATTGGCAAGGTTTTGGTAGTGGGGAGTTGCAGGGGTGGCCTCTGTGGAAGAAGGTCAGAGGCTGTCCTCTGATGGACACAGTCAGTTCCAGATGGCTCTGGACTCATCACTGGCCAAAGCTGAGACCATCAGAGAAGCCAGTGTTGCCTCTGTGAAAATGTATTTAAGAAAGTACAGAAAACTCCAGAGAAAGGAAGAAAGAACATGGAGAGAATGAGGGAACAGAGATAGGGGGAGGGAATCAGAGGGAAACAGCGAAATAACACTGAGGTCAGAGGGGCAGGAGGTGCTCCATGGCAGAGCAGACATTCACAAAGGGACACAGCCCATGGAAGACTCATGCCAGAACTGAGGAAAAGAGCAAAGAAGGAGCAACAAACAGAAACCACTATGTCCTGACTGCAAACAACACCACACCTCCGCCACTGCTATCCCTTGCTTCACTGAAGGCACTCAGCGTAACCTGTGGTCGTAACAAGGTGGGAGGAGAGGTGTCTGATGTGAAGTTGAGCCCGGGAAAAGGAGTGGTGTGTTTTCCCTAAATGTTTTAATGCTTTTTCCTTGGTTTGGTTTCCTGAAAGAGTAATTAAATATTTATATTCATTTGCAAGAAATTAATTTTCCCAAGTCAAGTCTATTCTATCTGCCACAGTAACTGGTCACCAGGTGACCTCCTTGTTTTTCTCTTGACCCACGAGCTGTCTCACTCCTGGTCTGTTCTCTCCCCTGTCATGCTGGAGGTGGGGACAGAGAGAGAGCAGCTGGGTGGGTGCTCGGCTGCCAGCCAGGACCAACCCACCACAGACTTTTTTGGTAATTATCTTTTTGGTAAAGCTGCTGCCCTTTTCAGTAGTCCCTGCTCTTGAAATGAAGCTTGTTTAGAAGAATCCACCTGTCTAAGCCACAGAGAAGCTAAAACTCCTGCAATCCTCACTGTTATAATTCAGAGATAGCTTCACATTTGAGAAGACGTATTCAGATACATAGAGTCTGATCAATTGCAGTGTTGCCCTGTGAACAGAATCACACAAAAGATTCACATAAAACTAGCAAAGAAATACTCGTATTCACCAAGGTTGAGACAAACGTGATCTACGTGACTTTTTCTAATGGGATTTCTTGGAAAAATGTCTTGTTTTTCTAGGAAATGCCATCTTGGACATCCTCTCTAAAGCTATAAATAATATCAACATTAATAATCATATGCCAATAAACTGACCTTCTCCTCTAAGAAAAGACTATTTGTATTAGCAAGAGTTGCAAGCTCCAAATTTGGTGTACTATTATGCTCCTTCATGCTTGACTGCTTTCTTAAAGATGCAGAAATCAGTATCAGGGACCCTTGTCTATATTCAGTGCAAATGCAGCATCCAACTGCAATTTTTCAAAATAATTAGATGCTTGGTTGAGCACCTCGTTTTAGTCAATTCAGTTGAACACACATGTAATTATGATATATCCGAAAACACTGCTTACAATGTTTATTCCTTTTTGCTACTAATCAAATTATCAAATAAAATTAAAAATTTATTTTTGAAACCACTTGGCAATTCTTCTTAGATTTTTATGAGTTATCTAAAAGACAGCAATTAAACCAATAATATTAATACACACAAACCACAAAACAGAATGACACTATCAATATACAAAAAAGAACAAAGAACTAATGCGGCATGAAAACGTGGCAATGAACAATCATGCAAGATTGTATAAAATAAAACTAAATGATAGCTTTTAAGCATGTATTAACCACATCCAATCAAATACAATGAACATATACTAAGACACAAAAAAGTAACAAAATGTAAATATTCACTTCAGTCTGCATATGAACTGACTTCCATCCTTGGCTAGTAATATCTTTGGATTCACGTAAACATTACAATAATGCCATCTAACAAAAAAATAGAGCTTTAAGAAGTGAATAAAGTAAGTAAAAGTTTCATACCGAATCTTATAGAATAGAGCTGAAATGACCTTCAGAGTATCTTACCCATTCATTTACTCTGAGACAGATCAGCTAGTTAAACTAAATATTTTATTAACCTGGTCCAAAAAAATCCATTCAGTTATGCAGATTTCAGGAAAATTATTCTACGTCTCAACATTATTTTTTTTTTTTGGTCAGAAAGTCTGTCCTATTGTCTAACATGAATAAGTCATTTTGGAATTTAAGCTTATTACTTCTTCTCCTATGTACCATGGACACACAAAAATAATTATTTCTTCTTTGCTTCTATTTTTTATATACCACATGACTCCACATGAGAAAAACATACTCTTGACTTCAGGCTAAATAACCCCAGATTTTTCCATCTATCTTTGGAGGTCATGTTTCCTAAGCCTTTCATTATTCTTGCTGATGTCCTTCAGAACCTCTCCAACTGACCTATGTTTTTCTTGAATTTTTATGACAGAGACTGAACACATTACTTCAGTTTATCAGAGCTCTTGACTGGAAAGGTTATTTTATGTATCTTACAGGTTATTTATGTCATTTGTTCTTTTTCAGAACAGAATGACATGGCTGACTCATAATCAGCTTGAGATTCATTCCTTTTTTCTCTAAAGAACTGCCACTTAGCCTGTTGTTGACGATTTTTGCTTAAGTGCAGTATCTTTTGCTTGTCCCTGTTGACTGCATCTTATGTTTTAAAATCATTTTCTTCAATTTGACAAAATGCTTTTGTAGTGCAACAAAGAATTGACATCTTCAGTATTTGATATTATTTAAGAGTCTTTCTTCAGATTACCATGCTCCCCAGTTGTGCTATATTTTAGAGACCAAGGCAACAACTCCATTGCCAAGGTTGCCAGCATACTCTTACAATTCTGGAGGTCCTGAATATCTGTTCTGACACTTTTATGGAAATTGAGCTCATGCGGTACCTCTCAAGAGCTCAGCAGTCTGTTAAATAAGGTCTTAACACAGCTGAAGAATCCTTATTTCTGCAAAATTCCATGTGGCTTTAAGTCCCATTGAAATCCACAAGAACGTAAGACATCAAGTACCACACAGGTGCACTCAAAAAAATGTGGCCAGTAATGAATGAAATCACAAGCACTCTTGAGTTAAGCAAAGTCTAGAAGTAAAGATGAGCAAAATCATTCCTAAATTCTTATATCAGATACTATCACTAAGTTTTCCCTCTCCTTCCTTCCCTCTTATTCAGCTGCTGAGGGACACTTTTTCATTTCAGTCATGGTCAAAAAACCAAGTAGCATATTTTGACTCAGTTTGAATATTTTGGCTGTTTCCAAATGTAAACAACCTGTTTGTTTACCATGTTTTGGAAAATGCTGTTTCTGTTTTTCTGTAATACAGAAGCTTCAAAAAATAATCATCCAGCCTGAGAAAATAAACCAATGAAAATGTTTGGAAGATTAAAGACAAACATCTTCAAAGTTATAAAAGTTTTAAAATAAGGTGGTCTGTCATTCATGGTAGGACAACTTCTGTTCAGCTTCACTGAAGCTAAAGAGGTTAAAAGCACTGGATGCCCAATGCTTTAGCTTCGGGGTATCCAAAACCACATAAGGCCCTTTGAGTTGAAGCCTGAATTAAGGATATCTTAGAAAACAATTGGTATATCTCAGGATAGGAGGTGAATGTAACCAGTGATAAAGTCATTCCATTTAAGCCACAGGTCTTTCCCTTCCTTTATTTACTTAGTTTGGATTTTCATTTAATTTTCCTTCTATTTTCATCTTACTGAAAGACATAAGAAATATATGATAAAAAACCCCCAAACATTGATGCAAAGCCAAAGTGAGAATTAAATGTAAAAAAGCAGGAGAAAAATAGAGAGAAATATATTTTGAATAATCCCACTACAGTCCATGAAGATAGAATTTACATAATTGAGCCCTACAAGCCAAAGCTTTTTCAAGAAAAAGATGAAATGCTTTTTGTACTTTTAGGGTATTTGATATATACCAAAAAGTATGGGTTTTCTTAAATTATAATTCATTTTATGTATTGACGTTTTCTCCAGGCTGGAGAATGCAACGATGTCTAGCAAACTGGCACCATTATCACACTAGTGAAAGCTAAGTAACTTAATAGGAATAGGCTTCTGAGTAACATCTCTTCCCAAGTCTCCTCGTGCTTCCTGGTGTATTTTTTTGGTTTCAAAGTAAGTATCTCACTACATGATAAATTAACTCCAGTTCTAATTGCCTCGGTGTATTTTGACTGTAAACCTAGCAGGGTGGAGAATGGCTTTGTTGTTCACTATCGCATTGTTAAACACAAAAGGATTCCAGTTCATGATGGCATCTATAGATTTCCACAGGGGGGACAATGATGCTTGTGATAATACCCATAGTTAGACTTTCATTCCTGAAATTGAAGAACTTGAATTTTCCAAATAAACTGGTTCATAAAGAATTCTATTTAAAAAAATCAGAAAAAAAATTTCTCCAGTTTTAGTGTATATGATAGAAAAGCAATTGCTTCAGTTAATGAAAATAACAGAGCAAGAAACACTTTACTATTTTACAAGTAATACTTAAATAGCTCTTATAGAAATAGTTCTATTTATCTGTGCTCACACAATTGCACCCTTTAATAAGCTCTTTTAATGACTTTCTTGAAAATAAATGCCTAGGTTCCTGTCTGCTGTTGTATACAACTGAAGCACTTACCGAAATTCACATGCAATGAATGGACATGCAAACAAATGCTCTGACATTAAATAACAAGCACTTCACAGATTAAAACACCTCAGTGATGCCATTTTGCTTTTAATTACCTTGTACCTATGAATGTTGTACTTTTGCAGAAATGTCTTAAGATATTCCTGGTTTTGTTGCTGTGTTTACAACAAAAGAAAAGATCCAGTGCTTCTGAAATGTGGGGGGTTCTTTTCATTATCTTACTCCCAGGATATGCCCCACGCTAACAAATCAGCTCCTTGGGAAATTATATAAATTAGATTTATTTTTGCAGTAGGCTTCTTAGCCAGTATAAGCTTATAATCATCAGTGCAGGAAGCACAAACTTCTATAGCTAGTCAGACAGCTGAGGTTTTTGAATAAAGAACAATATTCCAACATTCTTAGGGCTATGAAATATTTCATTTAAAACACAGAAAAACTACTATGGAAAGAGATAACTCATATCCATTATTGCTCATTTCTACAGGAGGCTTTTGAGTAGCTGCCTCATTAGAAAATAAAATCCTATTGCTAAGCAAATTAGCCAAGAACACAACCACAGAGCAAGCATATTTAATGAGTGTATTAAATTTAGAAAAGAAAAATGTCTCATTTTAAACAAAGAAGTAGACTTAATACTGGCAAACAAAAACCTAATCTACAGTATCCGTGATGATTCGATGAATAGGAAACCCTTAAAACCAATGGAAAGACTAACATTGACTTCAAACTGCTTTGGGTCAGGTTCCAAAATATACACTGATTGTAATAACTCTTTATATTCTACTAACATCTGTCTTATTAATGCTCAAAACCCCAATAACACAAGAACTATTCCTTTGTGAGAGACTCCATGTATCATATATCATCGTCTTTTACAAGGAAAACTTGGACATTTTCAGACATATTTTAGAATTGCTGAACCACAGAATTGCCACAAGCAGAGATGTCCCCAGAATCACAATGTGGAGACCTGCTTCTCACCTCTGCCTACATTCAGTCTCTTGCTTTTCCCTGGATCCTCTCCCATTTATTTTCCTTATCCCCTAAATATAGGACAAAATTGTCTCCTGCCCAGAACGAGTCTTTCTTCACCCACTCCTCCATTAGTGAGTTATTTAAAGCTGGCTTCTTCTGGTCAGGGAGCCAGTCGTGAATCTGCTCTGTGAGTGAGCTGCTGAAATACCAGCAATAGTCTGTGAAAGTGTTCCACTGCTATCGTATAACTTGTACAATCTATAACCTACACACTTTGGTGTAATAAAAGGTTTATCCTCCTCTGGAAATCTTGCTTCTTAAATTGTCATAATGTACCCATTACATACCTATTAAACGTATGTTCTATTTATTTTTACATCCACATAAGCTATATCCATGTAAGTGAGCTTCAATTACATAGAACACTAATATAATACAAATATTGAAGAATTACTTATTTTGGTACTTCATATATATTTATTTCAAAAGACTCTAATTCTGTCCTCTGCATTTCAGATTTGCCAGCAGTGACAACAAAAACCCATGGATCTGGCTGTCCTTTACAGCAGGAAAATAATTTAGGCAAGCACTTTGTCGTGAGAGGCATGCTATAATCATATGATTTCTTATTGATTCACTGCACACGAACTATGGTTATAAAGATGCAATTAGTCAAAATGCATTCTTGGAAATCATCTAGAAATTATTAAACATTTATACTATAATCATTTCAGTAATTTTAATAAATCTGGATTTTTAACTTCTACTAGCCTATCAACTCGTTACAAGCAACACATCATTTCAGATGTACTGCAAATGATCTCTGCCCCGTAACTGACTGAATTTGGCCTGTATCCATAAAAATCTACTAAAAAATCAACTGCTGTCATCAAAGCAAAATTAAAGGAGTAGAAAAGGGTTGCCTTCAGCTGTGGAGGTATTTGGAAGTACTTTTACAATAGCTGTCAAATGAAATGAAAGCTGATCCTTTTTGAGAGCTGCACTATTTAGAATCTGAGTATATGCTTCGCATTTAACACTGTACCAGCGGCCTACAAAATGTCTCATGCTGAACTTAGAAAACATTATATCAAGACAGCTGCTAATGGAGATAGTCTGTATTCCTATAGGACAATTCTCTGGCTATTGGTTACTAACATATTGGAGAAAAATAAGGTCAGATAGAATTTTCAATATTGCTTATAGCCTTGACTGCCATTGCAATGAGTGTTTTTCAAAACACATTTGAAAATCTTGCCCAGCATTTTCAAATGGCTCCAAAAATTTGAAAAAAACATGAGCTTGAGGCTAGTTCCCCAAACAGCTATTTAGTCTCCTACCTCATTAAGAGAACAGTCTTCAGTAGCTCCTGTGACTAGGTAGTGATTTAATGTATAAGGCTTCTATTTCTGAAAGCTTTGATTCAATGTCTTATGTTACATATATTTTCGCTGCACAGGAGGAAGTTTTGGTCTTGCTGAAGTGAATGGAAAGTTTTCATTATTTTTAGTGGGATCAGAATTTCAGCTGTATTTGGGGGTTTCAAGAATTCCTAAACTGGTTAGGGACATGGGCATCAATTACGTGTGGACCCTCTGAGCAACCTCCCATTTCAAAACACAAGTTCAAGAAACATGGCTAACACGTTGTTATCTATGAACTTTCATTTAGTAATGAAAGCTTTAAATGTGATTCATTGGAAGTCACACAGCACATCAATATCAAGGACAGAATTCTGGTTTTTGGTGGTTTCGTGGTTTTTTTTTTTTTTTTCACCCCTCTGCAGAGGTACTATTTTCTACTATGATACTGTCATGGTTTCAGCTAGGATGGGGTTGACTTTCTTTCTGGCAGCTGGTGTAGTGCCGTGTTTTGGATTTGGGATGAGAATGGTGTTGGTAGCACACTGGTGGTTTTGGTTGTTGCTGGGCAGTCAGGGTCTTTTCTGCTCCTCACAGCGCCCCGCCAGCGAGTAGGCTGGGAGGGCACAAAAAGTTGGTACAGGACACAGCCAGGAGAGCTGACCCCAACTGACCAAAGGGACATTCCATACCATGTGATGTCATGTTCAGCATATAAGCTGGAGGAAGAAGAAGGACGCAGGGGGACATTTGGAGTGGGATCTATCTTTTTAATCAAAATTATGCTAAAATACATCTTCTTTATTTTTCCCTTTTAATTATATACGGGATAGTACATACAAAACTCATATTCCTCTAGGTTTGAGTTGACTTTATAGAAGAATTTAATAGTAAATTTAGAAAAGGTAGCTGGGAGCTGAAGCAGCAAAAGATGACAGAAGTAAGATGAGAAGATCAAGTAACCATTTAAATTACTCAGGAGTGCAACTTGCTGTTTCCAAATGATTTTAATTTAATTCATCTATAATGTATAAGCTTTCCATGATTTCACTTCAACATAATTATAATTGCTAAGCAGATCTTTTACAGACATGAAAACAAGAAACAGAACAGAACAGAGAAGTGCATCAGTGGATTAAAGCAGAGTTCCCTCACTTCGCACTCTCTCAGATTTTCCAGCTTTTCTGACTCACTGACGAGAGGCTCTAAAAATGTTTAATTCCTGAATATATCATTCACTGCTTTATCAACTTTTTTTTGCTAATAAAGTTTTAACTGTGATCAATACTGTTGTTTTCAAAGTGTAGATTTAAAAATAGAGGTCATAAGAGAGGACTTACAATATACCACCAGAAATACTCACATGACAGAACTGAATACTCTGAAAATAAGGTTGATTTCTCCAAACCTTTTGATGGAAACAAAGGACGTGGGCAACTGACACTCATCTTTCTCAACCTATCTGCTCTGCTGTGGCTGCCTCTTCAGACGGCCAGATCGTTAGTCCTCCAGGTAATGAGGTGTGCTCAAATTCCCAGCTCTATCTTAGCTCTGACTGTTGGCTATTTTTATTGTGCCTGTATAACAAGGTCTTAGTCATGTTTTTGCTTATAAATAAGCATGCCACATTAATGCCCAATGGAAAGTATAGGATTAAAATTTATTGAAAACACTGATGATCAAAGAAAAGAAACCCGTTCCAGATAAGGTTGTCAACAATGAAAATGACTGCAAAACATAAATGTCAGTGAATTCCTGTCCAGAGGCTTCCTGAACATGGATGCATTTAAGTTCCAATTTTTGAATTGAATTTGAATTCAAAGTGTAACTAAAACAATTCAGAGACTTAACTATAGCAGTTCCAAAATACAGGGAGGGTTGTGAAGGAAAAGATTTAAAGGTAAAGAAAGGAAAAACTGATTTCCAGCGGGGCTTTTTTTAAGTCACTAAGGAAAGCTGTCCCAGATATCCAGGACAGCAGAGGCTAGCACAGGCGAGCACGGGCTGGCAGAAGACTTATCTCTAAGGTACGGGAGAGATAAAGCCAAAGTCTCTGAAGGAAGAAGCCTTGCTGTTGCGATGTTGACCTATGTATGCTGCAATTTCGAATTGGCAACCAACGCAAACGGGATCTTGGCACGCGGCAGCCTGCAGCATCCAAACATCAGCGAGCCCGAGGGACCCTGTCTCTGACAATGACGAACTGTCAGGCTTCCCAAAGCCTGGCCTGACGCCTCCTGCCATAGAAACACCACCAGCAAGCGGCGGGGTTCTTCCCCCTTATTTTTCATCCCTCTGCAGGTGACAGCTTTAAAGTGCGCCTGAACCGGGTGGCGGCATCCACCATCGGACCGGTCCCTGAGGGCACTGGGCACCCCCTTCCATAAAGGCTGGGAGACGGCGCTGCCTCGGGCGGCAACTTCCCCAACCCGCC
>VYZM01011570.1:293302-310156 GCA_013398915.1 Dromas ardeola | reverse complement strand
GCCCGCCCGGCCGCTGCGGGCAGCGCCTTCCCGCCGCCACACAGCGCATGCTCGTTCCGCCCCCGGCGGGCCAACGGGCGGGGTGGCCTCCGCCGCCGCCGGTGCGCATGCGCGGGCCGCCGGGGCACGCTCGGTGCGGGCGGAAGTGGTTTGGCGGCGCTGGCAGACAGGTACCGGCGGGGGTGCCTGCGCCCGCCCGGGGGGGGGGTGGCCGAGGNGGGACGGGCCGCCCTGTCGCCTCCGCAGGGCTGAGGGGAGCGGGAGGGAGGGCCGGCTGTGGAAGGGGGGTGTCTGTCGCAGCCCGGAGACCCCGCCGCCGCGATCTGGGCGCTGGGCCGCCTCCCCGGCGGGGCAAGGCGGTGTGTGAGGCTTTGCTTTCTGCTGTGAGACCTACAGTTACCTTCCCTCCCTGAGCTGCCCTGCACGCGGCCTCTGCTGTCTCCCCGCTTTGACACACACAGTGCTTTACCGATTAGAAGTTCTTTTTCCTTCCTTGTCTTCTTAGGCACTGGCTGTACTGAAAATCAGTTTTTGCTGTGAATGCGCCTGTGGTAATACACCTAAGCGCTTGGTTTTAAAGAACTTCTTGCAATTGCTGGGTTGGCTCTTTGAGGTGATAACCGTTCACATCCTGAAGGGATCTGCTTTTTAGCCCCCTCTTCCTGAGGTCTGTTTTGCAGACCGGCCTCTTTTCTAGAGCTGAAATCTTGAGATAAATGTCAGTGTAAGCATCCGTTTTCCTCAGGTAGCATTTGATTGTGGCCTCTTTTGCACAGTATCAGATTAGTAAATTTTAATCCGAAATTTAATAAAGGAGATTTTGGTTTGGTTTTTTTGGAGAATTCTAGTTGTATTCTAGTGAAAGTAAGTACCAGCCATGTTATTAAGAGTAAGAATGGCATAGGACTTATTTCGGGAAGATAAGTGGCTGAAGATCTATAGCAGCAGCAAGCTGAAGCCTTGCAACTAAGGGAATAAGATGTGTCACACTACTGACTTGGTTTTTCCTTCTGTTTTGGTTAGCTGACATGATGTTTTCTCCTGAGAATTCTCAGGGAAATCACAAGTTACAAGATTAGACTGTTAGAAAAATTCCAGACTACAGACTTTGTTCTTCGTGAATGGCCCTCTTGACTTCATTAACACTGCTGTATAACAGAAGATATTTCTTGACACTGATTGCAGGTTGAGTTTATGGTATTTCTGCACAGTCTGCTTTGTTCAGTGGTGTAAGTGTTCATTTTTATGGGAAAATGTTGCAGAAACTATATAGTGTATGTCTGTGTCTGCGTATGTATGCACATTTAAAGTGAGGCATTACGTATTTAATAATTGCTTTAACTTCTGCACAATTTGCCCAAATGTTGCACTGACTAGTATTTGTGTTTACAGGGGCTTCAGAAATCTACCATTTGACTGACCACATCAATAAGATGCTGATACTCTTGGCTGTTCCTTCATTCTTCATGAAACTTTGGTGAGGTTTCCTCCAGAGGTCCACACAATCATGTGTTTCATTCTCTGATTTGGAGAATGAGTTTGTGCGTCTCTCTGCAAGAAGCATCTGCTTTGATACACAGGCATGCCTCATGCCTCTGACTGCTGCAGCTTCCTTTTCCCAAAATGACATTAATCCCCTTTATGTGATATTCATGTATCCCTAAAGTATTTCTTGGTTGTAAAGAAGGGAGTAGTCTTTCTAATTTGCCTCTCGCATCTTGTGTTTCCTTTGCTTTTCTGTTCCAAAGCTACTCTCTCATCAGTTATTGAAAAAAAGTTGTGTTCTAGTGTAGGCTACAGAGGGATAGTCCATTTGTTGTGACAGCTAGAATCAGGACCCAGTAGTGTGTGTCTTTGGCTTGAGCAAAAGCTCAAATGGTGGGTGGATCTGAGTAATCCAGGCAAAGAGGTATTGATTACTTGCTCTTCTGTGCACTAGTTTGATGTACTATGATGATAAACCATAACAGAAGAACAGATCCAACTTTGAATTCTTCCTCCATGAAGTTAATTCTGGAGTCAAGATAGAGAATATTAATATGCTTATTTTTCAGTCTTGGGGTTTTTTTAGGGTTATGGGCTTGTAGTTTTTACAATGGAGTTGTATTGTCTGTAATATTTCATTTATTTTCTGAATTTTTGGCAAAAAGGGTAAAGCTTGTCTTGCATCTTACAGTTTAGGATGCTGTTAGGGGCTCAGGTTTGTGTTTTTTTTCTTCTTCTTTTAAATATGTCTTGATGAATTTTTACTGAAGAAAATAGCAGAATTGTAATATTTTAGACAACTAGGCATAGAAGACAAATATGATGGACTTACTCATCAAATAAAGGCAATGGGGGAAAGTCTTGCTCTGTGATCTCTGTCGTCTTCTGGAAAATGCTTGTTTCTCTTGATCTGGGAGGAAAAAGCCAAGACATTAACCCTGACTGTCATTACCCTATTTACCTTCTATTACTTGTTCCTCATGTCCTCAAATATACAAGGTCTATGGGACATCGTTCCATTACTGGTGAAATGATGCTCTGATTTGTTATCATCTGTGAAAGTTCAGTTGATCTTCACTGAATCCTAGAGATTCTCCTTGCTCAAAAGAACTCAGCAACTTGTATATTCAGAATATACAAGGAGTTATTCCTGTCAGGAGGTCGACTTGATCCTTCTGTCATGGCTAATAAGATGTTTTGCACTGCTAGAATGTTCCCTGGGGCTTTAGACTATTGTAAGGTATGTTGGTACTTTTAGTTTAACACTGACAGTGTATGAGAACATTTTTGTATACTGAGCTTGCTACCTACAGCTTTTTGTAGTGAAATCTTTTAGAAACTTTGTATTGCTTTACTACATTAATTGCTAGACAAAATTTGGCTATTTCACGTTGCTTAGGGAAGCGTGGAGGAAGGGGAGAAACAGTGATGAATTGTCTTGATGATAAGAACAAATTTGCCTTTCCTATGTGGCTTTGTTTTGTTTCTGTCTTTCATTCATGTTGTGCCGGTGTTCATGTCAACAGTTCTGTATTTTTTGTGGCTGTGTGGTGTTAACTTCACTTGCAACTGCAGCTTGTGGTTTCTTAATGATTTTCAGTGTGCTCTGAAGGGTGATATAACTAATCTTAAAGTTTAGATTCTGGTGTTTTTCCAAACATAATTTAAGATTTTTTTTTTTTTTTCAATTATAATCAAAGTTTAAAAAGCCTAGAGAAAGAAGGCGTGAGGCTTTCACAAAAAGGCTTAAATAGTCAGTTCTTCCTACCACCCTATTTTGCAGTGCAAAGCTTAAAAATTACAGTCTTTAAACCTCTTGTAGAGCCATTGTTTGATTTTATAAGTGCATAAGCCTTTGGGTGTATACTTTGTCTTAAACACTGAAGTTACCAGGCTCTCAGAACTTGTACTTGCGGTGTGCTGCACCTAAAAGGAAATGCTAATTATTTTGCTTTCTGTGTGAACTGATGAAAAGACTGTGAGCCTGAAAGCTTCTCTTGTTTCTTGTGCATGCACCCCAGACCATACCTAGCTGCCTAATTCAGGTCTGTGGGTGTTTAAACTCTCAAGCTGCTATAGTGAGAAGGATGAGGTAAAGTCCTTCAGATATAAGAATTTCTCTCCTACTTCTGGACTTAGAGATAGAGGCATTCTGTGACTGCAGTATTTTGATGGAATAATGTCCTCATTGCAGCAGAAAAAAAAAATCTAAAATTACTGCTTATTTCTGCTTAACCCTTGCTCAGAGCCATTTCTAGTAGGCAATTGTTTTCTGGTGCACTGTGATTTAAGATTTTTTTTATGCTTTTGGAATATGTGTTAATATTTTGTATCCACTTAAGACAGAAATAGTGGGTTGAAGTAGAGTGTTCCACTATCAGAAATTTAAGGTCTAGAAAATTAGTAGGTAGACAGTCAAGGCTAGGGCAGAGCAGCACGTAAAAGTTCAGCCCATAGCCATCCTCAGTGTTACATTTCACTTGCTTAAGCGAGTGATATATATCGCTTTTTCAGGGTATTACTTCTGGGTTCTCATACAGTGTACAACCTTTCATATAATTCTTTGCTTGTTAAAATTATTAAGTTTTTTTGGTCACTCTCTCTTCGTATTTTTGTCACTTTCAGCTACTGGAAGGCAAAACGTGTTTGTAGTTCACTGCCTCCTTCCTTCTTCTGTGTGTGTTGTGCATCCCTCCTGGGGACTTCCCTTTCAGGACTGTCCTGTGGTGCTGTCTGCCTTTCTTGCAGCTTTTTTTTTTTTTTTTTTAATCACCCATCTTTATGAATAGCTCTGTTTACGCCACTTACAGACTTCTTGAGCAGCAGACTCAAGTTGGAATGATTCTTGTTAATGTTAAGCAGTCAGCCTTTTGAGAACAACAAAGATACTTGACAGACTTATTTTCACTTAGTTGCTATTCAGGAGAGCTGTGAGCACCAAGGGTGGCACTGAAGATATCTTCATGTAGATTTGGGAAGCCAGTGCTGTATCAGTTTGTTTTTGAAAATTTACTTTTATAGCTCTTGGGGCTGGATACTCAGGTCTTTATTTTTTAATTGCAGAGAACAAGAATCTGGGAACTTTAGTGGTTAGCAGTTAAAATACGTGACCTTAGTTTTATGTGTACAGAACTTTAAGATCGGGGAAAAAAAATAATCATCTTATTTTCTACTTGAATGTTATTTACATTAATGTCCTAAATTGCAGAAGTATCTAGTAAGTAAATAATATGGGCAGGTCCCACTGCATCAGCTTACACACGGCTCCCTTTTAGAAATTTTCCTTTGTAACCTTGAAGACACATGTGGAATATTTGTCCCATTAAAATAAAAAGCAAAGGCACCTTTTTAAATGAAAGCAATTGCAGAATTTGAGGGCAATCATCAGAGAGAGATGAGTTTTTAAACCTCAGTTCCTTTCTTTGTTTTATTCTAGCAAAGATGTTTGAATTTTAACAAACTGCATCTTGATGTTAGACATCTTTGTGGGAGGAAAAAAAGCCGCTCAGAAAAGTCTATTTAATTGCTCAAGTACTGTAACAGAGTGAAATATATATTGAAAAAAAAAAGTGTTAATCCATTATGTTGTACATCTCCCTATCTCATTATAGTGTTGCTGGATGAAGATCAATATTGCTGATTAACTTTGAAGTTGACTGTTTCTAGGTGGAATAGATCGGCTTCTCAGCCTGCTAGAATATAGTGTGAAGTAGATACTTTCAACTGAAAAGCTTTGTAAGACTTACAGTTGCTCTTTTCACTAGAGGCTTGAAATCCTAGTAAGCCAGTGACAATGCTGTCCTGGTTAATGTTGAAAACGTACAGATAAAGACATAATTTTTAGCATCAGTTAGTGATATTTTATAGAAATTCTAACTCCTAATACTTCACTAGTTAAAGCAGTCAACAGATACAGTAGAACATCCGCACCAGGCTTTTGCCTCTCCTTCAGCTCAAGTAGAAATTGAAACCTGTTGGTTGGTTGTACCTCCCAGCTCTGTGCTGGGGTGGGTTGACCTTGTCTGGACCCTGGGTGCCCACCAAGCCACTCTATCCCTCCCCCTCCTTGACAGGGCAGGGAGGGAAAATATAACAAAAAGCTCAAGAGTCGAGGTAGGGACAAGGAGAGCGCTCATCGGTTACCATCACGGGCAAGAGACTCAAACTTGGGGAAATTAATTTAATTTATTGCTGATCAAATCAGTGTAGGATAATGAGGAATGAGAACAAATCTAAACCCACCTTTTTCCCACCCTTCCCTTCTTCCTAGGCTCAGTTTCACTCCTGACTTCTCTACCTCCTCCCCCTGAGCGGCACAGGGTGACATAGAATGGGGCTTGTGGTCAGTTCATAACGCTTCATCTCTGCCGCTTCTTCTTCCTCATGCTCTTCCCCTGCTCCAGCGTGGGGACCCACCCATGAGAGACTGTCCTTCATGAACTTCTCCAACGTGGGTTCTTCCCATGGGCCACAGTTATTCACAAGCTGCTCCAGTACACATCCTTTCCATGGGGTGTCACTGTATCCTATTGGATACGTTTTAGAGATATATATTGGGTCTGTCCTGGGATGGAGTTAACTGTCTTCATAGCAGCACTCACCGTGTTGTGTTTTGGATTTGTGACTAAACCAGTGTTGATAACACACCAGTATTTCAGCTGGGGGTACATGAGCGAGTGGCTCTGTGGGTGCCTATGGGCTGGCCAGGGTCAAGCCACCACAACAGCACAGACAGTGAGAAGGTAGAATTCTTGTCCAGTGCTTCCTGCAGCTTCACTGGTGAGGTTACAGCAGGACTGAAAAATATGTCACACATGTTGACTCTTGATTAATGTGCTGTGCCCCTCTCCCCTCCCAAAAATAAGACCCACAAAACCACCAGTATTGAAACCAAAATCGGTCAACACCATTACTGGTGAGTTTTGTGGATGTTATTTTGTCTTTCTAGCTCTTTGGCCATCAGGTGTTATGAAGGACAAGGGTATTGAGATTCCAATTAGAGATTTGTGAACCCTTGTAAGAATTTAGTATCTAGGGTTTCATATCAGGTAACTGACATTTGATAATACTTCAGTTTTACCCCAGTAAACAAGTGAGATTTTGTTATCATTTTATGATGTGTTGAAGCTCCCTGCCCTGCTGTCCAGTCCAGGTTGTTGATCTACATTGTTTGTGTCTTCTGGGTTCCTTTCAGAAGAGTAAAATTCTCTATGAGGCAAAAGACTCAAAAGTTTAAGTAATTGGGCTTAAGTTTGTCATTTGTTTGTTTGAGGCGTAAGCCAGCATGTTCTACTTTGCAGTTGGGCAGGTTAACATTGTACACAGATAATTACTGAGGTGAAGGTTGGTAATTTGTTAACTGTAACTAATTCTTGTCCAGTTACCTGTCTCTATATAATTTCTGCTTGTATCCCAGGTAATAAACTTTTTGAGTTGTCTCTTCTTAGTAGTCAATACGGATGAATAAATTTAAGAACTTTGGTAAGCTATGTCTGTTGTGCAAAATGTGTGGCGTTTTGAATAATGGTGCCTCCTGGAGCCTCTGTGTCTTCTGAATGTTATAAGCCTCCTTATTTCATGCGCACTGGGGAGGAAGTTACAGAGAAGCAAGTTGCTTGTTGACTTAAGTTGTAAAGTAGGGAAATATATGCTGTAAGCAGGGAAGATGCATGGCAGTGTGGCCTTGTTAACTTTCCAGTTACTGAGTCTCCCGAGTTCTTGGGGCTGCTTAGTATTTTGGATTAGATGAGGACTGGTTTTTAAAGTCTAAGCTATAATTTAAAATAAGACCTTCAAGTCAGGCACTAATATTTTTCTTATTTGAGATATGGTATTTATCAGACTCGCTAGAATGTATTTTGCTTTTAAATGCATACTTTATTGCCTGGATATAATAGCTTAAGAAACCAGAGGTTGTTTTGCTATTACTGCTTTTTTAACTCTTAAATGTTAAGAAAAAAAAGCTGATATTGCTAGTGAAAAGTTAACTAGTCTTCTAAGAATTGTAGGTTTAAAATTAATGTATATTATGGACAACTTCTCAATTCTGTATATGACAAAGTAAGAGCTGCAGTCTGGGACAAGCGACAAGAGAGAAGTACGTAAATTGGAAGCTAGGAGAACTCATCCTGCTTATACTCATTTTGGCTGAGATAGATACACTCGAACAAAAGTGTTTCATTTTGTACAATTCTCATTAGCGAATGTGAATTCTTGGTATTATCTGTCAGTCAAGAGTAACAGCACTGGGGAATTTCTGGGAAAATGGGGAAGGAGGAAGGATGGACTCATTCAGAACTACAGAAATAGTCATGAGCAAAAAGTAAAGTTGGGTGTCTTTGGATACTGGAGTGACAGTAAGGTGGAATTTTGATTTTCTGAAGAACCTGGTATTTTTTTTAAAGAATGTCTGTAATATTGCTGAGTGTCTGCACCTGTATGCATTGACTTAACGTTTATAACTTATGATCCAGTGGTCTTTCCATTTGGCAATGGCTTCCCATTTATATTTAACTGTAAGTGAATGTTTTGTAAGATTTCAGTCTGTCTAGCACTGAAAAAGCACTTCCTAACTGAAATGAAAACGTACTTTAAGTTTTATTTAGTAGAATACCAAGTTTTGTGTCAATCCTACAGTGTAGGAAATATGTATTTTTTTTTGTTGTTGTTGTTCTTTACTGTCATATAAGGATTGCTAAAACTCTGTCTGAAATTAGGACTGTGGCTATAATACTGACAGCTAGGTTTTCAGAAATTAGAAAGCATTTTTTGCTTAGTTTATTAAAACTTAATGAAAACAGAAGATTGATAATGCTGTGAGTTTTCTGTATATACCCTCTTTAAATAAAAATTGTAGAGCAAAAACCCAAAGATACCCCAAGAAGAACAAGATGACCATGTAATGAGAAAATATAACAATAACTACTTACTGCTAGATCACTTTCTTGTATTTCTCATATGTGTAACTTCACTATAATAGGCTAATCTTCCTCTCCCCCATTTAGCACACTGAGAACAAACAGTAGACAAGTCATACACTTCTTAGCTTTTTTCCAGTATTTAGCGTTTGTAGATGCTCATTTTATTTTCTTTATTATTTTTTCTTTACTTGATACATCAATTTTTTTAATCTGTACATAAGCATTTTTTGTTCATTATAAGTTAAAATAACTACTTTGGTTTGATGCAGTCAGATTGTCTTATAGGGAAACAGCCGCATATAGAGACTGTTTATCCACGACCTGTCATTCAAAGTCTCTGTTTGGTTTTTAATGTGCATTTCTGTACAAAAAATATTCACACTGTTTACATTACCCTTTGTATTCGTATACAAAGTAATATTTTGTTGCCATTTGCAGTGTTTTGGAATGTTTGCAAAATAAAGTAATTTGGATGTCTGTCTATTGCCAAGGAAATGTTACTTTCTTTCTTCCTGCTGTTTGTGGTACTAAGCGATGAGGCCAATCTCTCTGAAGATTTTTAGTCTTACATAATTAAACTTTCTTATTATGAAATAGATAGCTAAATCTTCTGAGTAGATTGCAACTTCTAGTAACTCTTTATTTGAACCAGATGGGTAGCTTCAGGTGTCTGTTTATCATTTTTGTTTAGATAAAGCAGCTATGCCTGTTCAGTTGCTGAAGATCATTAAAGGAAAATCTGAGACTCCACTACCAAGCCATTTGCAGAAGGAGGAATTGAAACATTTGCAAGAAGGCTTTGATCATACCAACAAATATTTTCAGGTAACTTGCTAATAAAAGAATTGTGGCTTATTTTGAAATACCTCCTGGTATATTTATAAGGGATGTCCATATTCCAGCTCAGTTGGTGACTTGTTGGAGCTGTATGTTTTTCTGTGCATCTGTTGCATACTCTTAAGCAACACAAAATTATGACCCTGTTGAACTTTGTTGCATGTTGCTGTTGACTTCATTGGTTCACAGTTCTGCCCCTTCCTCTTAACATTGTCAGATTTAAGTTTTGTAAGAGATTTTCTTAGTTTCTAGACTCTAGACCCATTTAAAAAACACATTAATATGCTGAAGGCTGTGCTGAAAATGGAGAGACTGGGGGAGGTTTACTGATATTTTTTAAAAAAAAAATAGTAATAAGCACCACCATCCTGTTGAAGATCAGATTTCAGAGTAGTGACTTCTAAAGCAGTTTTCCTTTCTTCTATGAAGCAATGCGATATCCAGTTTTATGAAAAGAGGACTCTGTAGCAACTACCTGCATCAAGATACAGTTAGGTTTTTTATCGTTACCAAGTGTGCATTTATATCTCACTGTAGTCCCAAATATACTTCAGATTGGAAGTACAATCCTAGCGTACTAGTGAAATGTAGAAATATTTTTTTTCATCCCTGAAACAAGTATATTCTGTAAAATGCAGTGTCAATTCTTGAGGGTTTTCTTTTTTAACCTGTTAAACTTTTTTTATGAATGGTTCTGAAAAGCCTTTTAATCATCCCTGGCGCTTAAGTGGCAGGAAATCAACATCACCCCAAGCTTGCCTTCAGTCTGTTACCAAAAAAAAAAAGGAAAAAAAAAAAAAAAAAGCAAGCCAATTCTGTAGAAGACCATAGGTGGCTTGAATCTTTAAAAAATGGCACAAAAAATTTAAAAATAGGAGCTGAACTGGCCTAATGATTTTCTGTATACAAAAACCATTTTTGCTTCCCCAGCTGTATATTCCCACTTCCAGCTCTAGTACTTATCTGACCCTGTGATTGAGTCCACTAATGAGAAATAAACTGCCAGAAGACTATCCATATTGATGAACAGAGGGTAGTTTTCTGCTGCTCTCACTCTCTGGACTGGTTCATTATGGTGTCAAAGAGATGCCAGGAGTAGTGCAATTAGGTAAAGCAAAGGAGCAAAACTGCCCTTTTTGGAAGCAGGCAGCAGTAGTGATATAGAAGGTGATTTGATTGAGAATGATCCAGCCTCCCTTAGGTCTTGTAAAGGAACAAATGGAAACATCAATAACCAATGCTGCTAGTAAACAGGATTTTTATTCCTCAGGGTGTAGTTTTCTGTCACCATTCACCTGTAGGGCATAAAGGCTTTCCTGCTTTTAAGAGCTATGTCCGCAAGCACCCCTGACATGGAAGAAGGGGGATTCTTGTTCACAAAGGAAATGTTGAAGCAGACAAAACCAGATTATAAATTAGAAAATGTTTCTGCCAAAATAAATGTTTCCATTAGGAAACCAGAACAATTATTACCAGACTATGATTTAAAGCATACATGCAGTGTTATGGCTGATTACTGAAAGAGAAAGTGCATAGAATTTGTTTCTCAGACTCCTGCCTTATGTTAAGAGAACTTCATGCTGCTGCCAACATGGATTAGTAGGTGACTAAAAGAGCTTGGCATAAAACCAGTGCAACTGGAGAGCTGATAAAGCTAGTGCTAATGCACCATTGAATTCATAGGAAAATCCAGTTCTGCAGGCTGAGCTTGAAGCAAACCTTAGAATGCACTAATGTTAGGTTATCTTAGTGGTGGCACGATACATTGTCACTCTAGACCTGCCAAAACAGCAGGGATCAGGTCCTGCTTTGAGGAGGGAGGAAGGGGAGAGGAGGGTTTTTATGAAGTGTGCTCTGGGAAAAAGCAACAAAAAACATCCAGTGTGCTTCTGTCTGGCTTGTGTGCCTCAATCCTTTCATTCTTCAGAAACTTTTTTGCTTTTTGGCATCCCTCTGAACAATAAAAAATTTAATTTAAATTTGTGGGAACACAGCACAAGCAATGTCCATACATCCTCAGTCATGATGTCCATTAACTGAACCTGATGCCTTCTGCCATTAATTCATCATCCTCTGGATTTTGCTGTGGCAAAGGTGAACCAAACCTGAAAATCAGATGCCAAATCAGCTGTTGGAGCAGTCTGAGGAACAAGGCTGTGGCAAGGAAGGAGACAGGTTCAGTAGAGGAACTGCATGTAGTCAGTTTAAGAGTCTGTCTAGTGGCATGTGGAACGGAGAGGGTTTTGGAAGAAGTTTGTCTATGAGCTCAATAAGCCGTGCAGGATTTGTGGGGGAAAAGTGAATTTGAACAGGTTTTGCTAAGGTAGGTTTTGTTGAAATTTGGAGCCCAAGAGTTTCAGGCATGTTGAGAAAGCAGTGGGTAGTATTTCTGCTGGGGAAGACAACTAGAGTGTCGTTGGTTGGGCCAGACTATTACAGCGAAGGATGTGGTCCCAGACAAATTTGAAAACTCACTGGAAGATACTTGGATGTAAAAGGAAAAATAAAAAGTAAAAATGGTCAGAAAGCAGTCCCTATCTTATCAATGTATTCTGGTTTTAAATAGCATGCTTGTGCGGATTGAAATTTCTTTAGTAAGAAAAAAATATATATGTAAATACAGGATGTTCCTGAGGTGACTTTGTTTCAATGCAAAGACTTCACTACAAGAAAAATTCTGTAGTATTTTATTTACCTGTGAGTACAGTTCAAGACAATCTCAGCAAGAACAATTATGTATAATACTTCACATTTTAAACAAAGCTGTAATTTTGAAAACAAGTGGCAAACCTTTCTTTAAGTATTCATAGACGAATCTCGGAATTACTTTGCAGATGCTGATTGTAAAAATAAATATTTGATACTTAATTCTTCTTCCAAAACTCATTTGCCTTCCTTGTGAAAAGTAGGAACTTAACTGTTAAAAACATGTGGTCATAGATTTTTGACCTTCATTTGGGTCTTAAATGAAGCATTACTATTGTCTCGAAAGCAATAAAGCAATATGGTACATGTTAAATCTAATTCAACGTGGCTTTTTTTTTAGTGTAGTAAAAATAAAATATAGTTTGGATTGGAAAAGGATGATTTGTGGAGTCAGTATTTCTTTATAAAACAGATAGTAAATTGTTGAGTTTGATTTGGATTTCTCTTCAGTCAACCTGTTGTAGGACTAATTTTACTCTGAAGAGCTTCTACAGTAACAGTTCACTGCTGTGTATTTTATCCTAATTTGATTTAAGAAGTGTTTATTAACCTTTAAGTCAAGCTGAATATGTTTACTCTAAAATCATTATGATTTACCTGACTGTCCTCTTAATGCTGCTTTTGTGCATTTATAGGCAGATTACCCCTGTTGTCTCTTTACAAGAAATACTTTATTTCCTGTTCTGTTCGTCTAGTTCTTTTAAACACTTTATAGGGTCTGTTTTCAAATTTTTGTATTTTTCTTTATTGAACCAACTTCTGTGTTTTTATCCTTGAGGAGGATACAGTGCTTTTCCTGCCATACTGTGAAAGAATGCATTTGACTGACATTTTTGCTACTGTTGAAGGAGAACCTTTTTTGATGAGATACCATCTTTCTAACATAGCACATTTGTTCCAAAGAGGTGTTAACTTCACTGAAGTTGCTGGTCTGTGATTTTTGCTTCATTGTAACTTCAACTTCACTGTAAAGAGAATATTTTGACATAATTAATAGAACCTTTCCATCTCATAGAGCATTTGTATTATTGACAAATTAATTGGTCACTACAGGTTAAAAACTTTGTAATACTGTTCACCCAGCAGTACATTTCTTTTTTTATTATTTTTCAGAGATTATTTATCTTCGTGCATATCTCTTATCTCGTGACTGTTATTTTGTTTTGATATTTATGTTGTAATTCTTTGCCAACATTTTTGGAGAAATTGCTGTATATTTTAAGATTTGAATCACCATACCTGTTTATCCGCCTTTCACATTTTGCGCTAAAACCATAGACTTTGTGCTATTATTGTAAATAGTAAAAGGTACTTCCATATGTACTATTTCATTGTTTATTCTAAGTTTATCAGCTAGTCAGTAGCATCTAAGTAGTATTGACATGTACTATTTCTTTTGTTATATCCCAAGAATATTGCTCTGCAATGCTGTCTTTAGCAGTTTCTATTAATTTTAGAATTCAGATGGTAATTTGCATACATCAATTCTGCCATTTTTATCTTACAGATGTTTCAGCTGTTATCAGTGTTTCAGTAATTTAGAGGCATATAATCTTAGTTCACACTCTTTCTTTTTCTTTTTTTTTTTACTTTTTAGGGAACAGTTATTCTTTACTACCCATTAACGAAACTCGGAGATGGGACAGCCTTTTTCAAGGTTGTTCTTCAAGGTACTACATTTGAGTATACATTTTAAATTTATTTTGTTGAATGTGTTGACACTTTTTTTGACATTCTGCTATTACATCATGAGTACCTGCTGTTTTAGTGTTCAGTGAAATGTTGTATTTAAAATACTCTCTAAAAACGTTCATTCTCTACAAAAATAGATTACTTTAAACTTATCCCAGGTAAGTTAAAGGAAACAATACAGTCTTTATATTTCAGTGGACTTCTTGTTGCAGAATCTTTTACAATACCGTCCTGGAAGTGCATTAGGTATATGTACACTTTAATAGTGTATTTTTTAACTGCTTATCATAGAGAAGGACTAAGAAAAATGCACACTTAATAGTTATTTTATAATATACATAGTATATACTATGTGCATATTTAATATAGGTCAGTATGTTTATTAGCAGCAAAATATATGTATTTCATTCTGGTTTAATCTAAGCAGTTAAAAAATGGAATTTCACCTGACTACTCCGATATTTGAGTATCAGTAGACACATCAACACATTGAAAGACTTAAGGTCATCATGTAATAAATGATACTAAAAATTAATACCCCTTTTAAGTCCGAAGCTCATCACTCCCTACAGCCAGGAAGGAGGAGGATGTCGTCTGTCAGGAGTCTATGCTCTATTCCAGGAACTTTCCATTTCTTTCCATTTCCTTCTCAGCTCCTTCCTTACACTGTTTAGAGAACCATCACTTGCTCTCTCTGAGCTTTCCTGATTCTATAAATTCTGTCACTGTGACAGAACAGCAGGCTGGGGGTGCAGATCCTGCCTGGTTATACTGCTTGTGGCTGGTGTTAGCGGAAGTGTATGAAGCTGATGGGACCTGAGTCAGTTTTCCTGCTGGTTTCAGAGTTCCCAAAGAGGGACGCAAAACTTCCTCGAGGCTTGCTAATTTCACCTGGCTGTTCAGGAGGGCTGAGAGCTTCTGCACATTCTACACAGCCTCAAAAAATAAGTTTGCACATCTTAATCATTAGCGTTGTTTCTGAAACAATAGAAGGTAGAGAACTCTTTTAAAATAACAACATAATTTCTGCTTCAGTCCTCCTGGAAGGCTATTTATTGATATGTCTATGTCCTAGAATATCTCCAGTTTATATAGTTCTACAATATAATCTGTGTTAATGTAAAAACTCAAATGTGACTGGATAATATTTCCTCTCTAACACTATACACTGAATTGTCCAGTTGGCAGTCTTTGTAATTTCTCTTCAATGTATGCTGTTGTACAACGTGTGCACATTTTAAATGGTCCTCTTATGAAGAATATTCTGCTTGATGTACCTGTAGTTAGCACATAAAAACAGTTGTATGACTATCTGAAAGGATTTTCTGTTTGTAGATTAGTTGTAAAGGAAAGTGTTAGACTCTGTAGATTAATTTACTTTGGATATCTCTTCCTATTGCGGTTTTGTTTTGGAGAAGGTATGGTCATTGGAATCACTTTTGCTTTTTTTCCTCTAGATTTGGATAAGTGGTGTTCACGGATCAACAGCATCAATATTTTAATATATGGAAAAATGGCAGAGGATTGTGCAAAAGTTATACGCCATGGGGTAAAATATATATATTTTCTTATTTTAGGAATCATTTTCCATAGATGTATGTTGACTTCTTGGCTTGTCTTTGTATAGCTATTACCAAAATTAGAAATAGTCTATTCAGTCAGTTCAAATCTATAAATATGAACTAGAAAGAACCAAAAAGTATTTGCTTATGTAAATTCTTTCTAACAATAATATTGAAATAAAGCAATTCTTTTTCTCAGTGCTGTTTACCTAGCAAGTAAAGGGTCATGAATATGGATGACAGAGAAGTCATTGATTTATGTTCACAGTTTGAATGTCTATTGCCACTTGCTAGAAAAGAAGGCTTAGGGGAGACCTTATCACCATGTTCCAGTATTTAAGGGGTGGCTACAAAGAAAGTGGAGACTCCCTTTTTACAATGAGTCACATGGAAAAGATGAGGGGTAATGGGTACCAGTTACTCCTGGGGTGATTCTGATTGGACACAAGAGGAAAATTTTTCACAATGAGAACAATCAGCCATTGGAATAATCTCCACAGAGGAGTGGTGGATTCCCCAACATCAGACACTTAAGATTCATCTGGACAGGGTGCTGGGCCGTCTTGTCTAGACCGTGCTTTTGCAAGGCAGGTTGGACTAGATGATCCCTGAGGTCCCTTCCAACCTGGTGATCTATGATACGATAATATAAAAAAGCTAAAGATAAAAGCTTTTTTTTTTTAAAAAAAGAAAAAAGTCAAAACTACATACACGGTTTTCTTTATTGGCTGGGTGCTGGTGTCTTGCTTCATCAGAGATAGAAGGTTGTTTTGCTTAGCTCTAGAGTAAAGGACATTGGCAAGTCAGCCTACGAGTTTCTGAAACAGTGTTGCAACTAAAGAAGGAAAATTTTTTTTTTTTCATTAGATTGCCCATCAGTTTGCTGACATTTCAATATTAGCCAGATATCAAAATTACTGTGCAATACCTTATGAGCTCGTGTTAGTGCTTTTTCATTTGCGCTATGAATTCACACTAAATCACAGAATGGTTGGGGCTGGAAGGGACCTTTAAAGATCATCCGTTTCCAGCCCCCTGCCGTGGGCGGGGACATCTTTCACTACATCATGTTGCACCAAAGCCCCATCGAACTTGACTTTGAACACTTCCAGGGGTGGGGCATCCACAACTTCTCTGGGCAACCTGTTCCAGTGTCTCACCACCCTCACAGTAAAGAATTTCTTCCTTATGTACCCTTATCGACCCTCTTTCAGTTTAAAATCATTGCCTCTTGTCCTGTCACTACAGGCCCTGGTAAAAAATCTCCATCAAAATGATGGAAAGTTATTTAGTGAAGGAAATAGGTCTTTGTTTTCATGTTGTTAGAAATATTTGTTCTGCACAAAAGTTAGGGGCTTTCTCAATATGGAAATAACAATGGCTTAATTAGAACTCTGTCAGGGTTTTTTCAGCTCAAGTGGACTAGTACACCTGGATTCTGTCGATCCGTATGTTGAAAAAGGGTAAAAATTATAGCAGACCTTAGGGTACGACATCTAAATACCACTTAAAGCCCAAGTTGCTCTGAAGTTATGGAACATTTCATTTTAATTTCAGTGCGGAGACACGCATATTCTTGTTATTTAATTCTGTCTAAGGTTAAATAATGACTTTGCTTGGTTACCAACTCCTTCTTTTTTTTTTTCTTTTTT
>VYZM01011570.1:195607-293296 GCA_013398915.1 Dromas ardeola | reverse complement strand
TTTTTTTTTTTTTGAGTTGGAAAGATCTATTTATGGTCCTTGAGAGTGATCTTGCTGTTTACGGATAGTGGCTTACACCCTGAATTCTATCAGCTTCAAAGATGCATGCATCAGTTCATGAGATATATGGGACCAAAGCTTCTAATTTCAAGAATTACACCTATAATTAGAGCTGAGGCATTTATATAATGTATAGTGACCTATATTATAGTTTTTATATAATTATGTGCTTATAAATATTCAGACACTGAAAACTTTTGAATCCCTGTGTTTTCAACATTGTTAACCTGACTAAATTAATATGGATTTGATGAATATGTATAGATTAGAGAGAAAAAACTGAATGTTTAATTATTGCTTTTATCATGTAGACAATCCTCAAAGAGCAGGTGACGTACACTGGCTGCCTCTTCAAATGGGTAAAAAAAAGTATCTTGTCCAAGAAAAAGTTCAGCGTTTCTATTTTTTTCAACAGAGATTTAACTGCTCGGAGATTTTTATCACTTTTCAAATTCTAGTTGAAGTCAGTAAAGAGGATAGACTGATGTGAAAGTGAAATTTATCTCTGTGAAAAGCAAGGCTAAAAAAAATACCAGTTTTATAAATGTTTAGTGAATAGTTGAAGAAATTTATTTGAAGTTATAATTGTGAGCTAGTTCAGCATTTGAAAAAAAATAAATTGCAGGATCATGTGCCATGGAAATGAAAGATGCAAGCATATATCTTTGTAGACCCTTCTCTCTCTTTGCCACTCTTACCTTGCCTTATTTCCAGTCACATAATTTGTTTTATTAAATATTAAACTAATAATGATAAGTAATATTAACAGAAATAATATTAAATAAATGTGAAGAACTCTTGCTGTATTTTTAATGAACCTGAAAATAGTTCAGAAGTCTTGCTTAGCTTAATGTGATTCCTTGTAATTTGAGGATTTTTTTCTGGCATCATTTACCATATGGCTTCCATCAGCAGACAGTCGAGCTTGTGTCATGAACTGAATGTGTTAAAACCTTGTTTTTGAAGAAACCAATGAGTGTAAGAAACATTTTCCAGCAAAAGGTGCTTACTCTGACAGATAATATGGTGGTAGGTCTTGGGAAGTATACATTATCTGTAGTGTGCACTCTGTTAAAAGTCAGGGTGAGAGGGAAAAAAAATAATTCGATAGGACATCTTCCTCTGTTTACATCTACTGTATCCTCCAACCAGCGGTGTAGGTTATGTGAAGGAAAAGTCAGTAACACATTGTGAATGAAGGATTTCACAGAATTATTTCAAATGAATTTAGCCACGAGGAATAAAAATTACCTAGATCCTTTTAGTAGAACACGTTTAGAGATTGCGCCGTTAATTTGACCTCAAAATTGGTGAATGGCCTTTTTCAGCCCTTTGATACGTGTGAGCTTGAGAGAACACCAGGGAGAGGCTTTGGGCTGGGTGGTAGAGCGTGCAGGTCAGAGTATTCAGTTTTACGTTGGATTCTGCTGTGAATCAAAGCCTTGTTTTAATGTTTGTCATATGCTACGATCAGGAAAATCAGTGCAGTCTGTTTAGGGCAGAAAAATCTTTCACAACCACCAGATATGTATAAAATAAGACGTGATAGTATTTATACAGGTTTCTCAGTTCCACAGAATTTTGACAGTGAGTCCAGGATGGGAAGCTCCTGAACTAATTTGCTAAATCTACAAGCTGCAGAATCATTTTAAATTTAAATAACAAGTCAGTTTTATTGTCCTGATAAAAATACAAATCTTGAACAAGGCCCTGAGCGGCAATTAGAAGATGGAAAGATCAGTACTAAAGAGCTGAGCAGGAAACCACAAACCACTGGCAACAGCCCTTAGACAACCAGAGTGCACTAAAGCCAGTGTTCGGTCTTCCCCAGTGAACTGAACTTTCATGGTACTTTCCACATGTCTCAAATGAGACTTTAATTTTGGCAGAAGCTGAATCTGAGGGAACAGAATGATTTCTAAAGCTAGTTGCAATTGGGCAGCTATGAAATAGATTTAATTTTTTTAAAACCAAAGTTTTAGCCTTTAAAGAATTACTTCAGTAAGGTCCAGTACTTTTTGTTTGCTGCTTACAATTTCAAACTTCACAGTTTTGTAAATCTCCATATCGTACTTCCCATACTATAACAGCTTTAGCCAATTAGCCTGGGGGGAGGAGCAGGCTTCTCCCAAAAACGTGAATAACCCTGTTGTTCTTGTCTCCTGAGAGTCTTCTAGTTCTGTAACAGAATATCCATTAGCAAAACTATTGTATTTCTTTTATTTCTCACTTCTTTTGAATGAGAGAAGTAGGATTTCTTTTTGCTGTTTAAAAATGTTGGTTGAATTTGATTGTGTGTGTGTGTGTGTGTGTGTGTATATATATATGTGCAATATAACATGCTTCTGTTGACATGAAAATCCACCAATTGATGTAAATGGCTTTGATTCCCAAGTCAATTATAAGGGAACTTCTAGTAATTACTCTTAGCTAAAAGTGAAATGGAAACTATCTATTTTGAAAACCAATATAGCATTAAATTTCAAAGCACTGTGCAAACCTTATGTGAATTTTTTTGCATGTTTAGAAACTTCTAGTCACAACCTGTCAAAGTTGACCATGAATTTGTAACAAATCTGAGAATATACCTGTTCTTTCTACCTGTAAAACTAGATTTTTGAGATTAGTGCTGCCTTTTTTCTTCATTGAAATTGCACAGTCCTTTCACAGGCGTTTTTTGAATGTCATGGGACGCATTGTATATTACATGAGAGTAGTCACCAGTGATCTAATATTATTCACAAAAAAAGTTTCCTGTTATTATCAGCCTTTGTAAAGGCTTGAGTCTGTGTAATTCTAAAGTTCTTTCTGACACAGGAGAACAAGACAAGCCAAGTCAGCTGTAGAGAGCTCCAAGCCTGACTCAGCAACCAAGTCCTAGGGTCTTGTGCAGCCTGCAATCTAATAAAATGCTGAAATGGGAATAATGTATAGCAAGGCATAGCTTTTTAGCTGAAGGTTGATTCCGCTGTTGAAGGAACACCATGAGTAGCGTCAGCAACAGTGAAAGGAAAGACAGATGCTAACACCTGGTTTCTGCAAAACAGCTGAGTTTCCTGAAGCTTGTGTTTGAGTGTGTTTGTATCTGGAAAGAGCGGAACAACTTTAATCTATGTTAGCAGGATGCAAGGAATATTGAGTTATCTAATTGTTTTGAGCCATTTTAACTTATTTAACTCTGAGTATGGCTTGCACTTAGGTGACTTACATATTATCTTTTAGTCAAAATATACATTGTATTCCTACTTATGACACTACGTGAAAATCACTATGCCCTAAGTAGTTTCGTTATGTATTAAACTGTCTGGTTAAACTTATCTTTTCTGCAGTAATTTTTTTTTTTTTGCAAGTCCTTTAATAACTAAATATATCACTGTCAGTTAAGCTAGCAGCCTTTCTTTTTCTTGCACAAAAGATTAAGGTTTTGGGTCTTAAATCATTTAGAGTAGCATTGTCAGATTGCTGAAATAGCAAAAAAGAGCCATCATAGTGCAATATTTGGCTAAAACTGTCAACTTTAATCAGAAAACTCTTTTATTTATTGTAATCAAATAAACTCATGAACAAAAGTCTTTCAGTAAAAGCTTATGGAAGTGCATTTGGTAGAGGGTCAAATAGAAATAGGGTTCCAAGTCTAACATGTTTATTGGAATGGGTCACACTGGTACAGCCTCGCTATACAGTTCTGCTACCAAAGGAGATGACTACAAAGGACCTTTACGTTGTTTCAGAGTTCCCAGCATTATCTTTGTTTTGTCAGATACTCTTCTTATCATCTCTATCTCCTAAATGTATTTTCGATCTTCTCCCTTTTTTTTTTTTTTTTGTAAGGTTGTTACTAAAAAGGCAAGTTGCTGCAGGGACTTTAAATCATTTACCCCTTAAATCATGCTTTTCTTGTTCACTTTCTGGTGTCTGAGGAACTTTATACCAAAGTGAAAATGCAGTTGCAAATGTAATTGCTTCCTGTTCCAGAATCTCAGGAGTGACGCCAGAGAAGTTTGTAATGTCTTTTTTGCTACCAAAAACCTACCTATTGATTGGCCTACCTGTGTGACCCTTAAGGAAGAAATTGGAAGATGTCAATCCAACCAAACTAGAAAATATCTACAAGGAGAGTCTCTTCAAAGTACAGCTGTAACCCAATAAGAAATAAGCTCTGAGAAAAGAGTGTTTTGTCACTGCTGAGCCGATGTGTGATTCCTTTTCTAACTTAAGCTTACCGAGAAAGGAGTCGATCTTCAGTATATTTGAAGGAGAATGATGCTTTTGCTTTATTCAGTGTGACACTTCCCCTCTAGCCCTTGTCAAAATTAGCACTCAGTCACAGTAGCATCAAGAGTGTGAAAATTTTAGCAGAATTTGAAAAAAAAAATGCTTGCTGGCATTGGTTGGAAATATGAATTCTGTGGGTGGAAGAACTAAATAGAGAAACTTAAAGACAGTGTTTAGAATTTGTTCAGGATTTTTGTTTCTTGAATGTCTTGAGACTTTAGGGTGAAATTTCACATCGCATACTCTTAAAATAGAGTACGTGGTACATCCTGTGTAATCATCTGTTTATCATCCTGTCCCCATAGGACACCACCGTAGTTGCGGGATTTAAGTTGTCAAAATCGCCTACAGCGAGAGAGGATGGTAGACATGGTTGCCACCTGGAGGTGTCTGAAGAAGCTGGATCAGCCATTTATGTACGTGGGTACCCAACTTTTTTTCATCTTTTTTCCTCCAAATACCAATATTAACATGTTGCTTTACAGTAGAAAAAACCAAAATCTATTAGAATCTGAAGTACTACAGGTTAATTTAGCATGTTCATCGGTAAACAATCAGAACACATTTGTCTGTGTATGTGCATACAATTTTATAATACCCCTATCCATGCAAGACCCAAATTATCTCAGGCCTCCCAGGTAAATTTCTGCTTGTTGAGTGCAGAAATTTTACCTTAATTTGCTTTAGACAGATCTGTAGAGCTGTTCAAGGTGTTCTTGTGCATAACCCAATGCACTAATGCAGACAAGGTACAGGGTGCAAGAGTGGTCTTAGGTCATTTTTAGTTTTCCCTGGGCTATGAGGTTGTACTGCTTTAACTCACATCATTACACTTTGCCTTTGAAATACGTGGATTCCTAGATTCTTAATTTTTGAAAGAGAATTACACCCCTGTTTTCTGAGGAGAATACCTGTTCTTTTGTACTATTCTCACATCGATACTGTTCATCTTAAATGCTTCCATCTGTTGAGATATGGGAGCAGTGATATGGGAGTGTTCTGCTCCTGCTTCTGTTTCTCTGTGGTAATATATCAGCAGTGCATCTTTGTTGTGACCACTGTGTCTTTGCTTCAAGAAATGTTTGCTACCCTTTTTGAGCCTAAGCATTAGTATTTTTAAAGTTATAGGACTTATAAAAATTACAGAAAATTCAGATATTAGTCTACATTTGGAAAGCTGTAGGTGAGGGGGAGAGGGACTGGGTGTGGAATGAAACTAAGGTTTCAAAAAATTTGCTGGAGACACTTCAGTGAGGTATTTCTAATATTTCTTATGGAAGTTATCCCAACAGGGCTTCTGGTGAGAAAGTGTGGCACATTTTTGATGACTGTAATTGTCTACTACTGTTTTAAAAAAACAATGATAGCATTGTACTAAACTCTTAGTGACAGTGCTGCAAACTCCCTTCTGTAGTCAATGAAAAGGAAAAGGCACGATCACTGGAGAGCGATATAGCATTACACTATATGGTGATTCCTTTGAGCCTATCCATCAGATTTGGAAACAAACTTGGAAATAATTATAAAAACTTAAACACAAAATCACATATAAAAGAGACTTACTAAAATAAATTGTGTGCCAATGTCAAGGTTTGAAATTTTTTCTGTATAATTGTTGTCTGACAAGAATTTTAAGTTTAAGAAAATACATTTTTTTATTTGAGAAAGGTATTTTTTTCCAGAATTGACCTCTATAGATAATTAAAGCTTGGCATGCAGCTCAATGAGAAACAAAATGAATCAAAACAACAGTGCAGACAGTTTCATCTGTTGATAATGATGATGTATGGGTAGAAAAAGTATGTTTCATTGAAAATAATAGATAGCAAAACCGTGCCCTGGGTCCGGGCGAATGTATCTAAACCAAATGTACTAAATGTACCAAATGAACTAAATTTTAGGCACTACCTGAGGCACACAGTTGAGTATTGGCAGGACCTCACGACATGCAGTCTAATCCCAAGGAAGACGTGCAGCTCACTGAATGTGTAGGTTGTGCAGAGGTGGTGTCTGTCTCATCATTGACCACAGAATGGAGCTTGAGGCACTTAATTTACTGACACGCTCATCGAATGCTTAAAATTAGTATAAATCATCCAAATTTTTTTGTGTGCTTCACTTTCTCAATTATAACTGTTCACTTGACTATTTAAAATAAATAAATGTCAGTAAAATTAGCTTCAGGAATGCAGTTAAGGGTGGAGAGCAAAACCAGATCACTGGCAGGGGTCTGCGCTGCTGAGGCCACGCACAGCTGTGACATGGGACCCTGTTTCCAGCAGACAGGCTCTGGTGTTGCATCCAGATGGCAGCTGAGCCCTGCGTTTCTCATTATAGGGTGGGGATGTCTTGGCCTTACGTCAGATCACCACGATTAGTTCTTTACAAGACCTTAAACTGAAGATACGTCTGGCTTATAAGCATGGCTCTAAAAGCTTAGGAACTACCTTTAAATAGAATTTATCCCATTCTGGTGAATTTTCCTTGACCATTTTTTTTTTTTTTAATTTTTGATTTTTCCCCAAAGAAGAGTCACTGAGAGTAGACCTGCTCTAAGCATTGACTTGTACACAACCTAAACCTATTTAGGTTCTCTGTTAAGCAAGTCACTATTAGAAAGTACAGTTTTAAATTTGTGGCCTCTGACTTTCAAATGCTGACTCTGCTAATGTGACCTGACTTATATTCAACCAAGTGCATTTCTATTTTAGAAATTTTATGTGTTATTTAAAATAGCTTTGTCTGAGTGCAATTAGAGTAAATATTATTTTATTTTTTCTGTAGGATACTAGTTTCAGAGGTGATTCACATAGCAAAAGTGCCTATAGTGCTGTATTGTATTTGCTTATAGGGTTATATTTGCTTTAGCATTGTCAAATCTTGCTATATTTGCAATGCCTTCAATTTTGTAATTGGAAAGTTTGCTATTTTTTCTCTCCTCAGATTTATACTGTACCAAGAACAACTGCTGCTTCAGAAACTGCATCTGTGGTGAGTTTATATTTGGGATGCTTTTAAACTGCTTGAGACTAACTGCATGTAAATAAGAATGTGTGGAATTCTTTTTCTTTCCTGTTTATTTTAATTCCATGCTCTCATCCCAGCAGTTATTTGTTTAGCTTTTCATTTTGCAAATAGTCTCCCTGGAAAACAGAATAAAATATGAAAAAGTAGTACCTTTTCTATAGTTGCAGTATAGTTCCCATCTCGATCTCAAAATAGGCTGCATGTTGGTTTAGGAAGTATGAACTAGAGAGGTAACTTCCATTCTAAAGAAAATCTTATGCTTCTGCTTTAAAAAAATGGAAATATGAACCTTCCTTTGATTTAAAATAGACTTCATGTAGTGGTCTTAATATTTCTTTTAAATTTGGAACAAGCCTTTATGTGTCTAAATTAAAATTCTACAGGAAATAGTATATTAAAGCATAGAAATTGGTGTATGAAATTTTATTGTTCTTTACTATAAGGTTAAAGATTTAGTACCAAAGATGATACAGCTTGACGACTAATTCAAAACCACAGTTTTCAGTCAGTTTGGCAGAACTTGTATTCTTTAAAAGAGACTAATCAGCATATAATGTAACCTTAAGATGAGGGTAGTCCTTAAAAAGTAGAAGCTAGTCCTTAATTTGTTTAGTCTTCCAACAAGTGTGCTATTTTAATGGGAAGACTTACTTTTTTTTTTTTTAAGATGAAATAAAGCATACCTGAAGGTGGATGGTGTTAAAAGACAAAATTCTGTATGAATGTTTGAATAATTCTTTCTTGTTCCCTAATTTTATCATGCCTTTCCAGTCTGTTGCACCAAAATATGTGTATACTCCTCTGAATCACCTCAAAGATGGAACTATAGTGAATTTGTATGGCGTTGTGAAGTTCTTCAAGCCTCCATATGTAAGCAAAGGAACTGGTATGTAGTATATTCAAGAGATTTAAAATTTCCTCCTCCAAGCAGTTCTTACTATGTTTGTTAAAAAGTCAACCAGAACAACAAATTCAAGTGATCCTTTGACCATGGTTCTCAGCTAATATCAAGGAAACAACAACAAGTAGGTAAGGGATATCTGTGTTGGTTTAGGCAGACTGGTGGGAATAGCAAATGATGAAAATATTTATCAAGCTAATCCTATCAGTATAAAACAGGGAAAAGGACCTGTACAAAAAAAAATAAAATTACAAACGCCCTGCACCTGTCCTTGTGGGAAAGGATTGTTGTGTAACTATGTGCAATTCCTCCTTGAGATTTTGACAATAAGTGTTACAATATGCTATAAATGCAGTGCCAGCATATTTCTTACTTGTAGAAGCTGTGCAACTACTGAATCATTTTTTCTGTCTGTGAGGTGAACACTTACTGACTGTGCAAGTTTTGCTAGAAGATTGTACCGTTTCACTAGGTGCTCAGTAAGTACACAGCTAGGTGATATCCCTGCTGAATTCAATTAAGCAGTAGAATTTCTTATTTGATTCAGAATTAATCAAAGTATTTTCTGCTTATTATAAATTTACTGTGCATTTTAAAGTTGTGGGGGTTTTTCCCTTCTAAATGTATTTCTAATTGAACAAAAAAGAATAGATTATGACGGTGACTGTTGATTTTATGGCCTTAATTATGCAAGTTTCTTGAATAATGTCAATAGCCATGAATTTGGCTTCTAAATACAGAAATTTAAGAAGAAAGCATTAAATCAGAGCCAAGAGTTAGTGGCTTGTCTGCAACAGATTTTGCAACCTTTTGCGAAAAGATCTGTGTCGTCTTACTTGCCTAAAAGCTGCTAGCTGCAGTCTGAAGGTGATGCCCTCAAGATAAGGCATTAAATGCCTTTGTGAGAGCACAGTGCAACACCTGCAGTACCGTGGCTTCCAGAGTGAGGTTTCCTTACGGTTAGGTAGCTTAAAACATAAGTGAAATAGTTGAAAGCTGTGCAGACATGGTGGAACACCCAAAAAAAGTTCCAAGTCCAACTAAGGTTCAACTAATGGCTTCACTTTTTGAAGACCACACAATCTTCAGCCTTTGTTTGAATCAATTTAGAGTGTATGAGTGGGAGAAACATCCTTGAGGTCTGTGCAAACGTGTGTATGGTAGTTTCAGTATGTTCATCTGAACTATATTGATATAATGTGTATTGTGGGCATGCTTAATTACTTCCATTTGGTGCATGTAGTATTCTTCTAGATAAACAGATACACTGGTATGAAAGACCCTATGGAAAGGAAATTTTTGCTCTGACTTGTAGCTAAAGTGTGGCTTCACTGTACTTGTAGCTAAAGTGTGGTCTAGTGCTTGCCCATAGAAAAAACAAGACACGCGTGGGCTGCTCTCTGGGCTACCAAGTGTCAGCTGTACTAAAGGCAGCCACCAGCCCAGTCAGCAGTCATAGCTAGTTACGTTACGCAGAAAAACATACGATTCTTCAAGAATATATTAAACTGAATATATATATATACTGTATATTCAAGATTATTTTAGGTCCACAAGCTAATGAATAGCTTTTGGGAATTCAGCAGCATTTTTACAGACTGTTGACCATGTCAACAGAAGCAGCCACGTATCTGCAGCAGCAGGGCTCAGTGCCCTGGTGTCCGCAGGAGAAAGGTTCGGTGCTTGCCGTGCACTGAGTTGTCAAAATGTATTCCCATTGGTGTTTGTTATAGGTGGTGACAAAGCTTTCTCCTAGAAAACCTTTCTACATTGCTACTCAATGTTGGGAACGCAGTGTTTCCCAAAATAACTCTGAAACATAAACAAAAATGAAGTCTGAAGAATACAAGATAATCTAATTTAAGCATTAACATTTAAAAATAGATGTAGCCATTAAGTTGGGAACTGAGCCAGTAACAGTCCATCTGTTTTTTTTTTAGTAAATATAGTGCATGTTGGGTTTTTTTCCTCTTGAGAGTAAATTAAAATGAGTATTATCATATTCTACATAGTCATTAATACAGTGAAGTTACTTTGCTAAACAATAAATTGCAAATCTTTAAGATGAAACATTGTTTTGTATAGGAAAAAGCAAATGTTGTTAGAGAAGGCTGTGGAAAAGTTGGATGTCACTGTTTCTTCAGAAAAAAATGTTTTCTGATAATACTGTAGCCCAGTAAAAATGGAAAAGTACAAATTCCAATTGCGTTACATTATGAATGTTACAACACAACAGATATTCCTGGTTGTAAATGAAGAATAACGGTAAGTGAAAGTATCCGCAGGAACTCAATGCATTTACACTGGAAACAGAAAAGTGTTCTGGCATCCAATAAGAAATGCAGACTTCCATAAAATACTAAATTAAGTGTGTGCATGTTTGCTGTGGGTATAGCAAATCAAGTTATACTGCTAGCTTAGACGTAATAGTAATAAAAAATATTCTGCCCCTAAAGCAGAATACTTACGGAACTGTGGTGTGATTTAGCTACAGTTAATACTTAAAGAATACTTAATACTTAAAAAGTATTAATTCAAAGAAAGACTCCAGAGGGAGCTCTTCAAAGGTCAGAAATGGGTTCCCAGACATTAGTGAATGGGTGGTGGTAGGTTACCTGGGGGCTTAAGGAGAAGGGTTTGGGGCTGCCAGACTTGAAAAAGGGTTAAAAAAGGGGAAAGCAAAGTCTTCTGGGTGTCTGTGGCGAGGCACCGGCAGCGGGGTGGCTACAGGGGCCTCTGTGAGGAGCGGCCGGGGCTGCCCCGAGCCGGACACAGCCGGTTCCAGCCGGTTCCGACCCACCCGCCCCAGGGCACGGCTGAGCCCCCCGGATGAGATGGTGGCACCTCCGGGAAAACATAGTTAAGAAAGGGCAAAACGCTGCACAGCCACGAGGAGTGAGGAAAAAAGTGCGAGAAACAGCCCTGTGACACCAAGGTCCGAGAAGAAGGAGGGGAGGAGGAGGTGCTCCAGGCGCCGGAGCAGAGATTCCCCCGCAGCCCATGGAGACACCACGCTGGAGCAGATTGATCCACACTGCAACCCATGGAGGACTCGTGCTTGAGCAGGGTTATCCCAAAGGACTGCAGCCCATGGGATGATCCATGCTGGAGCAGGAAAAAAGTGTGAGAAGGCAGGAGCAGGAGAGAAGACGAGCTGTTGCAGACTGACCACAGGCCCCATTGCCCGTCCCCCTACACTGCTCCAGGGAAGAAGGGTGAGGTAGAGGTGTTGGGAAGGAAGAAGTGAAGTTGAGCCTAGGAGAAAGGAGTGGGGGGAAAGGCATTTTAGTCTTGTTTCTCACTATCCTACTCTATTTTTATTGTCAATACATTAAATTGATCTTCCCCAAGTCGAGTCAGGTTTGCCCATGATGGTAACTGGTAGGTGATCTCCCTGTCTCTTATCTTGACCCATGAGCTTTCCCACCTCATTTTCTCCCTTGTCCTGTTGAGAAGGGGGAGTCAGAGGGTGGCTGGGTGAGCGCCTGGGACTGTCCAGGGTTTTCAGACTTTCCTCTTCTTTGGGTCATAATGAAATGAGGATAAATCTGGAGAAGTGATCTTGGAAAACAAGTTTCCTTTGAAGATAATCTCAGGGGAATGAAAAATCTCTGTCTTAAAAAGAACAATAATAATAACACCACATAGTATTTATGCTTTCTCAAATGGAAGGACCAGATAAAAAAATGCACAAACCTTCTTTCGGGTGGGAAATCTCATCACCGATACTCTTTCCTGCTTGACATGCCACTAAAATCTGTAAAAGGCTTCATTGTAAAGATACAAGTATAATCTAGAACTGTACGGAGCAGTATTTTGGTTTTAATGAAAAAAATTGATAAATTATTTCAATATCGATTTATTCTATTTGGTCTTCTCTGCACAGGCTGCCAAACATCTTTCACTGTAGTGAGTGTCTCAAAATCTTCATTTTGTGATCGTGTTTGGTGATTGCTTGCTTATGCTAGTCCTCTTCAAATGCTATCAGTCTTACAATATCTATGTAGTATATAGATATATAGAATGTATATTTTTTTTTTTTTTTTTTCAGAAGTTGGGTGCTCACTGATATTCTCAGCCTGAAATTGTAACAGATTTCTTAGCTATATGTTTATAAGGAACTGAAAAGATTAACTTTATCTGTAATAATTGAGGACATTGCCAGTGGTGAAAAGAGGTACTTTCCTCTTGAAAAATGTCGTAGGTTTAAAACTCAGTCTTAAAAGCAAAGAAACAAAACAAACCACACAAATCTTTTACAGGTTTTGTTTCCTTTGTTCACATTGCTGTTAACCAAACGGGTAAGAAGGAAATAAATCAAATGTAGAGAAGACTACTTTTATTCTTTGAGTAAATGACAGAAGGGCAGCTCTTGAAGGATCGATCACATGTGGTCTAGATTTGTCATTTGTCCAGCTGCTTTAACAAGATTTTGGAGACCTGGGGACTTTGAATATCTTTCTTAGACAAGCACTGATAGCTGGAAATTATTGACAGCCATTCTTTCCAGATATGTAACAACAATAAAGTGAGGTGCATTGATTATCAAAGTAATATGTCTCTGAAACAACTAGTACAGATTTTTGCAACTGATTTCTTTGACAAGATAATCACTTCAGTTTCATAAGTAGTAGAATTTAATAGGGAAAATGATGATGATTTACTTAACAACTAGTCCTTGCCTAGGTGTCATTGATAACTTCCTAATATATCTTCCCTGTGTATTTTCAGTTGGTAATACTAAAAAAAAACCACCAGCCCAAACTCAGCAATATCAGTGGAGATCAGGGACAAAATTTGAAAAGCTTCTGATTTATGAAGAGAGTTGTGATTCACTTGCTGTTTTATCATTAAAATCTCTAAAGAAGTTTTAATTTATTTGGGCTTTAGTGTAAAAATATTCACTACTCAGTTAAATATGTCAATGTTGGTTTTTGTGTTTGTTTTTTTTTTTTTTACGTAACCCAGGGTTACGTCTGCTTGAGAGGGTGCACAATGCTCAATGATTGCTCTGAATTGCCAGGGCATGAAATGGCTCTTGTCAGAAAATTCCGTAGTTGCATTAGGTCTCGCACAATTCTGCATTAATGCATTATCTTTCTGACACTGTGTTAATAGAATCATAGCTTTAAGCTGGTAGCTGCTGGAAGGATGGGCAGTGGAGCCACAGTACTTAATCCATATGGGTCTTTATTCACTGTATAGATGTGCCCCTAGATATGAGATATTGCTCCTTCTTCCATGTATTAAGGCTGGAGCTTTGCAGTCTGTTCCCACTGAAAGCAAGTGGTACCTAATTTAGCCTTGTCAGTTTATATAATCCATAATTAAATATTCATCATATCGGTTACCGTTATTGCATTAGATGAATGTTAAAACACTGGTGAATGAAATGAGTTTTCAGTATGATTATAAATTATTATTTATTCCGTAGAAAGTTGTTGTAACTGAGCATGCTTCAGCTCAGGTTGTACAGTCAGGAATGTCTATACATGGAATTTATGCGTTTTGAAAACTGGGTACTTCCAAGAAAGTACTTCAGGTCCTGTTTGGCACAACAGGCTTTCTGTCTGCTGGAAGGTCTGTTGGAATTGTTCAAAATTACGTTCTAGCTTTCCTTCCCCAACAGTTTAAGAGTCTTAGATATTTAAAATTTTTTAACAAAGGTGATTCTCTGCTCTCTCCTATCTCTTAAGTCCAAGGATATCTCAAGAATTTAACTTGATTAAAAACAGTAAATATGGGGGGGGGAGCGGGGAAGAGCCTCTGTCTTTGTAGTGTCCAACTACAGAGATTGTGTGCTCGACCATGAAAACTTTTTGGGACATTACAATGTGACACTACTGCTTCCCCAGCTCTTTCTCTTTCTTTCTGCAGATTTTTTCCATCACTGTTTTCCTTAATGCAGGGAAGAATTATGGCAAGAAGAATCCTTGCTGCTGATAAACAATAAGTCATAAGAGTTATGTCCCATTTTCCTGGGGAAACCTCCACCTAACTTGTTCTTAGCATATTCATATGTCACATGTTGAAATAAAATCTCATTTTAGCCTAACTAGACATGCATGTGGATGGTAACTATAAAAAAATAATGAAAAGTAGCATTTTCAGAAAGTATGCTCCTAAGAACCTTGTACAGTTCGAGGTCAGCAGTTCTACATGCCCAAAATACAGATTAAGAACAATAAATCAGATTCTTAAAGATATTTTGAAGGCCTAAGTTTTATTTTTATTTTCAATTTTTATTTGATCTGGTGCCAAGTTCATCAAAATTCTTAACCCAGAATTTGTTTAAAACTAAGTAGCTGAAAAAAAATTACATGCGGGCAACTTCAATGAAAACAGTAAATTTTTAGTAAATAGTAGCAAACCAACTTTAGAGTACAAAGCAAACTAGTCGCAGGCTGTTGTGGTATCTGATGCTCTATTTGTGAGGAAGCAGACTCAGAGTTAAATCTGCAGTAGTTTTGTTTTTTAAATTATTGTGTTTTGGTTTGTTTTTTTCCAAATCAGAATATTGAGCATGTATTTAAATTTTGCAGAACAGAATAAAAACTGTTGCAGAGGTAAAGAAAGTGATTTAATTTCTGGAGCCTAAAGATGAGAGTAATATTCTTTGCTCTTCTGTTCACAGTGGTTTGTGTGTGCTTCTTTTTAAAATAATTGCTGTTTCCTATTATCTAATATTGAAAATATATAAAAGTTTAAAAAAATTTAAAAAGGAAATGAAAAATTGAACAGTTGAATAAATAGTTAATAGAAAGAAATCTCAAGACTGTTACTTTGATCTACAATTTACAAATGCAGGCATTAAAGCATCTGTTTAGCCAGATGCTTCTGGTAGTTATTGAATGTTTGTATCTCTTAAGTGCATTGCCATGCTAGAAATAACAAGGTGTAGTAAAATATCTTCAGTTTCGTTCTTTAGAGGTTTTGTTTTGGGGTTCTGCAATATCTGTGTGTGTACATACATACACACGCAGATATATGGGGAGTGTGTGTACATTTGTATTATTTTTCTTCTTACGTTTTGCTGAACATATTGGTAAGTTAGCTGGTTCAACTGCTTGGTTTTAGTCCAAAGACACTTGTGTATTGAATGGCCTCGGTAATTCTTGAAAACAGCATTAATGTTTGGTGTAGTTTTGAAGAGAGAATAACTTGCTACAATAATCTCGCTCTCTTTTTTTGTGTCTATTGAAATACAAGAAACAGAAGGCAATCTCTAATCAGAGTCCTTCATTGCCACCAACATTGTCGACAACCTTTTATCTCTTTGCAAGGGGAAGTTATTGATCCAGGATAGCGGGTTTTCCACTTAAATGTTAGTCAGGAATACATATGTCATTGCCCAAAAAGGGATTCGTAATTAGATCAATGATTTCTACCTTAAAAATTCTTTATACAAGCATATTTGTTAGGAACTGTGAAGTCCTCAGTAAAACCAAAGTAAGCATGTTTAATCAGTAAGTACCGAATGCCTTCCTACAACACCAGTAACTACTAATCTGCAAAACCTTCGTAGCAATTCTGTTTTTCTTAAAATCACAGAAGAATAAATTTGTAAGTGAAGCTGTGGGTTTGCGGGGTTTTGTTGGGCTTTTTATGTATCTTTACACTGTGGAGAGATGCTGACATTCTGACCATGCAAATGACTGATGTAACAGTCCATAAAAGAGCCAAAATGCTAAAGCATTTATAAAAAGAAAGCTCTAATCTGAAGAATGAACCTAAACTGTCATTACAGCAGAGGAAACTAACTTTTCAATGACTGTTACAATTTTACAGGGCTACAAAACATTCATGTTTCAAACTGTTTAAAATCAGGACCTAGAAGCTTGGAGATCAACATTCTCCATGTGGTTAATGTAACCTTCCACTGATCTTGACTTGGTATTTTGTAGATTTTAAGATAGTTCTTGCAATAGTCATGAATTCCTTTGCCTAAATTTCTTTTCTAAAAAGCTACTTCACCAAATAGTTGTGGTTTTTTTAAGGGATGAAATAAAAACCTAAGTAACGAGTTAAAGTAATTGTATTTTTAAAGAACATTAGGGACTAGTCTGAGAGGGTATCATAAGCATACGAGACAGATGCATCGCTGTGTTTCCTATTTAAAACAAACATTGTTTTTATATCCTTGTTAGCAATTCTGAGGTGTTACAAGCATCCTTACAGATGGCTATCCATTGCTGGTGGTCCCTTATGTGATGTTAAGCCCGAGTGGGAGTACCTGTTCTTAATAATTAAGTGTATTAAAAAAACCTATAGGTGCAGTTTGGAGTTCTGTGTAGTATCAGCCTAAAACCAATGCTTTTACTGAGTCAATCTAGTATGAAAGTAAAAACTTTCTTTTATAATATATAAATTTGCTGACATCTATGGTGTCACACTTTTAAGAGAGGCTATTACAAGTAAAAAATACCAGAGGTAAAATTTCTCTTCTTAAGAGAAGTTATCAGTGGAGTAAATTAATCTAGTAAAGGAAAATTGACACCAATATGTAAACTTCCTTAACTTCCTTTTTTTGGTTTTCTGGGTTTGTTTGGTTTTTTGGGGTTTTTTGGTAGCTTGGTAACCAAGGGATTTTGCTTCATTGAAAAGTATATTGTGAAAAATCAGAAGTTGGAGCAATGACATTTATTATATAGTTTCCTATAACACTGGGACATTATTTAAATTCAGCAATTCTGTTTAGAGTTTGACTCTCATTATTTGTGCAGAAAAGTGAATTTAATCACTGAACTATGCTGCTATGGAAAGCAGAAAGCAACTTTCACATTCCAGCTGGAGAACGAAAGACAGGTGACTTTATTTTTAACCTTCAAAAAGGACTTGCTGGATGAAAATTTCTTTTTTAAAAAAAATCAGTCTTTATGCTTTGTTCTTGAAGAGCTTTATTTTAATTAGGTTTATTGTAGAAGCGATGTTTTGAGGTCATAGTTAAGAATGGAAGTCTAAAACTATAGAGACAGAGAACCTATATTATGTATAAGGTGTTCTCTGTCAATATAAAGCAAGTATAATATTTTATACTACTTCAGGTAGGGTGATTATTAGGCTTTTGAGTATGCTAATTGCATGGAAAATGGAGGGAGTGTGTTAACTTTTTCCCCCTTAAATAGGCAGCTGCATATGTATGAAGCTGACTAGGTTATAGCATCACAGCATCAAACAGTAACCACAGTTTTAATCTGGAATGTTTTTGTTATTTCACTCTCAATTCCTATGTGGGATTATATCAATGCACTGTAATGTGTTATTCTGTATTCTCAAAGGATTGTAAATCTATGAACCATATGTTTTTTTTCTTGTTAATTGCTCATTTTGCTCATGTCGCTTTGCAGCTGACCTGTTAAGTTAACCTCTAGAATTCATACCCACAGAAATACAGTAGTAAGTACTTGCAATTTTGTGTCAGCCCTTGGCTATACTTTATTCATGTCTGTTTATCCTGGCAGAGAATGTCAGATTAGGTGATATATGACACTTGGCCTTGTGCCTTTGGTGGGAGTGTACAAGAGAATGCTGCGTAGCAACTTTTGAGTGCGATAGTTAAAAATTTATCATTATTGAGTTTGTGTAAAAATCTTGGTGAGGAAGAGGAGTATCTATTTTATGGAAATACTACAGATTTTTGTATCTGTAGGAAAACAAGATTTTTTTTTTTTTTCTTAGTAAGCCTTCATTGGATTTGTTCTTTCAGCACTTCAGTCACTCAAGTCATGAGATAATTTAAACTTTTAAGTTTAAATCATAGTAAGATTTAAGGGTATATTTGCTGGAAACAGCAAAATATTTCTTTTAAAAGCATAGGCAGTGCACATACAAGCATGTATTTTAAGCCAATCTAAATGTATCTGTCTTCATATCTGGGGAGTCTCTTCACTGAGTTTACGTATGATAATTTTCTTCTTTTGACTGCCTTCTTATAGTATTTATATAATGCAAATCTGATGGTTCTGATAGACTGGTAGTATTGGGTTTTTTTCAAAGCTGTCTAGCAATAATTTATCTATGTGTCTGTCTTTTTGTAAAAATGCAAGATGCAGATTTTATCAACTTTGTTTTAGCACTATAACATGTTCATTCACTTTCCAGGTATGTAAACTCTGGTTTAGTGTCATTATCTCTAACTTGTAGACTTATAGCTAAGGGGAGCTGAGGTTTTTTGATTGCTTGGATTTTTTGTTTGGTGGTTTATTTTTGGGAGTTAAAAAAATATCTGTCACAAGCAAAACAGATTTGACTTGGGGAATTTAATTAATTGCCAGCTAACATAAGCATTTAATAACTGATTCCGATATTGAGAAACAAAAAAGAGAAACATTTAAATGCTTAGGGAAAACACCTTTCCCCCAACTTTTCCCAGGCTCAGCTTCACTCCAGACACCTCTCCTTTTCCCCTTTCTAGTCTCTACTCCCTTCGTTACTACTGCAGGTCACTGTGTCTCTTAGGGAGCAGATGGTGGCACAGGAGGTAGGGGTCACTATGTAGCAGTTTCTTTCTGCTGCTACGTGTTGCTTACTCTTTTTTCCTCTGTACCTTCCTTCTTAGTGGTGTCCTCTGCTACAGCGTGGGTTCCTCCATGGGCTGCAGCCCCTTTTGGGGAGTATCTCCTCTGGTATGGGTTATCCGTGAGCCCCAGTCCCTTCATGAGTGGACCTGCTCTGGTGTGGGCTTACCAACAGACTACCATCCTTAACTATTTCTAAAAGCCAGCGTTTTGTGTACATAAATGTATTAAGGTTGTAATCAGCTTGTAATTGTAATTGTCATTGTTATTCAGCCCTGAACTGTAAGTTTCAGTACATGCTATCATAATGAGTATCCAAGAAAAAAGCACTATGTCTTCTTGATTAAAAGCAACTAGGGCAAGGTATGTGGATGTTTGAGGTTCTAAATATACAGCAAAGTTGATATTGGGTATTTGAAAAGTTCTCAGGCAGTTTAACCAGCTACCATGCTGTGAAAGAGCAGGTGTAGTCTTACTCAGTTTTATGTTTGTAAAATATCTGAGCACACATGCTTCTGTAAGCTGAAAGGGAAACTACAGGTTTCATTTATGGCATCTGCAAATACTGGCCTAATCTAGGCTGGTTTGCTCTGTCATATAACTGTCTTGTTTTGAATTTACTTTTTAGATCATTAATAGAAGTGAAATTCTATTACTGAAGTTTAACTTGAAAAGGGCACATTTCAGATTCTTACTATACTTTATGACTACCACTGTGTGACTGTATCCTTGCAGTATATATCTTGCGTATTTTGGTGAAGGGAAAATAAATAACTTATGCTTTAATTTGCTTTTAGATCTTGTAGAACTCATTACCTCTGCAGAAGACAGTGCAAAAGTAAATCTTCGAAAAGGATTGTACGAGATCATACATATCCTTCCCATTTTATAGAGGAAGTAATTGAAACCTGAAAACGTAGCATGCCTGCTGCAGACAGAAGAAAAAGTTTTGTGTGTTCCTGGCCCACAGACCTGTGCTTGGTCACCCATTTCGTTTTCAGTTATTTGGGCTAATTATCGGCAAGATGGGCCACACTTCAGTTGTTATACTACTGTAGCTAAATTGACTTTGGAAGAATTAGACAGATAATAGCAGGAAAAAATTGTCCATATGGTTGTTCATCTCAAGTTCAATATCTGTATATTAATAACTCCATAATGCCTATTACTCATTCAAACACTTTTATATTTTACAGATTATTGCTCAGTTGTAACACTTGTGGACCCATCAAATGTCAAGTTAACGTGCACTCTTTTTAATGGAAATCTAGATTCCCTACCAAAAATTTACAAAGTTGGAGATATTGTTCGATTTCATAGAATAAAGGTATGTACTAGAATGTGGCGGGGTTACGTGCTTGCCTTTTTGCAGTGAGAGGATTGTAGGAATCATTTAATTCTTCATGTGCTGAAATTAACACACGGAGACACTGGATAAAGCAATTGAGTGGTAAAACAACTGTGGTTATGCTATGGACCAAAACTGGAAATAAACTATCAAATTTTTTAAACATCAGAGCACTGAGCTGATACCTCTTTAAAAAAGTGTTAGATGTTGTTGTGACAACTTCAGAACAGCATTCTTTTTTTCAAATATTTATTAAACTAGTTGGCAAAAATCATGTGGTAGTACTTCTAGGTGAACAGAATTTAACTGACATAAATGTGCACAATTTATTCCTCTTCAAATTAATAGAACTGAGGGATTACTTTAGAGCTTCTGCTGTGGAGCAGTTTAGATCCGCTGGAGAGTTACTCAAATGTAATCTATCTGGGGTTGTTAATGTGCAATATGCTCTAGCTGCTTCTTTGATGTTTATCCTGGCTTACCCTGTATTTATCTGTATCAAAGGCCATGAAGGAATCAGTGTTTATAGCTTTGGTACTGCTTCTGACGGGTGTTTTTCTTATGCCTGCTGCAACTCTATAGGGAAGAGGAACCACACTGCAGAGAGTGAATGGAAGTCTTGTAATGCTAGACCATACTTAAAGAGGTGCAGAATAGTACCAAAGGCATGTTTTTACCATGTTAGATATTAATTTTCAAGATAACCATACATGATTATATAATTTAATTTTGCTTAATTTGCAAAAATGAGTAAATGTCCTGAAAGAGGCCAGTTAAAAAAAAAAAAAAACAGTTGCATATTAGAACACTCTTGAGAGATCTAGGAACTTTAGGATTGTACAAAAGAATGATGACAGAGACAGTCAGTAGTACTAAGCATGTGTGGTTTGATACGCTGTAGCAGGAGAACAAAGAAAAATAACCCAACATGATAGTAAATCTCCAGTTTCAACTACTGGAGATTTGTACCATTGAGATTATTGAGAAAGAACTTAAGATTCAGAAACAATTTCAGTTATTCATGTATATTATACATATATTATAAATACTTAACAATTGAGAGAGAAATTAGCTAGCCTATTCTGCGTTAGTATAAAGCTTCCTTAAGGTAATCTTTATGTATAATTAGAATTAGGAATATTTAGATTTTGAAGCTTGTGTTGCTAATCAGTACCTGAGATGTGGTGTTAGTCTTGGATGTTCATCGAGTTGACTTCATATGGGAGAATCTTATGCTAAATTTTAAATTCTCTCTGAATCCAGTATGGGTGAGCGTTACACAGATATACTCATTTCTGAAATTCAGTGGAGGTAGAAACATGTTTACTGCTTCTGAAATCAAAATACGTATTTTATAATATATGTGTGAAAAAGGAGAAGGTACAAAGGAGCCTGATTAAAAGAGAAGAACTGAGAAGTTGCATGTCTGTGGTAGGTTAATAGTGGCTTTTTTTGAGATGTGGGAAGTACGGGTTAAAAAAACAAAACAAGACCACTTTCAGAGAAGTTATGCATGCACCCTCTTTTATGCAAACCTAATAATGTCTTAGCTGCACTATTTACCTTTACTATAAACCTATCGATATAGTACATGTAAGGTACCTCACCAATCTCCTCAAATTTTTGAGATCATTCTAAAATCCTTATCAACTAGTACTTCATAATTCTCCAAGATGATGTTTCAGTATTTAAAGATAGGGTCTGTTAATTCCATCCCCTGTCCTGGTTTGACCAATTTTGTTTTCAGTAATTTTACTTTTCAGTTAAGTCTCTTCTAAGTAATGGCTCTCTCTGAAATTAATGGCATATTTTTCAAACAGTGTCTGCTTCCAGAGTGATAAGGTGTGATGGTTATAGTTAATACCAAGGAATGGTATGCAGAGAGGCTCTGGCTTATACTTATTGCTATAACAGCCAAGGTCAGCTGACTTTGTTATGTACCAAGTTGGAAGGTCGGAAGCAGAAGAGTGTAAAGGGGTCCCACCTGTGAGGAGGAGCGGACAGGAAGGTGACCCAAAACTGACCAACAGGGTATTCCATCCCATCTGCCTCAGGCTCAGTATAAAGCTGAGGGATCAAAGGGGTTAACTCTCCTTCAGTGGCCAGCATCTGAGGAGGACTCTGTCTGTCTGCCTTTGATCCTGATCCATGCATTCTGGAATCCAGCTCCCATCCATCACTGAGTCCAGTCTGGGACTTTCCCAGTGCCTGCCAGTGATGTGATCATCATCCTGGGAGCTCAATACTGGTTTTGTATATATTGTGTGTATTTAATTACTTATAGATAGTATTATCTTTTATTATTAATATATCCTTAAAGTAGGTTTAGTTTTCTTTTCAACCCGTGTCTTTCCCTTATTCTCTCTGCCTCCTCTTCTAGGGAGGGAGAGAGAGGTTAAACAGAGCATCTGTTGTTCGTTTAGTGGCCAGCCCAGCCTAAACCAGACACCCCCACTTAACACTGTTTTTTTTTATCGCAGCTGAGCTGTTTTAAGTGTTTTCCAGCCCTAATGCTTATCTCTGCAGATGCACAAGCTGACAGCTTGTTTAATTGCTTTCTAACTTAGAAAGATTTGGAGTCACTTAGTTGTCTTTTTCTGGATAGCGGTGTTTTGACTGCCCCAGGCTAACAAACAGTTACTTTGGATATTTTCTTACCTGATCTGAGCAGGTAAAAATATGACAGAGAAGCCTGGTGCCAACTGCTGGGAGTGAAGTGGGCACCTACACTACACCTACACCTACAACCGGTGTAGTATGTGTGATTGCTGTGCAACGCAGTTTTCAATTCAAAAAAGAAATCAACTCCAATTAGAGTTCTAATTACATTGGCTGCAGTTCCTCCTTCACTCTCCTCCTTTTGTCTTCAGGCCTTATCACCTTCTCTTAGCTTGCTGCGTAGAAAACAATAGAGGGTAGCAGAGACCATAGTCTGTCAGAGCTCTGCTTACCAATGAGGACAGATATACATAGTCCTTACAGCGTGTGTTCACATTTCCATGTCCCAGATACGTTTTTGAGAGACTCGCAAGAAGTTGACATTGATAGCAAACACATTTTAAAAATGTCTGCTCCCTGCTACAATTTGGCTGCTAATAAGTAACTTCTCTTCATAGTAATGCAGGTGTTGGAAAGGTCGGATGATTCAGAGCTAATAAGAACTTAATGGAGAGGATTCTGTTGGGATTACTCTGGATAGAGAATCATTTTATTTGCTCAGTATTTGTTGCACAGAATGAAAATTTTAAATGTCGTAGTAACTGAATTGAAAGATTATCCAGTCTTAATTACATTTCTGTTAATATTTCTGGAAGTGCATTTTTATGACTTCTTATGATGATTTCTCATGAATTATAGTACTTAGTGAATTGCAGTACTGTATTTGGGCCTTCAACCACGGTCAGTGCTCTGCAGAGAAGACAGTGTAAGGAATCCCCCCACCCCCCCAACATAAAAATTAGGCCTGTGATGTAATTGTCTGGGCTCCCTCTGTCTTCATGGCAAAGAAGGAGTTGTCTCAAGGGGAGTTTTCTTGGAATTTTTTTTTATGGTTCACTGTGGATATTCTTGATATCTTAAACTAATGACTAATATTTAAGCTGTTAAAGAGAGAGAAGAAGCAACCTTCTGGTACTTACTAAATCTGCAATATCTTATCCTCTCTTGACTTGGGAGTTTTGGCATGTGCTCTGCCTTTCTTGTATTACTCAAACCCTGCCATGAAAATAGAATTGTTAATTTCCTCATTGGCTTTTTTCCAGTATTCCTTATTACCTCTGAGTGATTCACAAACAAGAATTTATTTCCTCCCTCCCCGTGAAGTGAATTGGTATTTCATTTACATTTCAATATTTGGGAATTGGAGAAAAGTGAAGCACGTTCTTATTTAGGTGTTCATTTTGTTCAACGTACTCTAGTTGTCTGATGCAATCACAGTCTAGGATGTGTTTTGGTGGGTCTTTTTCCAGAATACACAGCATTATAGAGCTGTGTCACTCATGTGGAATAGTTGGAGGATGAAGACCAAAGGAACAACCTCTCACTCTAGACCTTACTTATATGACTTCCTCAGCATAACCCAATCCCTGTAGCAATTACAAAGATCTAAGACTTAATTCTATAGCTTTTTGTCACAGTAATCTTGATACTATTCTCCTCTCTTACTTTTGTGCCTTGACTTCTTCCGTACATAGGCTGCAGTTCAGTTCAGACAGGTCTTGGACCAGTGGGTCTTAGATGCCATTCAAAAATAGAAAAGAAAGAACCCAAGGAAATAAGCTGGATACGTGTCTAAGTGAACTAATTTTTTGTCTTGACACAATGGAAAACCTGTATTTTATTTGTTTGTGTTTTTCCATCAAGTTTCTGCTCCAGCTATTCTAGACCATTTTTCAAGTTAAAGTGCAGTCATCTGTCTCTAAAACTCTGTGTAAGATGCTGAGTGAATGGGGAGAATTGAAGAGCATCCTTTTGTGACTTGGAAGCCCCATCCCCTAGCATAAGGTAAATTTTTTTATCCATCTTCTAGAAAGAAATCCTTTTTCATAGCCATCATGTATAAGAATAAATCAGAAGAGTTTGTGGTTAGTATATTGTATTCTTTCTTTACACACATCCCAAGTTTCTGTCTTGGTTTTTGGATGGAGTTTCACTTGAAATATAAACCATGTGCAGGCATTTTTCCCAAATTCCTACAGGTCTTTTTAAACATTCAGTACAATCAAAATATATAATAATCTATGCTGGGGAACTTTATGGATCTAGCAATGGTAGGTCTTAGTATGGCAAAGGGAGTGTTTCCAAGGATAGTGGTGGACTAAAAGAAGTGCATTATTTAAAGAGTTTTCCTGGGAAGGTTCTGGAATCTCGGTGCCTGGAATTTTTCAAGGCTCAACTAGCCAAAGCCTGATGTGACACAGTGCTGACAACAGCCCTGACCTGAGGATGAGGTGGGACTTCATGATATCCTGATGTCCCTGCCAGCCAAAATTGCTGTGGTTCTGTGATTGGGCTTCTAGTACTTCTAGTACTTGGATGGTATCCCTTTTCAGTGCAATCATCTGTAACCCCATCTCTACCTTCATAATATTCAGATCAGATTCTGTGTTTGAGAAGGAGGGGATTTTTTTGTCACTGCTTATTTGCATAAGGTGTCTTGCTTCTGTGTCAACTGAACCCTGTTTGGGTCACACAGAGTGGCGTGTGTTTATATACATTTGTTTAACTGAGGGGAATATGTTGCTCACCAAAGTAACTGTAATTCTTGCAGATGCATTGCCTGTAGACAATTTTGAACTCTTTTTTTTCACTATCGTCTCACATATGCTACGTTTCTGCAGTTAGGAGAAGACTGGGTAGCAGCATGTGAACATTGATCTTCTATTATTTTGTTGTCAACCATGAATCACAAAGATCATAATTTTTTGACTTCTGCTTTGGTAAAAGATACCTTACAATGAGGTCTTGAGCTCGACGTAGACTCAAATTGGAACACAAGGTTGGGCAGTGCGTTTTACATGGTGCAATAATTCAAGTAAAAAAACCCAGCAAACCACAACACAACTTGATGCCTTGAAATAACTTTATATGTGTAAGTAATAATCAAGTTTTAAGCTTAATGTACTCAAGTTTCAAAATATTATTTTGAATTCCTGATCTTTCCGCGAATCAATAGTAAATTTTTTTTTTAAGGAAATCTCCATTCTTAGTATAAGAACATGTACATTACCTTAGTATATGTTGGCTTACAAGGCATTTTTTTATATTCTAAGATGATCTGTGACTGCAGTGGTTTTGTAATAGTCCTTTGCTTCTGCAATTCAGCAGTCAGTTTTGATGGAAAACTACCTTGGAGATGCTATTCCAGCATAGCCTATTTACTATCGCACTTTTCTGTTCCATTGAGTGAAGTAAGTAACACCAGCTTCAGTTAAAATAAATAAATAAATAAATAAATTTAGGTGGTTTAGGCTGCTGTAAATCTATTTATAAATATTTCAAGATTAGCTTCTTTTCACTGAGCATATTCAGGATAGAGTTGTACCCCACAGAAATCACTAGAGTTTATTGTCCATGCAGTCTGTTGAGGTGACATTTCTTTTGTTCTTTAGTTTATAAAAACTATGTCAAAGACTCCTGCAATATGTATTGGAATTTACTTGCCTGCTTAGGACAAGCCAAATACATGCTATCTGCACTGTTTTTGTTTAGCAACCATTATTTATTGAATTTATTTAAAATTCTCAGGGAATTTTTTAAGTGGTAGCCATCTGGCCTACTTACCTGTCCTTTGCCCCCACCGATTTTATTTTTTTTAAATCCCAGAGGCCTCTAGAAATGACACAAAAATCTACTGAGGGCGAACTGTCATATATACAAAAATCTCAGATTAGCTCTTTTCCCTAAATTTAATCCAATTTCAAAGTAGTTTGTGTGAAGAAAATATAACTAGTTTACAGTATCACTGCTTAACTTGATCTGAGATCTACTTAGAGTGCCATAATGAAATGACATTTGCCCATGGATTTTGTTCATTTTACACTCCAGTGATTCCTTATCACTTTAGCAATGATTTGTTTTCAAAGGACAAGCCCAGAGAATTTCTTGTGACCGTCATTTGTTCTGTTGGTCTGACATAAGTAATTTTTCAGCTATGAAATATTTTGTTCTGTAGCCCATTCTACGTTTACTTTTCCTGTTTGTTCTGTTGTTCACTAAATAACATTGTTGAATGCTGTTTACCTTTGAGACCACTCAATGGCTTCTCCACATACCTATGCCTAAGGACGTTTGATTTTGCTTCAAGATCATTGGTAATTTTCTCTTCATGACACTTCAGGTTTACCTTCTTACATATTTTATTGCTTTTTTTATTTTATAACTGCCTTTCCCTACATTAAGGATGATTTTAAATCCACTAAATGAGGGTACTAGGAGACGTCAGAAGTACAGTATGTTCAAGCACAGCCTCATGAATGCTCAAAACATGATGTAAAGGATTTGGGAAATGGGGAAAATAGTCCATGGTGAAATATTAGTGGAAGCCCAGGGGCACAAAGTAGTTTTTTGAACTGTTTTCCTGGAAGATTTAGAGCCTTCATGAATAGTCTAGAGGTCTAGGACAGAATTTTTAGTAAGAAAGAAGTCAAGGTATTTTGATGATGATTTAAAAGAATTAGTGAAGAAGTAAGTAAGTAGGTAAATTGGAAATTAAAACACTTTGAGAAACATTTGACATGTCAGACAAGATACTTAAAAATACGCTTGAAGTATCTTTTGATAGCGGATGAATGAGCAAAAGTGATGAAAGAGACTTTTCCTCCCGTCTGGATGTTATCTATTTTGAGAACGTATGGAATATAATGCCGGTGGCAGCAACTTAAGTAAATCTGTGTATTGGATAATGTCTTGGTGTTATAGTGGAACTTTTTTTTCCATATCATGGGTAATGGGCACGAGTTGATTATGAAACTATGTATTTTACTCATTTATTTATTTATAATATTTATTATTCTAGTACCTAAAGGGGGCTTACAGGAAGCATGGGGAGGGCCTCTATCGGGGAGTGTAATGATAGGACAAGGGTTGCAAACTGGAGGAGGGTAGATTTAGATTGAATGCTAGGAAGAAATTCTTTACTGTGAGGGTGGTGAGGCACTGGAACAGGTTGCCCAGGGAGGTTGTGGCTGCCCCATCCCTGGACGTGTTCAAGGCCAGGCTGGATGGGGCTTTGAGCAGCCTGGTCTAGTGGGAGGTGTCCCTGCCCAGGGCAGGGGGGTTGGAACTAGATGATCTTTAAGGTCCTTTCCAAACCGAACCATTCTATGATTCTATGATTCATTGGCCTCTCTTGTGTTTTTAATATCTAAACCTAAAGGTTAAAAGACTAAAGGTTTTCAGTGTTACAGTGAAGAAAAACTACACCATGAATTGGTGTGCTGGAGAATGCTTAAGTAAATGAAAGTTTATCCGAGAGATGATCCTTAATGCATTTGTACTTTATGTCAAAGTAGCAGGGATTAAAGGAGTTTCTGTCACCAAGATTGAACTGCTTTTGTTTATGAATTTCCAAGGAATACTTGATTGATGTGCCTTTCAAATTTCAGTGTTATTATAAAATTTAGGCCTAAATCATTGGCTGTGTTTGGGTAAAAAAATGTTGCTATTTAGAACTTCTGTCACATCTTTCAGATCCTGCAATTTTAAGTCAGTAGGATTTTCAACCATTTGAAAATTGAGCACAGGGAATCCTAAACTATATTGTCTCCAAATGCTATACTCAGAAGTCTTGTTGCTTCTTGGTAGGCAAATTTTAATTAAAAATGGATGGATCAAAACAGCTAGTTTGAGATTTCTGGATAACGAGTCATGCAGTGCTTTGATATATATATAAAAAGGTGCAGGGAACAGTAAGACTAGACTAGATCCTTGAAGGAATGCTTCAGACTTTGAAAGCTGTGTTTTATGTGGTAGCAGATACACAGCTAAATCAGCAGGATACAGGGAACCTGCCATTTGCAGGGCAGTGGACTTAAGAGTAACTGTGAAAGCTGTATTCATAATTCAAGGGATGAAAGCTGGTCACTGTTTGCTTTATAGAAAAAAAATTAATAGCTCCTAAAACTGATGTTTTCTTTTTCAGTTTATTAGTATCAGGAAATGGGGCTATTGCAAGAGGTAGATAACAGGAGTCTGTAATACCTTTGTTCCGCCATCGCTCTGCTCTGTGACCCCTAAAAATTAATTTCTCTTGTGCCTCAGTTTCCCCATTTGTAAAAGCAATCCTGATGTGTTCCCCACACAAACATTTTGAGATTTATGAATAAAATACTTTGCACCGATGCTCTATATTTACAGGTAGGTATTAGTCTGCCTCTTTAAAAAATTTTTGTGTTAGATTGTTTTTTGTCTACTCACTTTGTTTCCTTGTTAATGTTAATTTCCTAATTTTGTTTTTGTTTTGACTCCATTCTCCTAATAGCACTAGGAACAAAAATAGTCAATGGTTCATTCTTCATGCACACAATAAAACAGAAATGTATGTATATTTCGATGCAGTGCAACCATATTTTTTTTCTTCATATTTTGTTACAGATCAGGGAATACAATGGACAGATGCAGGGAATTACCAGTGCGGGATTTGCATCCTTGACATTTGATGGAACTGTAGGAGCGCCAGTAGTTCCTCGAACCTCTAGCAAAGTCTATACTTTCATGGATGAAGAACAGAAAACAATAGAAGAATTACGTGTTTGGGCAGCCAGTAATCTTTCCATCTCTGGACCGGTAGCAAAATTGTCTGGTGTCCAGCCGATGCTGTACTTTGATCTCACTTGCCAGCTGGTAGGAAAAGCAAAAGTGGATGGATCTTCTTTTCTTCTAAAGGTAGGGGTTTTTTTTTTTTATAATTTTATTTATTTATTTATTTATTAAGACATTGTGATTCAGTTTTCAATAAAACCGGCATATTCATTGATTTAAATAACGTTATGTAGATACATATTTTGAGGTTAAGCAAATTTATGATCCTTGACCATTTTATTTCTATGAAAACAAAACAGAAATCCCCGTTCTCTTCAAAGTTGTTCATCTGATTTATTTCTTTAGAGAGCTTTTGTAAGATGGCATTGGTATAGATCATCGTTTCACAAACATTTGTAGATAAATACTGACAATATTTCTCAACTTCAATAAATCTTGTAGTTTTAAATTTTAACCTTGTTTTTTAGTTAGAAGCAATTATTGCTGATTTTTCTAGATGTGCTGGATATGCAGTAAGATAATGAAGTAAGTAGCACTGTCTAGAAAATGAATGAATGGATTATGTTATCTGTCTTGATGGATTTTAGGTAGCTTCTTTTAGTTATTTAGTTATGCATAAGCGCTTTGGGGATCAGTGCTTACTAAAAGTACAAAATGCAAAGTGCCACACAAGAGGAGGGTACTTTCCAAGGGTGATCCTTAACATCAGCTAAATAAAACGGTGGTCTGCATAATTTTACTTTTTTTAGCTCCAGATGTTTGAATCAGGTGTTATTCTGAAACTCCTCTGTTACTTCTTTTTCTTTCTTTTATAAGTTGGTTGTTAAAATGTGAGTGATGAACAGACTGTTTTGCTTTATTTTATGACTTCCTAAAATTGGTCCTACTGTATTAAGCTGTATTGTAACAGCATTTTTAGAAACAACACACTGCATTATTACTTCATTAAAGCAGCAAAGATTTTTCTGGTGCAGAACAATGCATGCACTACACAGAAACAAACCTCAAGTGTCATCCTATAATATGCTTTGCAGCTGTTACAAATACTTTCATTTAATTATCCCTTGTGAAATAGATGTCAAATGAGACCCAGAAAAATTTCAGAACTTTGTGGACTGTAAGAAGACTGTTCATTAAGAAGTATATGTTCAGCATTGAAGGACCCTTTACAAGGACAGAGACAAGTGCTTTCTTACATTTCTTTACACGCTTTTCTGTGTTTTAAGATCTGAAGTTGATTTTGTCAGTTTTGTATAGTGAAGATAATGACTTGGAGGAGGGAAACTTAGGATAGATTTGGGAAGATAAAAGTTGGAAATCAAATAACAGTAGATCAATTTTTCTGGTATGTAATTCCTTTGACAGTATTTTTTTTTTAGTAGCATAAAATATTAAATACTTAAATCTGTATTAAAATACATCAGACAAGCTTAAAAATAGTAGATTAACATTGGTATGTTCTTGCTAATTTCCTCCAATTTTCAAGCAGGGCAAAATCCCTTTCTCATCAAATGTTGGTCATGATAGAAGAGAAGCCTTTTTAAAAAATTGTAGAGATCTCTCTGGTTATTTTGTTTATTCGCTAAACAAACAAACAAAACCCCAACATTCAATACTAGCTCAAATGGAGTGATCATTAAATATTATTATTATATTATTGTGGTTATAAATTTTATAATAATGATTTAAAGTTATCATGTCATTCCAAGTATATCAGTTATATTAATGGTTGATTATAGTATAAAATATAATTATTATTTTAAGCATTGAGCTCATGTAGCTAGTGAGGATTGCTTCAAAGACAACTAAAATGAATTTCAGTGATTTTGGGCATCACCCATAGCACAACTTTTAATATTACACTTGATAAATTAATTGGGATATGCACAGCGCCAGAAGCTGACATGGCATAAAGACGGTATCACTAACTTGTTAGTGCTTACCTTTTTCTGAGAATTTTGTTATTCAAACTGTTGGAGACTAAAAAACTCACACTAGAAATTATTCTGTCATTTATGCCTTTCATGAGAGTTTTACTATTATTCTTTTATTGTCAGTTAAATTTTCTATGGTAAGCTATGCCATACAATTAGCATACTCTGCTGAAGAGAAAGGGGTTTCATTCTGTCTTTCCCATTTCAGTGTTTTGCCAACCATGGTAATCAAAGATTGTCACTAACTATTCCTTATCTCCAGTCCATTCATGACTAGTAATGGAACCATTTGCTGATTCTTATCCAGAATTAATTTAATCAGTGTTGGCTTTTAGACTAGTGTTGTTTTTTTGAAACTAGGACTTCTGGGTTTTGATCCATAATTTGAGTAAAGTGAAGCTGGCAAGCTCCTGAGGTAGCGAGCTTGATCTGTTTTCATATTTGTGCAGTAAACAAACAAAACCAACTCCTTTTCTAAGGATTTTTTTTTTTTCTTGTAAAGAAAGCTTACTGGCTTACAAATTCCTCTAAAAGGTACCCTTATGCCAGCCCCATTAGTTCCTCTGGTGAAGGACATTTTAAAGCTAAGTAGTCATCCTTGTATCAGACAGGGAGCATTCAGGTTATTTCAATCCATTTGTCAGATCCATCTCCTAAGTGTAGAACTACCACAGTGTCCCAAGGAAAGCCAGTTGAAAAATAATGGGAAATTCAACAAACTTCAGGTTCTTTATTTTGTCAAAGTGACTAAATTCATAATATATATGCACTAAATCTGTGTTCCTCAAGCTCAGTTCTGGAAAAGGTTTGATAATTCAAGCAATCAGTTCAACCTCTCTTTCAAAGGTGGTTTTAAGTATTTCATGGTATAGGATCAGAAGGTAATAGGCTTTTTTTTTTTTTAATCTGTGGCAGCACGTCCCACCTCATTATCTGGGTCCTTCAGAATACACTCTCATTTGGGAACATTAATTTGATGTTATGGGTCATGTTCACTGTGAACAGTTTTCCCTTTTATCTCTTGATTTTGGATGAGTATTTTAACCATGAGTTATTCTCAGTGTATTTACACATGGCTTTGCTGATTCTTGGATCTTTTCCTGTGGGTCCTTTGATCCACAGCAGTTAAGCATAAGGGGTAGAAACCCTTTAACTATTAAGCTTTAGTAATTTTTTTTTTTCCTCCCCCTCTGCAGCGCCTACCTCATGGGACAAAATGCCTTGGTATCACAAACTGTCTGAAAACTAGCTTTTGTTGAACCTATATGCTTGAAATCCTATCAAATGCAGCATTTCAGTCTTACAGTCCAAATGCCTCTAGATTTTTCTTTTTCTGTGCCAGTATTTCAGACTGAGAAATCTTCAGACTCTATTTGAGAAGAGTGTATCTTCAGGAACTCAGGAAACCGTAATTTATAGAATATACCGTAAGCAGCTATCACTGCATCACTGAAATTTTATTGTTTGATTTAAGTAGTAAATCAAGTAAGATTTTGGTTCTGAAGTGCTAAGTCTGTTGGTAATCTTACTTTTTCACAATTACTTTGATAGCTCAAAAATATCTCTATTGATATTTCAATAGGTGACTGTACCAAGAACTTAACTTTAGGCAAAAAAAATTTTAGAATCCTCATTATTAAGTATATGTTCAATACCGATGTTTTTCTAATGTGTTCTGGATAACTAGCAGTGTGTACTGATGTAGGAGATCATCAGTAATTAAGGGACCATATCAGCCTTCATGTACTGTAGCTGGAGTAGTTAAAAAAAAAAACTATAGCAGGATTAAAATATTAAATATAGACAGTTCTGCATACAGTGAATTTTAACTGCTGGATCAACAGTTGACGTTTTGCTAGCGCTGATATTTTTTTTTTTTTTAATATTAACAAATCCCAAGTCTTAACACTTGATCATATTCTCTACAGAGTTTATTTTATACTCTGTGGGGAATAATAATAATAATTAAAAAATCCCATGAAAACTAATTTAGGTATTTTAAGGACTTTAAGACTCAGACTCCAATTAAGATTTCTTATTGTTACCAATTTTTAATCAAACATCAAATTTGTTTAAAAAAAAAAAGTTACTTAAAATCTCAATGTAAAGTATTCTGAGCATATTGAAGTAGTTCATTTGCATTGCAGGTATGGGATGGCACAAAATGTCCTTACCCAACATGGAAGGTGCCTGTGGAAGCAAGAGACCTGGAAGGAGAAAAAGTTCTTCTTCATCAGCTGCGAAATCTAATGGTAGACATTCTAGTCTATGATAACCATGTACAACTGGCAAAATCACTTAAGGTAGTGCACATTTTGGTATTTCTAATGCTCGTTTTGTGGCCTATTTTCTGCTTAGAACTCAACTTCAGAGAATGTATTAATTCAGTTCTGCTGTTAGTTTCAGATGTTCCTCTTTATCTTTCACTGTATTTCCCATACCTTTTATTCGAATGCAAAACTCCATCAACATGTGTAAAACAGCATCATTATCCTAAAATTGCCATGAAAAAAATTCTTCCAATTAAGCAGTTCTTTCCAGGCACTGGAATCCTGGGTAAATAATACACTCAGAAAATGTATTCTATGCTATAGAATTATTTTTTAAATGATATAAAGTGGGGTTAAACTTGTAGTCCCATTAAAGGCCTGTAATTCTAAAGTCAATAAAAGATTTTCTGTTCTATAAACTTCTGCAATTTGCAGTGCAATCTTCATTTAGTGGGTCAGTAATGTTGATTATGCTTAGATAGAGAAAACAACAACATAATTAAACATTTGATCTTCAGCAATACTGCCATCTTGCTTCTGAATATAGTAAATTAGCAAAGAATACATCTTTCATTTTATGCCTTGCCCTCTATACCCAAGCATCGTTTTTAAGAAAGCTTTTTGCCAGAAAATAAAGATAAGTGATAGTCATTTGTTAGGCTGGGGCTATCAGCAGACATGAAATCAATTTGATATATTAATGCCTATTCATAAGTAAATGACAGATAGCAAAATAACTTGCCTTTGTGTAAGAATTCGTAACAAAACTTACTCACAGAAGTATTTTGTTACTTACAGGTTATCTTCCAGAATTTTTCTCCAGCTAACTAGCGTAATCTATTGATATAAATAACTGCTGATGTTCCAGTGAAGCAATATGTTTTTAAAATTAAGGGAAACAATATTTTAATATTGCTAAAACGTATTTTCTTGAGCTGATGATACTCCCTTTATTACTTTCCCATTTATATTCAGGAATTCCTGTTGAATATGTGGTACTTAGGATGTCTTCATCAGCTGTCTCCATTTTTTTTCCTTCCTTTCTTTCTTATCTCTAAAACATCTGTGCCTTTGTTGGATGCCACACTGTGAAGCAGAAGCTCTAATATCAAAGGGAACCATTACGAAACCTGGTTTGACCTACTGAGCAACATGGGCTATTTTTCTCCTTCTGGCTATGTCCAAAGTTGCAGTAGCTGCAGTCATGCAAGCTGTACAAGCTTTAAGTTAGGTCATTTTTAAACACCACTTCTCAGTGGATTGACTTAGTGGAGTTACTGAAGAAAAAGTGCTGGTATTTTCACCATTAAACTTAAGGAAGATGTATTAAGTTCAGGTTGCAATAGGTGCAATTGATTTTATTTCACAAAATAATATAAAGATAATAAAATTTTGGCAGATTCTTCCTAAAATGGAAGATTTGATAAAAGGTTTTTTTTCAAAATAGTAGTGGAAATAATTTTAAGTCATAAGAAAGTATAATAGAAATACTCGGTGTTAACCTGTATAATATTTATTTGGTTCAGGGTCTTGTTATGCAAGATTTTTTCAAAAAATCATTTATGTAGAAGTATAAAACTAGAGAATGTTTAGTGTATGCACGTGCACCTTCCTAAAAGTGTGAACTCGAGAACAGTGTGGACCAAAACTATACTAGATGGTTTGCCAGTTTATGGTTTCAGAAACAATAAGTGTGCACTATTTTTCAGCCATCTCTTCTGCATTTGACAGTAGCTTCAAATTGCCTTTTTTAATGTAAATTGTTACGGAATTGTTAGGTTACACTCTCCCATGTTGTCGTGTACCATTTGCAATGACAGCTGCAGCTCTGAAATGATGTTTATGTAGGAACAATCTGTTTTATGCAGCCTTGATACCAAGAAGGGCAGATTGAAAAAAAAAAAAAAAAACAAACCCAAAACAACAACAACAACAAAAACCCAAAAAAAGCCCACAAACCTGAAATATTTTTTCTTATTTTAAAATTGTATCTGTGCATGCATGTTCAGACAAGGAAGCTCTGAGTAAGCACTACAGTCTAGAGAAAGTGGGTAATGTATTACAGTGAGTTTTTAGTGAATCTTGGGGCACAGTGTCAGGGATATTCCTCCAAGAGTTTGTTAAAAGCTCCTTGGTTGGATTGTCTGTCCAGAGAACACTGAAGATACAAGCATTTTATTCCATTTTCTGCGACAGTCACAATTTACTCAGTAAAATTAGACTGTTGATAGAATAAAATGATGACAAAGAAATCTCACTGAATATCATCGGCCATAAAATAGGCATAAAAATTAGTACAGATGATTTTGTTAGTGATTCCTGTAGATAAAGACAGCCTCTTGTCCTGAGTGTCTTTCCGGCCAAATGCGAACATTTAACTGCCATGATAAATGACCACTCCAAATTCATCAGTGTCTTAAATGTGAACACAACACTACATGTTTTGAAATAATTATATTTTGTACACTAAAAGTTGTTTTAGTTGGCTAGTTAGAGGGAACTGCATATGTGATGTCTTCATTTTAATTCTTTTTAGTCTTAATATGTATTTTTAAAATAGTCATATTTGATTAGAATGCAAATAGGGTATTAGTATATTTTATATTACTGCAAGAAGTGTGTTCTTACTGCTTTAATTTCATTTTAAATAAGCTTGCTTTAAATGAGGTAGGTAGCTCATAAACAACTGCTGTAAAGTCAAGTAAGGAGTTGGTTTTGTGCTAGATTTTAGTGATGGCTCTGTAAATCACGGTGTTTACTCTAATGTAGCTTATAATTTCTTCTCAGTCAAGTGTATAAAGTGTGCTCGGTCTGCAGGCATTCTGTGAACAACAGAAATACAGGAACATCTTTAGCCGTGACACCCCCATTTGCTCGCCGCTGCTAACAGTGAGCAATGCTGCCTCCCAAAGGCATTCGCGGAAATAGCACCCCGTCTTGCGCGGTCAGATCTGGTGGTCGGTGCTGCCATTCATTACCTTCCTCACTTTTTCAGTATTTGCCAATGCTGATTATAATGCATCTCTTTAGTATATTTCTAAGTGATATCATAATATAGAAAAAAAAATAACATTTTCTTAAAAGGGATTCAATAAAATGGATATATAGGAAGACAGATTTTTAGCATGATCATAAATCTTGGGAAGTTGAGTGTTGCATTAAAACATGTAATTCAGTTGACTTTTGCATGGATTTCAGCACAGAAGTTTAGAAGACAAAACCCGTACTTTGTGTCCTTGGCTTCTGGGCTCTCCTCTCCCATGTTTAATGTTTTATGTTTGTACATACGGTAAATACTTAGTTTTTTCATACATTGTTTTTGAAAAGAATAAATTCTTCTATTATAATAGACTTTTTCCTGCTTATAAACAAATTACTCTTGAAAAAAAATAAAAAAGTTTGGCATTATTATATTGACATAAGGTTATTTGATAACCAGAACTTAGCTAAGAACTTCTAAAAAAACTTCTAAAAAACTTTCTCCAAAAGCATTTGTCATAGTCATTAGATTAGCTTTATAATGTGACTGTCCCTTGCATTTTTTGGATATTCAACATAATAAAGTGAAATTTAGCATCTGGAAAGAAAAAAAAAAAGCCTTCAGACAAGCCCTTTAACCCCATCTAAATGCGTGTGGTGTCCCCTTGATATGCTTTGAATGAACGAAATGAGCAGCCCCCTAATAGTGCAGATCAATTAAAACTCTAGTAAGTGCTCCATGCCAGAAGCAAAATAGGTGCAGGCTGAAGTGCACTTTTTATGTCCCTGGTGCCTGGATTTGAAAACATGCTGCCTTTATTATGTATGATTATTGTTTAAAAGAGCAGTTTGATACCGGCATTATATAGTCATAGTCTATTCCTTGATACAGAAGAGAATTCAGAAGCAAGATGCCACTCTATCTGCTTTTACGCATATATACGTACGTGGATACATGTCATACTTAGACCTGGCCAGTCCAGTCTTATAGGAATACTTTTTGTGTTTCTACTGGTTAAAGTTACTCTAAAGCGGGAGTTAAAGCTGAAAACTTAGCAGGCTGGCTGCTGTAATATTAGTGTTAGTTGAACTAAATTTAAAATAATTTATCATTTATATAGGGCTATTTAAAAGATACTTAGAGCAAATATAAATCCAGGTTATTGAATGTGTGTAGCTTGCCGGCTATCAGCTGGATCTTAGGTTATACTTTAAAAAAATATTTGGGTGCTATTAAATTTGATTCAAAGGCCTTTAAAACACATCAAAGGGAATTAACTATGTAACTAAGTCTCCAGATTATCTACGTTTAGAACCTTGGTTTTGGTTTGGGCTTGGGGTTTTTTTGGGGCGGGAAGCGGATAATGGGAGTGGTATTTTGAAATAAAAGCAAAGTTACAGAGATGTGTTCGATGTTCAGCACTCCTTAACTGCTTTCTTAATAGGTACTTGTATTAGTTAGCCTATTTGTGTAACTTGACAAAACAGTTTCAGAGAACACAAAATAATTCTAAGCAAAACAAGAAGCGTATTCTCCATGTACCTGAGGAGAAAATCTAACAGTTAGGAATAATGCCAAAATCATTCAATTTATAACGTGTTGCCTTTTGTGCTGGTGCTGAAAAAATATTATGTGTAAGGTAAGAACAAGATATTATAAAGAAGTCTGGGTTAAACAGATGTATTTGTCTGTATCCAGAAACAGATAATATGCCATTCATGATGATGGACATGAGGTCAATTGCTGAGTGCAATCATACATGGACAAATCACAGCACGTCAGTCTCTGGAGGGCTGTGTTGTGAATATAGAAGACAAATTGTGCCCTCAGGAAACAAAAATATTGCCTCGTTTGATCTATGTTCTAAAGTCTGCTTGAGAATCGGATTTTGTAAGAAGGCTTATGCTGGTTCTGAATCAGCCTTTGCTGCCAGTACTGTTGTCTGATAAACCAAAATAAACAGGTCACCCAGAGAGGTTTTGGAGTCTCCATCTTTGAAAATATTCAAAATACAGCTGGAGACAGCCATAAGAAACCTGCTGTAATTAACTCTGCTGTGGGCACAGGGGTTGGACTAGGCAGTCTCCAGAGGTCCCTGACAACTTCAGCTATTCTGTGATACAGTGAAAACAGGGACAAGAGCTTCATGAGGCCTAGGATTTTCCAAGTAAATAGCTATCTTTGTGTTAGCAAATCTTTTTTTTTTCTTAAGATTGGAAGTTTTCTGAGAATTTACAGTATTCATACAAAACAAGCAAGTGCTGACAATGAAGATGTCTCACATATAGAATTCCATCTTCATGGTGGCACGTGTTACGGTCGAGGAATAGGAGTCTTACCAGAAAGTAACCCAGATGTTAAGGAACTAAAAACGTAAGTTCTATATATTTCTTTTTTTCTAGATGTTTCTGGAAAACTGTAGACTAATGTAACAACTGTACAGTTTAGAATTTTAAATGCATGTAAGAACCAGAAAATCCGGAACAGAATATGTCTTTAGCACCGCTAAGATAAGTATTTGGAGCGATAGGTAAATAAAGGGTAATTTTTCAAATTGAAAATACAATAGGGATTAAGATTTTGGTTTTATAGTGCTGTAATAACATGGCCTGGCCACATTAACATACTTACTCTGTTTCATAGTGGCATGTGATCTTTTAAAGATAATAGCTATGGTTAAGCAGGTAAATTTGAGCATATCTTAAGCATGCACTTATGTGTTACTTGGAAATGGTGAGACTTAAAAGATGTTTGAAGTGAAGCACATAATATAAATGCTTTACTGAACCGTATTACATACATAAGGAAAGACTAAGTAACCAAAGTCCACGTTCCTTTATCAGGAATTCTGTTCGCAGTGGTACAGATTTCTTTTGGCACTATACCGTGTTTAAACTTCCAGAAGTGTTTTGGAAAAGAGTGTCTCATCTGCATCATTAATATACAACTTCTGGCTCAATTAAGTTTTATGTCTCTGCTGGAAAATTTATGTCTGAACATTATACCTGTCTATTGATAAACAGTAGGTTTCATATAAGTATATGTATAGTCATATGTGTATATATGTATGAAAGATTTCTCTAGCTTATAAAATATTTAGCTATTTATTTTTAGGTTCTTAGAATCTGTGGATCTGGCAGACAGCCAGAATATGGAAAGCATGTCTTCAGTGGAATTAGATGGCACTTTTAACAATGTTACAGGTAAGAGCAATTGAAAGCTGATTTGCTCTTTCTTCTAACATATATATATGGTCAAGATAAGGTCATGGCTATTGCTTCTCTAGGTGTATAATGTTACTTTCACATACAAAGCTTTAGAGAACTCTTTTAGATTATTAGACTGGAAATTGACATTACCCTCTCCTCCTCTCTCACAGCAGAAGCCTTTTCATACACACATGGAAAAAACTTTCATAGGAGATACTGAATAAATTATTAAAGATGGTGTTCTTAATCATACTATATTAGATCATAAAGCAGAGTGACATAACTCCCTCCCTCTAAAGGGGGATTCCTCAGAGGCAGGCACTGAAAACACTACTAAACAGTTGCTTGCTGAGGAGCCCTGTTTGGTGGAATGTTGTGTCAGTGGCGGAGTTGCAAGGTGCAACACCATGGAAAGGTAGTATCTTATAGACAGTTCTACAGATCCAATATTATTCTTTTAATGGCATTTTTAACCCATAATAAGAATAACTAAAAGTGAATTAAACTCTAAAGCTAGTTGGATGTAGTCTGCATCTTTTCTTTTAGCTTTTAAAATCCTATGTTACTTACCCAGTAGTAACATACTGTGACAGAATATTTCTAAAAGGGTACAAAAATCAAGAATAAATAAATACTTCATGTGTAGACCAAAACACTGAAAATTCAGAAAGAATTTTACACAGTTCTACTGCACTGTGTATGTATAGTGGAGGTTGTTCAGAGGCGGGACCACACAGTCCATTTTTTTTATTTTTTTTTTTTAGAATAATGTATTTATGTTCCTGTCCGGAAAGATTACAGAGGGATGAATACAGTTTATGTGAGCACTATTATTCACAGTATACCTTTGAAAAGTGTTCATTTTGATGGGCATTGCTATTTAATATATGCAGTAATTTCTCCTCAAATATATTAACTCTCGATATCTGATGTTTGTCTCCTGCTTACTTTGCTTTTTCCTTTTGGTATATTGTTTTCATACATTATTAGTATTTCCATTTTCCTTTGTTTAGCTTTTTGTTTTGTGTGTCTGTCTGCCTACCTATTTTTGTGCCCACATGATAAAGAAGAAAGGAAGGAAGGGAAATAATTAGGAAATTCTTCTTGATTTTAGATCTTGAATCACACTTACAGAGATGTCAGCAGTTATCTGTTACAGGTAGGAAACATTTTGACCTCAAGGTGAATTTTATTTTTACTAAAGGGCGAAAGTATTTTTGAGACATCAGCTCAAAGGTTGAAATAATATCTTTTACCTATTACAGTAAGAGCTGTTCTAAGAATATAAGAATATAAATGTTACATTGGTTTTATTCCATTTTTAAATGAATATGGCATGTTTATATATTTTATTTCTTTTTGTTTTTTTCTACATGTTGAATTTCTATACCCTGAATTACCTCATGCTCCCACAACCTGTTGTGATTTATCTTAAAAACTGTAGTAACATGTTGTATTGATAAAACTGAGGCTGCAAGTGGGGAGGGAACAGAAGGTGGGAATTAAGGGAAAATGCATACCTGCAATGGCCTTTTCCCATATTCCATATACTATGGTGTTTAATAGATATGCATGGTTGGGTTTTTTTTGCGTGTTTTATTTTGCAGTATTAACAGATCATCAGGATTTGAGTAACACAGAACTGAAAACCATTCTGAACAGCACAGCTCCTCAACAGTATCGCATTAGAGCAAAGCTGAGAACTTATAAACCCCAGAAGCTCTATCAATCTGTTAAACTTCATTGTTCCAAATGCAACTCTTTGTAAGTGTTTCACACAGTAGAAGTAATTAGGAATTGTTCTGTATGTTTTGGTGTCCTGGTTTGGGATGCCTAGATTTTCAGTGTATTTTCATCCTCTTTTTTTTGTGTAAAATGAGCTAAATATAAATGTATTCCATATTTTGAGCAAAGATTGGAAACACACTGAAAATAGATAGGAAAATTTTAAATCATCAGATGAGGTCTATTTACAGAATCCTTTGAGTGGTTTCAAAACGATCATTTTTCTCTATTTTTAAATTTGGCAGTGCATTTTTTCCCATACTGAAGTTGTCTTTAGAGTACCTGTGTTTGTCTTGCAGTTTTAAAATAGGATATGTAAAAAGGTGTGATAGTCTCCAAATGAATGGATAAAATATCTTTGACTAAAGTATATCTTCTAGAGAAGGCATCTTTTCTTGATCCAAAACTCAGGGAAACACCATTCACCCTGGTGTTTTTGTCTTTTTTCTGACCTGAGTCAATTCACTGACCATTTTATCATTGTTATTTCCCCTTTAATGCTGTTTGTCATTGTATCAAATAATGCTCAGTCAAATAATCATATGCCATTTCTGCTGTATATTCGTCTTAAAATGAAAGAATGTTTGTTTGAAATGGCCTATTTTTGATTAAAATACTGAGTGACACGTGTTGCAGTGCTATTCATGATCATCTGAATCCTGTATCACTTTTTTTGGCTGACTTAGCCCACCATCAATCCTAAGCAAGCAGCTTTATTGTTACTGGTGTAAACTACTGCCTTCTTTAAGTCATGGCACATTAGCATTCTACTAACCTTTTGAAATTTTTTGCGCAATCCAGATTTATTGGATACAAACATCACTGAGACAAGAAAATGCCCCTGCTATCCTTGTCTTAACAGCTTTTGGATGCAAAGTAGCACGCTTGCAGCTTGAACAATATTGGTCCTTATCAGATATTGTTACAACATTCTCTTGGTTGCTAATGTAAGAGGAAGTGCTTCATCATCTTCACAGCATAGAAGTACATGGTCTTTATTACCAAGTATAAAAAGGAGATAATTGCCAACTATCTCTGCCACTTTAGTCACTTTTTTGATATATTTGCCAACTCTGTATAATAATAAGCAGATGCAATTGATGGAATTTTGTTTATTCCTTATGAACTTTTTCCTCATCCCACAATTTTCCATGACTACCACAGCTTTTTTTATATATTCTTGTCTTGTTAGTATCTTCATTTTTGTTTATTGGAGTTTCCTCCTGTTTCACATATTGCTGCCTTTTCTTTGTCACAGAATTAGGGCAGACTTTTAACTAGATAGATTTGTGAGGCTTCAGTTAGTATATTTCCTACTACTACTACTACCACCATCCTGCTGCAATGATGGGACTACTTGCAGTGCTTTTCCAGAAATTTATCTTCTCTTTTGGGTGAGCTAAGCGGCCCAGGAAGGAAACATGATTTAGGGGAATCCTTTCCTCCTACATCATCTGTTGTGGCAGAAGTTGTTTCATGTTCTAGCATATGTTGAAGAGCCTGACTGGACAAAGTTCAGTGCAAGGTTGATCCTTTAACACTTTATGCAGTAAGATGCATATAATGCTTTGGGTATAATACCCTTGTGAGAGATGTATTTTTGGTTTTTAGACTTCAACTAAAAGCTTCTCTTTACGTAGCAAAATATGGATATACATGGATCTAGTTTTATTCATGTGTCCACATTACAGGCGTTTAAATCCTTGTGTTTAGTTTAGTTCAAAACCACTTCATTCCGTTCCCACCTCTGTGGAAAATCTACAGGCAGGAAGGCTGGAAGAGTTTAGTGGGTATATCTGGTGACCTGTTATGTTCGGTCCATTGCTTTTGCATTTAAAATAGTACTACAGGAACACAGGTGGAAAGAGTTCATGTGAACAGCACTGTATTCATGAAATGAAAGTTCAGATTCAGGAAGACCTCTTGTGTGCCAATTCTACAGTCATAGCAGAAGAATAACAAACTTTGGTTTCATAGGCAGGAATTGTTCTAGTCACTGGTGGAAGCAGCTGCTCTGGGGTTTGAAAGTGAAACCGTCAGCATAATCTGCAGGAGTTGATGGTATTTATTCTTTAGCTCCACTCGGAAGCTTGGTACCTGTTTTCTTTCGGTGTATTACGAAATAGCCCAAGGATTAGCCCCCTTTTTTTTTTCTTTTGTCCTTTTTTGTCACAGTTTATATTCCACCTGAAGCCAGCAGGTCTGTCTTACTTAGGAGAAAACATTCTAATTCATTTTTTCCTTTGTGTGCCTACCACTGGCTTTTTGGTAATATTGGTAAAATTTGAATGGCCTGCATTTCTTCTCTGTGGATGACAACTGGAAATGCAGGAGTGGTGCACTTTAGCAGGACAGGAAAGAAACTGTGTGGTGCAGAGTTGCAGATTTTCCCTTTACAGTACATATGTTATGCTTACAAATGCTTAAGTTATGCTTAAATTTATGCTTACAAATACTTAAAGGGTGGGTGTCAGGAGGATGGGGCCAGGCTCTTTTCAGTGGTGCCCAGTGACAGGACAAGAGGTAATCGGCACAAACTTGAGTATAGGAAGTTCCACCTAAACACGAGGAGGAACTTCTTTACTTTGAGGGTGGCAGAGCACTGGCACAGGCTGCCCAGAGAGATGGTGGAGTCTCCATCTCTGGAGACATTCAAAACCCGCCTGGACGCGTTCCTGTGCAACCTGCTCTAAGGTGACCCTGCTCTGGCAGGGGGGTTGGACTAGATGATCTCTAGAGGTCCCTTCCAACCCTGTGATTCTGTGATATGTGAAGCTATTCTGCTCCTGCCCTTTTTTATCCACCCCCACCCCCCCCAATATGCAAAGTAAAATAAGCTAGAACATAAAACTTGAAATTATCTGAGTGTATACGGTCTTTTCACTCCACTGAAGTGGTATGCAATTGTGTGTCCCTTTAAGGCCCAAATGAAATCATGTAAGGCTGATATATTTGTTTGTCCATGGATTTACATATGTGTGGATGAAGCCACTAGGCTGCCTCTGCTCCTAAGTAAGATTAGATTACTTAATATATTTATTAGCATGGAAATTAATTATCGTGTCATAATTTGCTATATAACTCTAAATGTTTAAACTGATGTAACGCTCTCGTGACTATATTTTAGTATTTATTCGGAGTACTGCCTTCCTTGTTCCTAGATTGCTTAAGAAGCAGCTGTTAGATTTTGCTTATTCATTTTGGAAATTATTTTAGGCGAGAAGTTCCAGATGCAGATAATTTTGACTTAATTTTACAAGACTCTGCAGTTACTACCCCAAACCCAGAATTACACAGTACATCCTGGTATGATTCTGTAACGTGGACCACACAAGACCAGAAACAAAGGAAAATAGCTATCCATTTTGTAAAGCATGATGAAATGCTTCAACAGCCTGAAGATACTTTGCTTATGATAGAAGGTAAGATAAATTGAAAATATACCACTTGTGACACAATGCCTATTCTGAGTATCGCCAAAGTTAAGATACATTGAAGTTGTATTCAGTGTAAGTAGTGATGATCATAAAGGCATCTTCAAAGAAAAGAAAAACTCAACTGGAACTTCGTTACTGTTGTTCAAACAGGAAGAAGTCATCTGTGAAGGTCTTATAAGGTGCTTCTGTCTATTTTAAAACTATACCACTAAATTTATTGTTGCTTCTGCTAAAGTTAACATCTGAATATGTTTTTTTTCTAGCTGTGCTTGCTGATTTTTCAGTTCTGATTTGAAAACTCAGAGTCTTCTAAAAAAACCCCTACTTTTAGTTTTGATGTGGAAAAGTTTTGGAAGGCTTCTGATAATACAAGCCTACAATTAACTTTGTCAGCCTCTGGATGTCAGTATTGTTTCAGATTAATAAAGCTTCTCACAGTGTGAGGGTTTTTCTGTTTGGTTTGGTTTTTATCAGATTTTCTTAGGCAAGAGAAATAGCCACTGAACTTTAAACAAAGCAATTTAGCAAGAACACTAATAAGGAATGCTTTGAATAGAGTAAAAGTAATAAATAATTACATATAGTACCATTCCGATTTTAAAACAAAGTCTTCAATTGTGCTCAAGTAGGGGTGTGAGTAAGCAAATGCAACTCAGGTGGTCCTTTCCATAAGGGTCAATGACAAAACTTCTTCTCTTTTCTGCTTTGTTTTATATTCAACTAGTTCTGATAGCAGCTTTATTTCTGACATATTCCAAGTTGTATTTTTTTTTTCTTGCAATCTAACCTTATCTTTGTGAAAACAAAAGGAAAAATAATCTATTTTCCTAAAATTAACTGGATGATATAACTGGCTAAATCTTTTTCAAATATTAAAATGTCAGCAGCTAAGTAAATGTGTATGTGAATAGACGTGCTTCATGTTGGAGCACAAGGAAAAGGCATAATCAGTGTTTAGCACTTTTTTACAAGAACTTGAGTCATGAACTTGCCAAAGCTACATGCTGTTCTCGTTTTTATCTTTAAATTTTTTGAGGTGGAGTTTTTGAAGTCTCCCTAGAAATCTTCCCAACGCTTTTCCAGATCCAGACCACCCTCAAAGGCCAAACACATTATGACATTTATTAGACAGACACAGTCTAGATTCTACTCGTTTGTTAAACACAAGCAATTTGCTCTTCTACAACACAGTACTCTATTCTTCCCCATAATCATTAAGCTGAAGCAAGGACTTCTTTTTGAGTGTTTGGCATCTATTGAGCTGGAATTGAGGAAATAGTTGGATAATGGACAGAATTTTACATGATCTTGGAGTGAGGGCAATCCATAACCATTGCTACAGATTAGTTGAACTGAAGAGTGAAATGTTACGGTTAACATGTAGGTTACTGCTCCTTGCGTGTCCTCATTATTTGTACATGAAAAATCACTGTGATTCATATCATTGTCAACCACTGGTAATTCTCTGTGTTTTGTGCCAGTCTCTTAGAAGCCAGAATACATTTGTTTGATGTAACTTAGTATTGCAGCAAAGTTGAAATTCTGGAGACCTTTTAGCGATGTCAGTTAAAACTACCCTGAATGTTGTATGTTAATCTTTTCAATTAGTTCAAATGTATATGAGAGTCTTTATCTGTGGCACTGTTCTTGGAAAACCTTTGTTTTCTAACTTTTTGGGAAGCCATTTCAAATATCTGTGTCTCTGCTTTCTTTATTTTTTTTACTAGAAGTTAAGTTAATTTAGGAGGTTTCATGTTGTGCATTTTTACATCACCAGTAATAATGCGATTTTATTGATTTTGTTGATTTTATTTTCTTCTTTAGTTACCTCTGCAATACAAGTAACAAATATATGCAAGCATCACTTGTCATGAAGTCTTTGAAACATCTTAATTATGGTTAGTGGTAAATAACACAGTTGTTGAATATATTTATTTTAAAACAATTTGCTCAATTTCTTTTAATTTTTGTTCATGAGCTGATTAAATCATATATTTTTTTATTGAACTATTTCCCAGTAACTGTTCTCTGTGTGTTAAATTAATAAATTTTCCACATTTCCACTGAATTGGTGAAATGTCAGAAAGATTCCGTAATCAGTTCTGCAGTCCATGTTACAGAGACTGAAAACAGGTTATCTCGTGATTTATAATAAATTTGAAAGAACTTTTTCCTGTCACTGGAATTGGAAAGCTGTAATAGATTAAATTTCTGCTGTGTTCCTAGCATGGCCCCAATTTAGTAGCACTCAAATTAGCATCAAGTTTGATGGGTTTGCATTTCCCACCTCATGTCAATTATGACATAGTTGAATAGCTACGTTTTCATAAACTGCTGTTTAAAAATTAATGGATTTTTGCCACTTAAAAGCTGAAAAAACAGTTACTGAGGAGCAATTGCAAAAAGTCCGTTTATTCTTCCCCCCTCCAAGAAAATTGCTAGTAAAATCATAGTGGAAATTATATGAAAGTGATGCTAACTCAATACAACTTCATGATTACAGTGATAACTCTAAGGAAGATATTAAGGCATCTGCCCTGATAAATGTCCATCTTTGGCACTTTGAGTCCATTGCTGAGTAAGAATGAGAAGGTTATGGATCATTTTTTCAGTTTTCCATAGTGGGTCTCAATTTTTATTGAACGTCCTGAAATCAACATCTAATCAGCCAAGAAATGCAAGTTGTTCTATTTATTCTTGATTGCAGTTTAAAAAAACATGGTTTTCTGTTTTTAACAGGTGGAACACTAAAAGAAGTCTGGAAGCTTACAAAAAGATTTAAATGTGTTATTCCTGTGAGATCCACAGAAGATAATCTTGAATTATTAGATCTTTCAGCTCCTTTTCTTTTACAAGGGAACATAAAATACTATGGGTACGTTAAAAGCATTTGTTGACATTTTAGTAGTTGCAGTAATAGGTAGAGATCATTATCTTCAGTAGTTCAAATCACAGTGCTCAAGGTGTAATTTACCCAAAGATTCTTTGATACAAAATACGTAACATGATCAGCAGTACTTAGATCGTGGATGAAATGTCATACTGCTACCTTGTATCAAAGGACTCGACTGCAGTTGGAGTTTATCTTGCTCTATAAATCTTATGCCCTTAATTACACAACACCCCAGGTTCAGTCTTGCAGTATACTACAGAGATGGAAATGTGCATATGAGTCCCTTTAGGCTGCAGAATGCCTAAATCTTACTCTTTTAATCCAGATCTTCCATTTTTTGGCCAGAAAAATACCATTTTCTGGTCTTACTCATTAGACCAAAGTCAAAACATATATCGCTTTGAAACTGTAAGCCTTTGTGTTTCGTGTTTTTTTACAGATCATATTTAAATAGAGACACAGAAAATAATTTCAGGCTGTCGTTCCATGTCTCATTCTTTCCCTCTCTCCTACTGTTGGGAAAGCTTTGGTTTTGGAAGAAAATACAGGGTTTTGGACAGCCTTTCCTCACCATTTGCCATTTATTGAGATGCACAGCACTTCAAAATGTCTTACCTATTTGTAGATGCCAGTCGCTGTAGGGGCAACTTCAACAGATTTCTGAATTCCACAGTTCCAGGGCTATGGAACACGGTATGGAACACATCTAGGTGTGGTATCTGTGCTGTGCCATGCAATACCGTGTTCCTGCTCAATGAGAGCTAGCAGCAATATGATCTCCCAGTACTGCACAGCAGCATGTAGTTCCTGAGCTCAGAAATACCAGTCTACTTCATGCAAGCTATTGAGTCCTCCCTGTCAGCAGTCCTGATAAGCCTTCAAGCAGAGGGCTGTGTTGCACTGCTTCAGTCCCGTACGCAGTAAAAAAAATTCTGTGCAGAAATATTGCATGTTTCACATGAACCCTAAAGCTTCCCATAATTTTGGGCCTGATACAATGAATACAGATAATTATTTCTCTTTGTTGTATATTGTTTTGACCTTTCCAGCTATTAACCCAGCTACGCACAGCTCACCTTCAGACATAGTTCTCTGTTTAAATGGCTCTATTGTAAAAGCCAAACGCCCTGTAACGTATTCCATGATTGTTTATAGGTATTTAGGAAGGAACCTCACAAGGATGTTGACATTTCAGAGCTTCGTTCCACGTGCTTTTTTTATCAGTACTTAGCAACAACGTTTTATCAGTACTTATCAAAGGTTAAAAAAGATTCTGTATAGTAGAATGGAAAGCAAAATTATTTTTGCTATAGGAATGAGCTCGAATACCTGTATAAATATTTATGTGTGTGCATATGCATATATATTCATATACATATAAAAAAATAAACACACACACACTTGCATATAAAACCAAAATTCACAGCTAAGTTACTTTATTGGAGTTTGTGTGTCTTTTTAAAGGAAAAAAAGTAACTTAATTGAGCTTGCCATTATATCACTTGAGCAGAGCTAGTGCTATTGATTTTTGTGATGTTTTGCATGTAATTCTAAAATATACTTTTGCACTCCCACTGAGTAAGGAAACCAGATTCTTATTTTCATTCTGTGCAGAAAGCTTCTAGTATAAATACATCAGTGTTTGGTTAGTCTCAGTATCTTGTTTTAAAATACTAGGTGCAAGCAGTGTTCAACTCCAAAGCCTATCAAGAATCTAAGTTCCATTGCAGCAGAACAACGACCATCATGGGAACCGACTGAAATAGCACAAGGTCAGCTGACATCACATTGTCCTGAAATAGTTTTGTGCCTTGATTCTGAAGTGTTTATATGAAATAATTTGATTTCTGGGTTGCAGTTTTGTACAGAAAGCATGTAATTTGTGGTTATGCTTGAGTATAAAGCTGTAAAATTTATTCACCTTTTACCAGTTGAGATAACATAGTTCCTTTTGAAACCATTACAGTATGAATTAAAGGATATTATGTGTTGAATAGTTTTTTCTACCATAGGTGTCACTTGTAACACCTATCATAGTACTGATGTGATTAATTTTTTGTCGCAGATGTCATTTTTAAACTGTGTACTTGCTTGCAGTCCTAGAAGTTAGTCTTGCTTTTCGTTTTGAAGATACGGTTTTCCTGACCTGAACTAAAGAGAGTCTTATTTAATGACTAGTACAAGTTAGACTTTTATCTTCTACAAGCTTTACCAATGCTAAGCATATTCTGGAGAGTCTGCAAGAAATAATGTTCAAATGAACGTAATTATACCATAACATATATCTGTGTTATATGCTTTGTGTTTTCCTTGTGTTATTTTATGTCGTCAACACATTCAAATGCTGGAGGTAAAATGAAGCTTAAAGCTTCACAACACATTAAGGACAAAGAATATTTTCATGTTTATCAGTTCATGTTCTAATATATTAAGTTGGAATATCTAGCAGTATCTAAGCTTGGTAAAGACTTTATAAAAGAAAAAAACTATTGAGCTATACAGTGGTTCTCTTGAATAAACTGTCATGATTATGTTTTATTAAATAAATGTAAAGTGATATATAACTGGCAGTGTTACAACACCTGCAATTGACATTTAATTCTCAAAATGAAAACAATATTCATTAAATGCTTTCTGGCATTTAAATTATTTTATGTATATTATTCTTTTATCATCTATATTTTCAGACTAAATGATAACCTGCAAATAAATCAGATCAGTTGAACATAAAATGACTAGCCAATTCAAGTAAATGTACCCAGAAAAGACTAATGCAGACTTACAGTAACTTTGTATGTTTAAGATCTTTTATATTTGCAGCATAACAGTACTGCTGCCAGTGAGATAATGACTGTAGTCATTTACTTATGCTGGAATATTTTCAGAACTATCAGTGAAGTTTTTCTGAATAAGACTTTGCCTGGTAATTTTTACTACGTCATATGAAACAAATTATTTTCCTCAGAAGATACGTTTTCAGGTGAAATGCTATCTTCTTTTCACTGAATTAAGAGCAAGTCTCCTTTAATCTTCCATGGATAAAAGAACAGGAGTAGGAGGAACCTACCAAGGCAGGACCTAAGATCTAAACAAATACTAGCATTTCTTTTACTAGGATAAGAATAAGTACTTAAAAAACTTTATGCATTTCTATAGACTTACCTATTAAAGTGTTCTAGGCAGATTGCAATGCACTCTCAAAATATGAACTACATTTTGCTATTCAGAGGCTCTGTTTTTTGGCCTGTCAATTTATACTTTTAATTACAGTATTAAAAGTCAGTTACTATTAAAGGAGGGATATTGTCAGCTTCAGTTATTATGGTTTGTCTTGAGTATCCACCCTACGAAACAGATCAATATTTTTTTCTACAGTTTTAGGTATTGAGCCGCTCCAGTATGTTTTTATTATGAAGTTTACATTGGTTGATGGAACAGGAGCACTAAATGCATACCTTTTTGATTATGTAAGTAAATCTAGATAAAGGTAGACTATACAGATTATGTAGGTTTGGGTTTTATTTGTTTTTAAAATAGCAAATGTACATACAGAAATAATCATTCTATGTTGCCTGCAGTGTTTTGCAAGGACAGTTACAAGTGCTGTAATGTTATTAATACTGTCCATTAATGAAGAAGCACAGAAAGTAATTTTTAGTAATTTTTCAATAAAATATCAGAGTAGAGAATATGAAAGCGTAAAGACAAAACAGAAGTTTGTAGATAGATTATTTGGTATTTCCATAGACTTTTATACATTTCCTTGGCTGAATTTCTCTTTTATCGGCAATGTTAAGTTATGCAGCCTGAATGCTGTGTGAATGATGGGAGTGTTTCAGGATTTATCCAAGTAACTTCTGGATTAGCTCGAAATGTCATTATCTCTTTTTTTTAAATCTCGGTAGAATCTATCCATTCAGTAATTCTTGATTTTTGTTTCATATGAGCATGAGGTAGAAGAAGCCACCTTTTTCCTCTCTACATAGGTAGGACTTAGCTATAGCTATACGGGTATTTGTCTTTGATTCCAGAAGCAGTTTATTCAGCTACTTTGCTAACCTTAGAATTAACCTATCTTCAGTTTTCTCTGAAGCAACTTAAGACTATTCCTGCCACCTGAGTCGCTGAAGAACAAATGGGTTCCTTGTCACTTCACACTGTAAAATTATTTTACCTTCTGAAGGCTAAAAAACTACTGTTCATTTTATCTTCTTCCATATAAGAGTTGTTTTCATATCCCAATTTTTTTTTCTTCCATATCAGAGTTCTTTGAAAACTCTGGCCATTCTCACTGTTGTTCTGGATTCTTCCCGGGTGGCCCAGATCTTCCTTGAAGTGCTAAAACAGTACCCTATCGTGAGGCATTGCCAGATAATTCTTCTGTCAGTGTGGTGATCGCTTGATTTCTTGCTTACTGATTCCTGGTATAATCCCTTCATCTTGGAGTAGAACCTCGTCTTTAAGAAATTATTCCTCATTCTTTGTTTGAGCAGTTGATTTGGTTGGCTTAAAAGCTGTATTTTATACATGTATCTGGTGGAAAGTGGGGGGACGTGGGTTGTTTTTTTTTTTTTTTGTCCTAATAGCTCTCAAGTTTGTCAGAAATTAATTCTCAGTCTTTACTCCTGTATGCTTGCACTTCCCCCAGCTTGGTTTTGTCTGTGAACATAGTGGGCCTATTTGCTATTCCATAAAGCATGTTGCTATTGAAAATTCTTAAAATCACCAGACTTAGGACAATCCCCTGCAGAATCCACTTTGGACATCTCCCATTTTGACAGTAAACTACCAATTACGCTTCAGGATTTTTTTATTTATTTCCTTTTTACTCTAATTCATAAGCTTTATTATTAGGTTAGTAGTTTGATGCATGAGGATGGTTTGAGTTATAATTTTTTGTGATGCTGAAAGTGGAGGATTTGTGACTGACAAGAGCTCGTCATTGCTTCCTACATCTTCAATTTAAGGTCAAAGATTTTTTGTTTTGTTTTTTACACACACATGCACACACCAATTTTAGTTACTACCCTAAGTTTTGAGATGGCACATCAACCATTTTGAAAAGGGAAAATAATAAAAAAGTTAAAAGAGTTTGGTAAAGAAGAGAATTATAATCTAAAATAGATGAATATTACATTGTACCTTTTGTCCTTCTGTGTGTTTTCTTCTCCTGTTTCCCAGCAATTCATAGCTGGGAATATCAGGATCTCAATAGGCATTTGGAGTAATCTGTCTACCCAAGTGGAAAATAGTCAGTGTAGTGGCACCTCAGAGTTCTAACTTTGTCCAAAATGGGACAGAGAAACAATTCAGTGGGATTTTTTTCCCCCACAGCAATACTATTTAATGTGTATATATCTGCACATTTTCCACCATTGTACTAAATGACTTTGAATGGGACTTTGAAGGGAATGCTCTTCCTTGATTAATTTTATGACTCTAAGTAAAAATAATATTGGAAAAATTTTTGTTGTGTTTTCTCAAAATACACACTGTATTAGCAGCAAAGGAGGTCAAAGACTGCAATCCCTGTTTCAGCTACTCATCTTTTCTTTCTGCTGTCCTTTTTCCTTTTTATATTGAGAAACTAAACTGCAAAAGGAAGGTGGGGGAAAAGGTTTTAAACCATCTCTTGATGCAGAATTCCAAAAATCTCTACTTCAGGGTAGCTCAGATTCTTACCAGATACTGCTCAGTACACAGTTTAGCTTCAGGAAAAAAAGCACAATTTCTTCTGAAGTGCCAGCTGCTGGCATTCCTGCTGGTGGTACTTGAAAGGCAAGTCAATACCTTCCAAGCCTAAACTCGGGTCCTTCAACACCACCTGAGAAGGAACTGGGCTACTTTGAAGTGCAACTTTACACTAGCTTCCAGTCGCACTTCTGTAGGAACAGTCTCAGTTCTTTTCTTTCCTTTCCTCTTCATAGGAAAAGTAATAGAAGGAAAAAAATCGAAAAGTTTTATAGTGAGAAAAAGAATTGGAAGAGTGAGAGGAAAAAGTAGCTACCTGTGTCAATTTTGCTGCCGGATTATCTGCTAACTTCTGATCACTTCCATTAAACATGTCATACAAAAATTATACAAAGGCAGATTATTCTGTATTTGTATCTTTTAACAAAAAGGAGAAATTGCCATCAAAAACCAAAAAAGGTTAATCTAATGTTTTGGTGTTCCATTCTTTATTTTACACCTCCATTCAGAAATGTATCTCACAGCATAAGCCTTTTCTCCATAGTTTCTAAAACTACCAAAAAATGAAACTCAAACTAAGGGAGTTCCACTTGCACGAACCCAGGTTGCAGTGCCGCCTTGTTTTCAAAGGACTTTGTTCCTCTCAAAATATTCTGCTCACTGCAGTGAGGGACTGTTGAGAAGGACTGACCATCCTCTCCGGCTATAATGTTATGGAGGTTTATGAGGAATACCTGCCAATTATATATACAGATCTACATGTGTGCTTTGTGGGTGGCTGTAGTCCCTGAATACTCAGGGGTACTGAAATGCAGACTTATTTTTTTCAGAATGTTTGGGTTTCTTCTGTATCTGAACAGTTTTAGAAATATTTCTTTTGTTGTGTTCTTTTGTTGTGTTACCTATCTGAATAATTTTAAGTTCCTTTAAGGATAAAAGAACATGCAGTCAGGGTTCTGGCTAATGGTTTCTTACCCCTCTTCCAACACCTCAGCTGTTTCTGTTCTCTTCCAGGAGAAGTTTTTCCAAATTCCTGCCTCTGAAATCTTAACTAATAATTTTCTTCAGCAAAAGATGCAGATGACCATGAATACGCTCAGTCCTCCAGGAAGAAAATTAGGTCAGCTTGCCATTATTTGAAAAGGGGGATGGGAAGGGAATGAGTCTTCAATCTGCTATTGCTAATGCAAAGTCTTAGGACTCAACTTCTGCATGGGCAAAACTCAAAACAGAAAAATGCAGGAGTCTGTAAGAAGGGTTCCAACTAATTTGTTTTGATATATTTCTTTAATGGTAGAACTTGCTTTTGAGAAAGAAAAGTAATGGTTCAGTAAATTCTCATGTAGCATGCAGTGATGCGTGAATACTGCATGCTACATACATGCCTGTGCAGGCGGTAACATGTCATTTGTATTCATATGGAAGTTAACCGGAACACCCTTGCACTGAATGTCACAGCACATTAGGGAAAACTGAAAGGGAATTCAGCGCATGGCACATGCTTTGGATGAGATTCTACTTTTGAATGCACATGCTGATTCAGAGCATCCCTTGCTACAGGAAACATCCGTGGAAATTGAGCAAAAACTTAATCCAAATCCAGTCATGGAGGTTTTTATGCAATATTTCTGTTGTGGCAGAAAGTAGCTCTGCCCAAACCACACACATCCAAGGTGGCTATATGTCTGCTGCAGCTCCAGCCTCTGGAGTGTGCTCCCTCAGAGTACCTGGCTGTCACCGACCACCACAGCCACGCTAGAGTCTACCATACCTATAAAAACTGGCCCTGTTGTAAAGGATATAAAGGAATTTTTCTTTGAGACCGATGAAGTTGTCTCATTGAGACACATGGGGATGAGATTTTATTATTGGAAAGTCTTTATATGTGCTATACTGTGGTACAACTACTGGTAGCAAGTGTTTGGGGGGAGTGCTGGGGTAGGGGGCAGGCTTGGAAGATTGTCACTGAACACCATTTCAGATGGTGTGGGAAATTTTAAGATAAAAATTGGAATTTCAAAATTAGTAATTCATTTTTCTTCCTATTAACTGTTGTATACATTATATGTATACATATACTAGATATCCTAGTTAAGATCCTGCTCAACTTATACTTCTCTCCTATGAAAGTTAGAAATGAGTATTAAATAATAATTTGGATTTTGTTTGTAGATGACTTGCCATGGCTGGAATGTTTCGTCAGGTCCTATAATGTCAGAGATGCGGTGAAAGATCAAGTTTATTACCAAATTTTTGACACTACAGTTGCTGAAGATGTTGTATAGTGATGTGTTGCTAACAGAAGTAATCCAGTAAGAATCCAATTTTGAGGGTTTTTGGAATCAGAGACCATATAAAAAAAATCTTTGTTCCTTTCTTAGGAATTCAACTTGTATGTACGAAGTTTTAGTTTGTATATTAATATGAATGGTAATTATACTTTAATGTACTTACTGCTTTCCTGGCGTACAGCCTTGTGACCTGAGTGCAAGTAGAGGTGCTAAGCTTTTCACTGGAGGCTGCCTGGCTCAGGCTGATGGAAGCAATCTAGTATCCATCTGTCCTTCAAAAAGGACAGCGATGAGGTTACTCTGAACTGGTGAATTTTACTTAGAAATATAGTCAGAATGATGCTGCTTTGTTCATTTCTGTATTAAAATAAACAATGTCAGCAGAGATAGGGAAAGGGAGCTCTTCAGTAAACTTTCTCTCAGACTACTTTGTGCAAACGTACGTTGCTGTTCTCAGTAAGCCAGCTTGACAGAGAGGTGGTCCATTTTTAGACATTTCTTTAATTTTGTACTGATACGTAGACAGAACTCTTCCTGTTATTCATGCTAAGGTAACTGCTATGTCTATCAGTTACCACAAATTTTGTTGGAGTTGTGAATGTCACCACGTAACAATTATCACTAAAATTAAAGTCAAGCCATGAAAGTAAGGTGGTGTAAAACTGTAGAATTAATATTGACATTCACTGGATAATAATGATTTTTAAGGTGGCCCTATTGGGTACCAAAGTTGTTAGCATGGTTGTTAGCTGGATCTGTGTCTTCAAAGGCTTTCACATATCTTGCTAAATTTACTGTCAGGTTACACTGCCCAGATCTGCCTTTTCTGTCTTACATAATCAGATTGTATAACTAAATTTAGAGGCACGAAACTGATCTAGTGATATCACAGCTTCAAAATACTGCTGGACTAGAAAAATTACTTGGTGTTTTTACTTTGCATTCAGAATTTCAAAGAACAAATTCAAGACATGTTTCTCCAATGATAATTAATGCAGAAATTCCTGTCAAATCAAATGCTTCCCATCAGAGCAAAATTACTTAATATTTACAACAGCTGTTTTTTAAGGGAGTTCAGAAGCAAGATGGAATACTTGTAAGTAGATTATTATTTTCATAGTAGATGACATTTCATTTTTTTAATTTTTCAGGGCTGTTTAGTAGATTATGCAATTTTTCATTTAAAATTTCATCTAAATATCTTCTGATAATTTTCTGTTAGTATAAAAAATTACACTGGGTTTGTATGTCATAAACCAGGAAATTATGTTCTTTATTGATTGGTGTATAGGGAGAACCAATATTAAAAGTGGTTTGTGGATATTTCCTTTAAAAAGTAAGAAAAAAAAAGAACTTTGGAATTGAACGAGCAGTTTACCACAGAGCAGTACTGCCTTATGAGAGCTTGCCTGAATCTGCGAATAAACACATAAGCAAACAATAGTTATAACAAATTATTAAATGGACATTACAAGATTTTAGACACTGGCCATATCCATATTATTTAAAAATTTAGGAGTTAAATTGAAGGCAATTCTTTTTATGTTTCATGTATATGGTATACGAAAACATTGGAAGGAAATGTTTTTATTTTTAGATTCTCGTTAACAACTCTGATTGATAGATACTGATTTTTTCTAAATAAGTCTTTGTAAAGTAATAAATAAGAATATGTTTTGAACTTCGGTGTAAACTAAATCCATTTCCCCACATCCCTTGTCTGAGATCCCTGCCAGTAAACTCTACATACACACCACTTGATTTTTTTTTAACTACTGAATATTCTGTTAAAATGTTTAATAAAGATTTTTCCAAAATCCAAAGGTTTTCTTGTACTTGACTTTTAGTTCCTTGTTCGTAAGACTGAAAACTTTGTCATCAATAGCCTTCATTCAAGAAAGTGCTCCAAATGAATGTTTGTATAGTTCGTTAGATTGAAATATACATGCTTAATTCTCTTTCTAAATATAATTCATAGAAATAATTAGTAATGAAAAATGATGTATTTGACAATACTAAATATCACTGTATAGAAAGGAATTAGTGTGCAGACAGTTGCAAATGTTTGTGTCTCATTGGTAGCCTTTATATGGAGCAATGGAAGTCACTGAAATGGGACTCTGACCTTTAATTACTCATCCTGGTCAACGCTGAGGCCTGTGAATAACTGACCGGTGGATGGAAACCTTGAGATTGCTGTGTTCTGATCTTACAGCACTGATGGACTCCAGTTTCTGAAAGCTGAGCATCCCAGGCAGCAATTACTTTTAGCCATTACCAGCAACCTCCTTAAATAGAAACAAAAGTCACGTTTCCCTTGGTCAGTTTCTTAACCAGGTATGTGATTTAGGTTTCTAAAACATTAATAAAAGGTCAAATCTCTATTTTAGTGGTTTACAAAAATTGCTGAATTAGCTAGTAATGTATTTAAAGGCACTCAAAAGTTGAACCAATAGTAGATCAGCATAACATTGGTACACTCGGAACCGATGAAAACTCCTGGTGTCTCATCTTCCTCCATCCACGCACATCCCAGCATACAGGGTAACTGCATCAAAACATCAGCATCTTGTTAGAAATGTGGACTAAATGGCAAATATGCATGGAATGTGAAGTAGATGGCACACAGCAATGTCACCACAGGCAAGAGCAAAGAATATCCAATTGTAAAGGAGAAACTGTGAGGGAAAATAAAAAAAGCTATAAAAGAACAATAAGAGAACATGAGTCCATCCTTTCCAGTTACACAGGTGAGTGCATAAAAATGGTAAAAGTATAATTAAAAAAAAAATTAATGAGCATTTTCAGAAAGAAAAACGAACAACAGAAAACAAAATAAATGTGGAATAGTATTTTCAGGAATGCCTGTATGATTTGTCTTCTTGAAGTCCTTGTTTTAAGGGGTTTTAAACACGATTGGAAGTCTCTCTAAACTCAATTGAATGTAAGCTCTTGGGTGCCTCACGCTCTCTTGAAACTCCATTTGGAAAGACAGGATGTAAATAAATAAAGTATATTGCAGAAACATGGAGGCATTCCTGGTAGATGACCTGCTGTTCGGTGGTGATTGAACTTTCTCATCAGCTTTTGCTGTTATGGGATCCAGAGATTTACAGACAAGAGTTTGAAATGCTTTGCTTAACACTAATCCTTTGGCTACTGAGCAGCAGGAAGTGGGATTGTAAAAAAGACGGTAGAGCCCACAGGCTGACAAGCTGAGGTTTGCAACAGAAGGAAGAGACTTTATTGTGTTAACAGGGATGAGTGCTAAGCTTTTCAATAGCACAATGTTTTACATCACAAGAATTTTTTCATGTTAGGTCACTTTTTGGCCAAAGACATTGCATTAATACATGAAACTGGCAGTAATTGGGGCACTGCAATAAGGGACAAGGCCAAATATTGTAATGGAGTTGTGAAAAAAAATAAGCAAATATGTATGTTCAAGTTCTTCAGATGAAATGGGAGCACTGCAGAAAATTTTCCAGTGGAGGAGAGGTAAAAATAAGAATTTACTTCAAATAAACATTATTCTAAGTGTACTGAACGCTGAATAATAAGAATTGATAACAAATTCATCAGATGAGAAGGAAAAAGCAGTTTCAGCGAACAGTAGCAAAGGCAAGAAGTGATGTCTGTATGAGACAGTTTGCTGCAGCTCCTATTCACAGCATTTCCTGTACATGAAGTTCCTGGTAAGATCTATAGAAACATCCATCTAATGAAGGATTACCAGATTTGCAGTGCTTGAACAATGTAGAGCAGAATTATGTTATAATTAATGAGTTCGTATTTGTGGTAAAGCTATGTGGGTGGACTTCACCCCAGAGCAGTGATACAATGTGTTTTTCCTTCTTGTTTTCTGCTACAACTCCAATATATGCATACAGAGGTACCTCCATAAAACTGCTGCAATATTATCATTTCTCTGCATACACTGAGTAAATTGAAAGTCTAGAAATAAATTTATGTTTAGTAGATACTTGTTTTAATTTGGATTTTTGCAAGTAAACTATGAGGAAATATGCTTAATGTGGAAATATACTCCAGAAAGGAAAAAATGAATTTTTTTTGTCTCATAACTGTTCTATTACATGCAAACCTTTGAGCGTAATTTTTTTTCTGTACCTTCTGTGTGTGTACAGCCTGTGGACTACCACTGTAAAAGAAAAAAAAATTTGTGAAGTACGAGTTACACCTTTATAACTGAGTCCATATTTAACTGTAATTTTGAAGACCGGCTATCAAGTAGCTTTGAATTATGGAGGGTTACTTCACTGAAAGCAATTCTCTGAATGGTGGCAGCTTAGAAATGCTGCTTGAATTTTGTGGGTAAAAGAGCAGCAAAACTGAACACAGAAATCTGCTGATCAGACAGATTTAGGTACAGACTTTATTCCTTTCTTCTTCTGTCTGCAAATGACACCTTAAGCAACTCAAAGCCCCTCTGAAGCAATGTTTCAAATGACAAATGTGATCAGTCACAGGGGGGATGTGTATTACGAGAGGGGCTTTATTGTTTTTAGCAGGGGGGTGGGTAAGAAGCTTGCACCAGACAGCAGTGTTTAATGCTGTTATTCTGGCATACATTCATATCACGCTCCATCTTGAAGGATACTCTTTTCCTATCACCATTTACTATGCTAAAGGTGCAAAATCCCATAAAAAAACGGAAGCGGTTGCAGTGATTGAGTTTGACATAAACCCACAGTATAAGGAGATGTCTAAGGTCATCTTAACATGCTGCCCTTCGGTTTCTCATCGTGCGTAGGTACCCTGGTACATACAGTGATGCGCGTAAGCTCTTACTGCCCATAAATCTATGGTTATCTTACGGAGAGACGACTACTTTACGCTTCCACTACTTGCTGTGTTTTGTCAAGGGCAAGGAGAAAGGGGAGGAATTGCTTTTCCCTTGCAGGTCAGTCAATGCATTTTAGCAAAGTGCTGCTGATTGGGTCCTTCTTGCAGGAAAACGCAGGAAAAAAGAGCTTGAAAAGCTTCGTTTGAAGGGATGGGAAAGGTCAGAGGTTACGCGTGAAAGGAGAGTTAGGAATGAGGAGTACCCCTTAAATATCTAACAATGCACTTCTAAAAATCAGATACTGTAACTTGAAAATCTTGATGCAAATCTGTTGACTGCTATGATCTATATGATTTGGTAATTAATAATCTTTTGAATATTACTTCAATCTGTACATAAGTGGTTAACTAGGCTACTAATTCACAATTATGTTTCTAAACAAGTTTAATTCCTCTGGATCCAGTTACTTGAAATTGTTTCTATCTGAACTGAGAGGTCAGTTTGTTTTTCCTTTAAAAACTGAATGTGTGGAAAAAAAACACCAACCTTGGCAAAATTACAATATTCATCATTAGCTAGATGCATTCTTGCACTTCACCAAGTGCCAGGGCCTGCTCACATCAGATCACTTTTTCTAGCAAGGACTATATTACGCAATGATACCTCGTAAGTGTACTTTTTCACAGCAATCTTACCAAGGCATTGTAAAAATAGCAATAGTTTTCAAAACTCATTTAGGTCTTCTGTAAGGCCTGGAAAAATGTGAGTGTCTTTGGCCTACTTTTCAATCTGGTTAAATAGGTGGCTGATCGGATGCGATGGGGCAGGGAATTCTTAACTCATTTCTTAGTGGCTATGGCAAAGGTACTCAGGCCTCATTTTAAATATTGAGGTCATTGGCGAATATGTGTCAGGAAAGCATAGAGCTGTACCAAATACTCCTGTCAAGAGCCCGTGCAGCAAAGCAAATCAGAATTGGAAATCAGTTCCAATTGAAACTGACACAAGAGAAAGGTGACAGTGATGTATTCTGCTTTTGGTTAATTCAGCTTTGGGAAGAATTCTGGTATGAAACTTGAAACAAATAATAAATAAAAACTTAATCTGATGAAAAGTGTAATGAAACTAGTTGCTCAAAACCAGCAGTGATCTCAGAAGAGGGACTGTATTGAGTATTAAAGATCAACTTGTCTTCCTTGAGTGTTTCACTCTTTAGGTATTTCTTCTCATAGTCAGTACACAGGTTCCCAGTCCAGTCCAACCAACTCTTGGATTTTCCATCTTATTTTACTGGAACTGAGGTCTAACCATCTATGTCAGCATGCAAACGCCATGGCTTGGAGGCTGTCATTGCTTTGGGACCTAGGAGGCTATCCTGAACATATCAGGTGACAAGAAATGTCACTAATATTCATTAATAACTCCTCCATGTGGTCTTTCCTATCTGTAGTGAGGCGGCTGGAAGACTATCGTACAAGGAGTTAGAGATCTGTGTGCTTGCTGCTGTCTCACATATACAGGTGCACTCTGAATAGCCTGGGAGTGCTTACCAACAGAGTAATCCGTGATCACCCACGTGTATGCCTCTTTACCATGGGTGTCATGCAACTGCTTTATACAATAGCATCATTAATCAAGGTATACATGATAAATGTATAAGTAACTGATTTGCATGTATTCAATACATATTCAATCATATGGATAGCGCATCATCTTGTGCACTTCAAATAGTATATGCACTCTTTTGGAACCATAACTTAATTGAGATAAGAGTATTGCAGCGCACTGTCCAAGGGACTCGTCAGAGCCGAGTCCCAGTTCCAGACTTGGCAGCTGTCGGTGGCTGATGAGTCTCCACCAAAGAGTGCCAGTGAATAGTGGGCAAACCCCACCATGAACCGCAGCACCGTGCGGCATGCTGTGGTCCGCAAGGAGGGGCTTCTCTGATTCTACAACAGCTGAACTTCCCAGCTTCAAGAGGGACATAAAATTGCTGTCACCTTTTCTTTAATTTCCATTCTTAATAAATCATCTAACCGGCTTAGAGTGTCGGCACCTTTCTTACTGAGATCCCAAAAGAACTGGAACATCCTCGGAACAAAACACCATCGCTTTTCATAGAACATACCAGTACCCCCCTGTTTTTTTCTCAAATTCATTCACGAAGGTTGAGTATTAAAAGATGTAACGGTTGGTCTTGATCAAAAGGAGTACACTGACAAGATCAAAACAGCAGCAGCAGATTAAATCACAGTTTACAATAGCTGTGTCTGCACAGTTGCAAAACAAGTATGGACGAGCGTGTGTGATGCCAGGTGGTACTCTGGTAATACAGCCCCTGAATTCCTCCTTTTCAGTTCATGTTTACTTCCAGGGTTTATTTTGTTATAACAGAAATTTCTTCTTGGTTTAAAAACTACTTTTAACCAATTTCATTGTTTAAAAATTACTTTTCTAATCTTTGCATAGAGAGCAGAGGAAAACAATTGCCAGTTGGCACTGTTTGAATCTTGATAATCTTATTTTTTTGGAGGACTGTAGAGAACTAGGTGCCATAACAGATGGGATCAGTGGTATCCCACCGTATTTCATTGCAGACTGGGGGGATGGGCTACATACATAGTCTCACTGCAGACAAGTGAAACTTAAACCCAACAGTGTTATGACTTAATAAATTTATTTCAAAGCACGAATGGACCAGTGCTTCCTGTCTCCCAGAGTAATGTCCTGGCTGAAAGAGCAAGTCCTTCCTCACTGTCTCACACTACACTGTAGTTAGCCTTTTTAGTTAAAATAAAAAAAAAAAATAAAAAAACCAATCAAACAAAAAAAAAAAACCACAAAAAACAAACCAAAATCCCTCAATAAAACAACCAAGCAAAAAAATCACTATCAAAGTTTCTCAAGCTTCTTGTAGTTGAAGTGGTAGATGTGTATATATATGTGTGTGTAAGGCGTAGAGGCGTAGTACTGACAGCAAATGCAAAGGCACCTGAAAGCAGTCCAGCGGTCTGACTGGTACAATTGCTCAGTGGGGACTGGAGAGACAGGGGAAAATGAGAGATGGATTTACTTGGTTTGGACAGTGAGGTTTTATCAGAACAAATGTCCTGATGAAGCCTCCCCACTCTGAAGACATAGGGCTTTTTTTTTTTTTTTTTAACCAAATTAGGCAGAGGTTTATTCACCTTTGCATACAGAGTACCCAAATCTACGTCTGTATGAATTTCCACACCTTTACACCCGTGCAGATGTCACAGCGGAACAGGAGGGGAGATCCCGTTTTCCTGCCTGTCTGCGGTGGGTTGACTTTGGCTGGCTGCAAGAGGCCCACCCAGCCGCTCTCCCACTCCCCCTCCTCAGCAGGACAGGGGAGGAAAAGAAGATGGAAAACCTCGTGGGTGAAGCTGAAGACAGGGAGATCGCTTATGGGCAAAACAGATTTGACTTAGGGAAGATGCCCAGCCCAAACCATGACATTCCCCATTGTTGTTCCTAAATCTCTTTTCCCTGAGGCGCCACCACCATGGCCGCGGGGCTCAGCCGTGCCCTGGGGCGGGGGGGTCGGAGCCGGCTGGAACCGGCTGTGTCCGGCTCGGGGCAGCCCCGGCCGCTCCGCACAGAGGCCCCCGCAGCCCCCGCCGCTGCCTGCGCCTGGGCAGGGACACCCATGTCCAGGCAATGTCTGACCTCTGTAGGCCCAGGAGCGGCTCATGCACGTAAGGACAGTGACGTCTTGCCGTTGGTGGCTGAGGCGTTGATGATTTTAGTTTCAAAGAGAGCAGCGTGAAAATTGACAGCATAATAAATAATGCGGAAAGTCGTTTATTCCAAAAATTCTAGCCTGTTCACTGATGGAGCAGGGCCAGGCTTTTGATGAGATGGCAGGTTTTGGTAAACACAAATAAGTTTGGTTATGATCCATAAACGGCTCTCTTTCCCAAATTAAAAGCAGAAATAATGTGGGACAGAACTGTGCAGTGTTCTACCCTTCTTTCCCCAGCTGTCTGAAAAACGCATTATTAAACACTTAAGGGTATATTCTTCCCTGTACTAGAGGCACACAAGTTAAATGGTAGCTGGCAATAGAGGACTTGGGCATTTTAATCAGGAGAAGAACTTAACACTTAAGGCCTAATTGTACAAATAACCCATCTGTCTTGTATAGTGTGGAACCAGAGTGATATTTTTAAGGCTAAATCAACTCCTTAGAAATTAAACATTCTGTTGCCACTTCTACCCAGCTGTACTTCAGGCAGTGGCACTATTATCCATTAACTCATCTAGTCCTAAGCGACACGTAAGTGGACGGAAAGGGCTTCAAATAATTGAGCAAATGATTATCGCATCTCTTCTTTTAATGGTACTGGAACGACTTCAGCCCCAAAGGTGTATGTACTCACTGAAAGAAAACGTGTAAAAGAAAGAATTGGGAAATTCTCCACAGATTTCTTTTAATCTGGATTGTATTATTATTTGCATATATTGTATAATAAGTGCTTTTCATGTAAATAAGATCATCATGACAAAATCTCTAGCATGAGGCTTTTATTCTTCCCATTATTCTGTAATAGGAATTTCTTTGGCATGTATCTGGAGGATGTTTAAGCTTTTCTTGTTTACACTTACTGTTCTGGTTGCATCAAGATGCTTTCAAAGGGAAACCCACTTTAAAGGTACACAAATTGAGGATGATGACTGAAAATTGGCTCTAGAGAAGAGAAGAGACAGGCATAGATACAATCCCAGTAAGCCTTTTGTGAGTCCTTCTGCAGTACTGTCCAACAAGACTATGACATTTATTTTTTTTTATGTTTTGCCATAGGCTCATTCATTTGGGTAGCCACTTAGGCAAAATCCAAAGTCGAAACCTATGCAGTGTTTTGTGAGGCAGTGGCTATCATCTGGACAGTTCAGTCCATTTATTCAGCGATTATCTTTTGCAGCCACTTGAGACACAAAGAGCATTGTGACACTGAAGAAGCTTCAAGGTGTACCAGTAAATTCAGATATTCATTCAGGACAGATGAATGGAACAAGCGGTCAGGTGAAACTATTCCCCAGTATCTCAAGTAATTGCTAATATCTGAAGTAAACAACGTCCAGCTCTGAATGAAAAGCTGAGACCACCAAGTGAGATTCAAACACAGAACAGGAATGAAAAAATAAATTCTGACACAACGAGCTGAAAGGGAACAAGGATTAATCAGAAAAATTGCCTTTAGATAATCACAATAGCAACCATATTTCACTATAATTTACTTAAAAGAGTAAGATCTCAGCCTGAGCAATCACGTTATCTTGTTAAAAGTGCATCTGAAGTGTTTGCTATTTGATCTCCATCGACAGAAATCATCTGACTCATACACATTATTTTTAAGCCAGCCAAGCCGGGGACCACAGCCAGAGTTGGGAATCCTATGTGTTATGCCCCTCACAGACAGGCATATGGAGACAGTCCTTGTTGTAGATTGTGCATACTTATGATCAGATGCAACACATAAATGAAACAGATGAATGGGGGGGTGTGAAAGAAAGGAAGTCAAGATAACGGTATAATTAACAAACTTGCATAGCAGCCTCAGGCAAGCTCATCATGCCCGTTTTCCCAGAAGGGATGTCATTCCATTTAAAGTCCACCAAGTACAAGAGATTTAGTTTCCTTTCTTAGCTTTGCTACAGGTCAAGGTTTCAAATACTGCTCATCTCCCGCTTGAGAAAGTAACTAGGTTTTCAAAAGCACTTTTTTGAGAGCCGTTCAGATTGTCTTTTGTAAAGGTGGCAAGGGTTTTGCCCAGGGTTTTTGTTAGAGGCTTTCATTCAGAGCTCTGAAACACTAGTGAATTACTCCTTTTCCTAAGGAAACAGATTCAAAGCAACAGGGCATCATGCACAAAATATGAAATAGATCTTTCCTCTGTGTTAAAACTATAGCAGGAAAACTATTGTATATGGAGAAAAACAAGTTTGATTAAAGCTCATCAATTAATACTTCTAAAAGAAATAGAAAAAGCTCCTAACTTGTGAGATTATACACCAGAGTCTTGATATGTGCATAATGCTGTGTGACTATTAAAAGTAGCTAAGAACTACTTTACAACTTTATGATCATTTTCTTTACAACTTCATGATCATTCTTTTTGCACATCCAAGTGAGGCAGGAATCAATTTTTCAAAGTTTGCCCAATGTATCCAGTGCTGGTTTTCATTTTCAAGCAAGTTAAACGCATTTTTTATGCCAGCACTCTTAGAGTTTGAGTTGAGATTGACATAGCCCTTCTTTGAATGCTGATGAGTGATCACTATCTTTAACATTTTATCTTTGCAAATATGGAGATGAGTCCTCTTTCTGCTTTCTTAAACTCAATGAGCCTTACTAATCCCTTGTGTAATTATGGTAATTTCAAAGCAGTTACACTACAGTTAGGCTGGACTACATGAATCAGATTCCTCAATGTATGACTCTTTCTAGATAACGGAATGAAGACCTAAACATATTGCACTTTATAGCAAAGTTTTACTGTTGGCTTCAGACTGCTCCAGCTGATCGCTAAATAGACGTTTGGCCTTAAAAACAAACACACAGAAAAGCTTTCATGATATGTTCAGTTTTGCACCCCGCTATACAGAAAAGATGTGGACAGGCTGGAGATGATCCAGAGAAGGGCCCCCAAGATGACCAAAGGACTGGGAAACCTGCCATATGAGGAAAGGCTGAGAGAACAGGGTTTGTTCAGCCTTGAGGAAAGAAGGCTTAGGGGAGACCTTATCACCATGTTCCAGTATTTAAAGGGTGGCTACAAAGAAGGTGGAGACTCCCTTTTTACAAGGAGTCACATGGAAAAGACGAGGGGTAATGGGTACCAGCTACTCCTGGGGAGATTCCGATTGGACACAAGAGGAAAATTTTTCACAATGACAACCATCAGCCATTGGAATAATCTCCCCAGGGTAGTGGTGGGTTCCTCATCATTGGACACTTTTAAGATTCATCTGCACAGGGTGCTGGGCCGTCTTGCCTAGACCATGCTTTTGCCAAGGCAGGTTGGACGTCATGACATCACAACCAGCTAAGGTGTTTCTCCTGATGATGACAGATGTTCACAAGAGATTCAGCACTGAAATTGCTGAATTAATTTCTACAACGTCATAAGATACATACAATATACCTTAAGAACCGTCTTCTGAAAATCATCACCAATATAAAGGGAAAATTTTGGTCCATACAAAACCGGAGTCCTCACATAGGCCAAAAGCAAAGCTGTGCTAGAGAGTCCCTCAACATCCTGATACTGAATTTCCGAGAAAACACTTGTATTCAGATGTTGACCTGCAGACAGGAACACAAATATTTTACAGTTAAGTTCAATAAGTTTAGTACTATGCATGCATCTATATTGAACAACTATTACATAAAACCCAGAAACAGTCCAGAGAACAGAGATGAGGACCCTCTTGGTCCCGCACTAGGAGAGCAGGAGGTCACCTATAACCTGATTCTCATCAGCTGGCTGCAAGCGCTGCACCCTCCATGAGTCATTTTGAGTTGAGATTGTGGGAATGCAAGTGTTTATACCGGGCTAATCTTGAGGGGCTGAAGTTCTTTACTGAGTCTAGTCCTTATCCTCTGACTTCTAGCTTTTTCATATTGAAACTTATTTCTTCCTACCTCTTCCTCTTCTCTCCTTTGCTGAACAGTGAAGGGTGAAATAGCACTTAGAAGATCTGTGCACTTTCCTTCATTGTTGAATAGAAAATGTGACTTTTTCTCCTTACCTACTCTTATTTAGGTAGGGTTGTCCTGACAATATGCAGAGAAAGAGGTTTCATCTTTAACAAGTCTTGGGTTCATTCATCAGCAGAAACTGATGTATTATTTCTTGCTTCCAGAGGCCATTAAGAGCCTGGTAGCTCTTCCTTGGTGTCCTGTTCTACAAATCATTTCTGAACTTTGAGAATTTCCCCATCAAAACCTTATAAAAAGAGAGTTTAACTGAGAGTTTTCAATTTTTAAATTACAGTGAATTACTAGTTAGGGAGAAGAAGCTTTCTCTCCACACAAGCTGCTATTTTATTGGCAGCAAATCCACTTCCAGATTTATATTTGTATCCAGCTGTGTTCTCCTACATCCCCTCTCCAAAACTTTTTCATCTCCTCTGGATTTGAGCATGGCAGCTCTCCAAACAATTTTTAAATGTCTTGATCTAAACTAAAATTTCCTTAAAAAGAAATTTTAGAAAGCAATCACTTTATTCTGTGTTATTCCACAACTGGAATACAGTCACACAAAAAGTTGGGTTACCAGAACTGAGAAGGAGTGGGCATAAGTAACAGAAATGGTGGAGGTAACTTCTAAAGCTGGATTTGCTAGAAAGACCAAGCAGACAGGGCAATCCTTGGGTGGTGTTCCACAAAGTATTTGTACTTATTCTCTTTTTTAACTCTTGGTAAGTTCTATTGGATGAAGTTTAGAGATCTATTCAAGTTTCAAAATTGTCTCTGTTAATTTCAGAGTGATTTTCAGAAATAATATTCTTAGATAATATCAGCCCTTCTCTTCAGACTGAAAAAACACAGTGTGTTACAGTGCTTCACAGGCTATACACCCCCTTTACTCTGAGCTGGCCAAAAGCCACCGGAACATGTTAGTGCAGTGAAAAGCTGGGTTACAGCAAAGGGCTACCAAGATGATTAGGGGACTGGACCACCTCTCTTATGAGGAAAGACTGAGGGATTTGGGTCTTTTTAGTCTGGAAAAAAGACGACTGAGGGGGGATCTTCTCAATGCTTACAAATACTTAAAGGGTGGGTGTCAGGAGGGTGGGGCCAGTCTTTTTTCGGTGGTGCCCAGCGACAGGACAAGAGGTAATGTGCACAAACTTGAGTATAGGAAGTTCCACCTAAACATGAGGAGGAACTTCTTTACTTTGAGGGTGGCAGAGCACTGGAACAGGCTGCCCAGAGAGGTGGTTGGAGTCTCCGTCTCTGGAGACATTCAAAACCCGCCTGGACGCGTTCCTGTGCAACCTGCTCTAAGGTGACCCTGCTCTGGCAGGGGGGTTGGACTAGATGATCTCCAGGGGTCCCTTCCAACTCCTACCATTCTGTGATTCTGTGAACGATCTGACCAAGCTCAGAACTGTACTAACCATGCCAACATGGATTTCATTCAGCTCTAAGCACTGGTAGGACACATTTACCTTTTCCTCCGAAATACCCCAAGTGAAAGTCTGATTCTTCTGCTGAATAATTACAGCACTTAGTGCAAAGAGCATCATCTTTTTTAAGATGTGGGTAGCCTTGCCCTGGGAAAAGACCCTTCTTACATTGAACTCTGAAGTAGGCAGAGCAAGGTTTCACCCAGATGAATCCATATAAGTGAGAGACTTCACCCAGATGAGTACAGATACAGAGAACGTAACCAAGGAAAGAAAAACAACTTTCTTAAGGAGCATCTGTGTCCTGGAATAATACCATAGGATTGTATTGGCTAAACACCAGAGAAGCTGACTGAAGTATAAACTGTACAAAACAGAGAAAAAAAGAGGAGATGGAGGAAAAGAGAACAACATTATATTTTACGTGCTTGTGATTCACCTTCCAAAAAAGCTTGTGAATTGCAGCCGATGACCATAGCCATAGAGGTGAGAAGGTGAAGGAAAATGTTGTACAGTGATGTTGGTCTTGATTTTGTTGCATTTTCTAGCTGTTCAGAAGGGTTTCTAGTAAATCTCTGGTATTAGTTGTCAAGTGAGTTAGGTTTGGCTATGCCCTTTCTTGTTTCTGAATTAAAGAAAATCTGTATTTTCCTCCAGAGCAACTTAAAACATTTTCTACATCTCAAGTTTTAGCCATGTCTGAACTCTGAAGTCCTCACAATTACAAGTTTGCTTTTAGTACATTGATAGGGAAATAAATGTACCTACTTCCTAACACAGATGGTGGAACCTGGGAAACTTCTGAACATGGGAAAGCACAAATGAGGTGAGTTCCAGTCCAAACTGTTTACAGCCAGTTAAAAAAAAAAAATTTGCAGTGGCCTCAAAATCCATGTGGCAAAGCACTTACTCAAAGAGTACCTTTGGCTATTTTGTGAGACATATGGACACATTTCAGAGTTAGAAGGTGGAACAGTGCTTTCTAGGTAGCCCCATATTGCTGCAAGGATAGAGAAATGGAAAGCAGAAGTACTGCTGTGGGTTGTTGACCCAGCAAAACGTGGGCTGTGATGTGGCAAAAGCAGGCTAAAAATTGCTTTTTAAAATAGAAAATGACAACTAAGTCTAAACACAAATACTTTGCAGAAACGGATCCCATTCAAACCCTTCTGCTGGAACACAGACAATGCCCAGCTGGAGGTTTTCCAGCTGCCTGGCAGCTGAAGAGCCTTGTTTTTCAGTGTCTATTGCTCTAGGGCTGCATCACCATGCGGATGGCTCTGCGCCTCCAGGGCTCCCAGGTTATCTGCTTCCCATCATGGAGTCTGGAAATTAAGAGAGCCTTGGGCTGAGCTGAATGTCTGAAGGACAGGCTTCTTGCCCCTTAGCAGGAAGCCATCCACCCACAGCATCTGCATTAGGGTTTACTTCAGCATTTCCTTTTGGTTTTGAGTCACCATTTCAGAATTATCAGCACATCTGAAAAACATAATTTGCTTATAATAAATAAATACTTGCATAGGATCCCATGGAAAATCAGATTTTAAAATGCCATCTAGTCCTTCTCCCACCCCCAGGCAGGGTTAGCTACGCCTAGACCTTTCCAATAAATGTTTGCTTTGACCAGCTGTAACTGACGTTACTGCCCATGGCAAGGTCAAGAAAAGGACTTGGGCAGTGAATACTGTGAGGTTGAGGTTGAGGTTGAGTTATGCAGCGCGCCAACAGTTTAGCATGTACACATTATTGTGGGAGGCACGGCATCTGTAGAATTTCTTTTAGTCTGTACCACTGCATAGCCAGGATGACCTACATCTAATCAACACAACTTCGTATTTGTGTTGGGAAAGACTGGGTGAGCCACCTCACAACGCGTATGTGGCCAGGAAATCTGCAACACGGGTTTAAGTTTGTAACGGAGATAATCCATTCTGGATTTTGTCTAAGTAATAAGGACTAAGCAATAATTAGCTAATTAAAAAAGTCAGGAGGATGAGGGAAACAAGGAAGAGCACACTGTAAAAACTGAAGTGCTGAGTAACTTTTTAATAATCAGTGAATATTGCAGGTCGTTTTCTTAATAATACAGGAGGAACTTATACGTAGATGTCATTAACATGTTCTAAAACTTGGCATATTATAAGAAATTGTTTACAGAGAAAACGCAGCCTTGATAGCTCTCCCAGTCTGTCACTAACAAAAAAAAAAGCTAAATCACTAAACAAAGATCTTGCTTGGGCAGCTTTGCTGTCTATCTAACCAACAATATTCATGATTGCCTCACATTTGAATCATTTGACACATTATTTGTGAGACCAAAACTACACATTTAGAAGTGAAAATAAGAAAAATATGTTTGTTAACAATTTGCATAAACCCTGATTTCAGACCAGACAGTGCAAATTTGTCATGTGTCATAAGAAAACAACACAGACTGAAGCAGATATTTTGAGGAAGTAGCAAAAAGCAGAAATGTGAGAAGCTAAAATCTTACCAGCCATTTGTATTTACTTTAACTGTGTCAAACCTTCAGTCAAGTTAGTAATAAGCACACAGGTCATTAAACAGCTTAATTGAATTTGAGTGACATCTGCTTTTGAACAATTAGATAGCACAGCATATTTTCATAATGAAAGAATTGACTTAATTTCCTTCTTCTCTCACTGAAAGTTTATTAAGTAGTTCAGCCATTAAAGTGCTTATTTATTAGGGAAGCCCAGATGGCAAACCACTATAAGTGGAAAGAATAGCTGAGCCATGTCAGACCTTAATTAAGGGACTGCAAATTAGAGGAGCATCACTCAAAACATAGAGGCTGAAATTATACTTTTCTACCATTATCATTCCATACTGATTTGTGGAGAGAAAAAAAATATCTAAATATGACTTGTTCAGAAAATAAATGTAACCACAACATAAGGAAAATGTGTGACATCCCTGGTGTTACCCTGCACCGCGCTCTGTCACTGCTTCTGTTGAACTTGCAACCCCTGAATACTCTTTCTTACACACATTTACAAGGTGCTATCACTCCTGTGCTTAACATGCCCTCGATGGGAACTGAGGGTACTCGGAAGCTAAAGGATTAGGTGAGAAGTCTGTCATATATATTTGGCTATAAATCTGTCTTGTTTTCTCACTCTGAAAGGAAATGAGCATGTTGTAGCCAGGCACAATTTTTTTCTAACTGTAAGTAGTGGCTAAGGAGTGCAACACAGGGTGAGACAGGTGTCTGTCTGCTCTGATTCTACTGGTTCATTTAACACGTGCCAGCTTCCATGGGACTGGTTTCTTGGGTGAACACAGAGACCCACAGCCCTCCCAGGACCCATCTTAGCAGTTTTTCTGTTCAAAAAAACCAAACTTCTTTACAGAGAGTGGAGAAAGGAGCTGTGATTTAGACTACAGTGGATTTGTGTTTCCTGATGATCCACAGGTACCACTCAGGCCAGTTTTCTGCCTGCTTTGCACAAAGCTGGTGGAAAAGACATCCAAAGACTAAGTTTATTAACAAAGGATCATGGCAAATTTAAGCCCTTTTTAAATAGAGATTTATCGTTCCCATGAGATGTGGTTTTTGGCAGCCGGGTTTTTCTGTGGCTTTAGCCTCTGTTTTCGTTGCTTGTTTCTAAACTGAGTACTTGGGCAAAACTATCACAGTTTAAATAACAAAAGCAAATTTTATTCGATGTTTGAGGTTCCCCAGTAAATTCATCTCTCAGAAGCACAACAAGAGTTTCCATAACAAAATATAATTCTATACCAAGGTGGGAGCTGTTGCAACCCAGGCATTCAATACTGTTATTTAAATAACTGTAGATACTAATTAGACCCACTCTCCAGGCTAGTGCTCAAACACTGAAAATCAATTTAAGCTTAATGTTGCACATAACTCTTTTCCTAGTGTAAAGACTGTGAAAAATCTATAACGCATTTCACTTTTCCTTCAAACATTTAGGAACTTTCTGGAGGTTGCCATCAACAAAACAACTAGAAGAGGACTTGTAGTTGAATGCAGTCATGACACGAGCCCACCAGTCCTTTTATTCCCAGTGCAGGGTCCTTAGTTTACTCAGTGTCACAGAGAACGGTTTCTCAGGCAATGCACTGGAGGTGACATCGTTCTTAAGTTCACCCTGTTCCTTTTGGGTTTAACTTTTTTCAGTTCAAAAGGCCACAAGCGATGAAGATTTCTTCACAGCCAAGGTTGATGTCACCCCACTGCAACCACACTACCTCACTGCAGGAGGCAATAGATGAATTTAGCCATGATTTTACACCATCAGTCAAAACTCTCAACATTTTCCTCTTGTGGATTGAAAAAGCCGCTGGTCACGCCACCTTTCCAGCATGAAATGGGAGGTGAATTTCACACTGGATGCATTAAAGATGAGAAAAGCAAACAGATCAAGGACAAAATGGCTGATGAACTGGTAAATGATGCAGTCAACACATTGCTGATGCTGCTGAAATCAATAGGTGTGTTTTGCTTTCAATTTCAAGAAGGGCTGGATTTCACCAAAAGCTTGCCTGTGCTTAGCTCCTGATGGAATTTATGCCCACAGTTAATTGCTTAGTAGTTCCTACTTCCAGGCTACTCTTGACTAATTAGAAATATGAACTCTCTGGCACAGCACATCCCTAAACCACTAAGGCACATCAAAGGACATTATTCATCAGCGCTGTTTCTTACATTCTTCCTCAGCTTTTGTCAGATGGGAGAGACAGGGCTATATCTTATCAAATTTTTACAGTTAATTGACTTGAAATTGTCTTGCAATTACATCTGGAGAAAACCTGAAAAAGTTTGAGAGTTCACAGTTCCCCTTGTGAATTTGTGATGAGTGTACCAACTGCTCCTTTAGCTCACATTGCTTACAAACATAGAATACCCATAAGGATCATCGAGTCCAACTCCCTGCTCCTTGCAGGACTACCTAAAACTAAACCATATGACTAAGAGCATCATCCAGACGCTCCTTGAACTCTGACAGGCTTGGTGCCATGATCTCTTCCCTGGGGAGCCTGTCCCAGTGACCGACCACCCTCCCAGTGAAGAATCTTGTCCTAATGTCCAGTCGGAACTTCCACTGAGGCAGCTCCATTCCATTTCCTTGTGTCCTAAAACTGTTCCCCAGAGAGAGGAGATCAGCACCTCCTCTTCCGCTGCTCCCCTTGAGAAAGTTGTAGACTGGGATTAGGTCACCCCTCAGCCTTCTCTTCTCCAGGCTGAACAAACCAAGTGACCTCAGCTGCTCCTCGTAAGTCTCAGCGTATTCCATTATAGTTTACCATTGGGTCTTATAATGCAAAAGAAAATAATGTTCTTAATGAGAATTTTTACAGGACTATTTTGTATTCATTTGACAGTTAGTAAACTAAATGGCCATCCACCTATTAAATCATCTTTAAAAATCCTTCCTTTGTATTATAAAATGGGTTTGGCTTCTTGTATCAGTAACTATTCTCACCATTTTGTCTTTGCCAAAAGGATATCTTTGAAAGATCAGATATGCAGCACTGCAAACTATATATATATATTTATATATTTACTCAGCTGTGGGCCAGTGTGTCATTTGAGAGAAAGTGGGACAGCATAATCAATCTCAGAACGGTTATGCCCTTTAATGTGGCTGACAAATTAGACTCCAGAAATACGCTGTGCAACCCAGCAAAATAGTACCAACAACACCAAAAAGTAATTGTGGGTTCTAAAATATTTGCTGGAAGAAAAAAGAAAAGGAAACAAAGAAAAGTGCATCAAGAACTCCATGTTACAAATTCTGCCAGGTTTACTTCTCTTATTCTGTAATGACTGTGATCCGGTCTTCATTCCTATTGCACTTTTGTCATCTGGGAAGATTCGTCAGGAAGCAAAGAAAACTCAGAGAATGTTACATGTCAGCAGTGACAGGTGAAGACCTAAAGTGCTTTATATCCTGCACCCTGCCTAGTAGCCACTTCTCATGGAAATGAGAATAGAGATGAAACCTGTTAGCTCATCACCATGTTTTAATTGTTCTTAAAATATTCAGTTTCCTTCTGCCAACTTCTCCATAAATTTATGTTTTACCAATTGCAAGAGTGAGGATTTCACAAGGACTCTTGTACCATACCTCATGATCAAAACCAAGAAGATTATCAGTTTGCTTTTGCTCTAAACATGCCCTGGTATTTTGCAGATCAGATGTTGGAAAATGATTGGCATTCATATTTGACAGACAGTTTTAATGGCTTTTTATTAAAATAGCATATGTCTGGATCTGCTTTTTGAGTACTAGTGGGTTGCACATTATTTGTTATTAAGCATAAGTTGAGAATGATATGTATAAATACTGTGAAGATTCTCTTCAGAAAATCAAGCAAAAGAGTCTTAAATTGCCATTTATTATCTGTTTTCAATATGACAGACTCCATTCCCACTTGCGTAACTCTGAGGAGGGTGTTTTGAGAAATAGTGTTTAAATTTCTAAAGGTAAAGAAATACTTCTTTACAATCATACTTTCAGAATCAAAAGAAATATGTTAGTGGGAGTAAAAATAATGGACTCTTCAGTAGGTGCTATATAGCAAGGTTTATAGTCTGTTCTGCAACCATGGGCCTGCAAAATAACTAGGATCTGACAAACTTATAATATAATATTCATTTCTAACTAAGGTCAATATATAAACTTTTTTGTTCAGTTTTAAAATCCAAGTGTCTCACACCTTCTACTCACTCTGCACCAGAAAGGGACCTTTTTGATTTTGGGGTGAGCAGGTTTTCATGACACACAGCCAAACCTGCCCATTTACACCAGGGCTCTGGCTGTTTAGGATCTTCATCCTGGTGTTGTTTGAAGCTAATGGTGAAACTTCCCTAGATGTCAGTGGAGTATGCTCAAAATTGAAGTCTTCTCATTTAATTTTGTAATTCTGGGAAGGTTGCTGATATGAGGGACTAAGGCTGGCTCAAGGGTACAACTGAGCTAGAATAGTTCTAGGTAAGCAGTTGGCTAGTACCTTACCTCTTTCTTGGCCACCCCAGACCACATGCTGGGGACCTGAATTTAGCTATGCACTTCTTACAGGGTAATCAATGCTTGTGGGAGGAGAAAAGGACTCTTAATGCTATGTTTATTAACATCAGCAGCAGTCCAAGATCAGATGTACCTTACAAAAAGAGACATGGAAATATGTTGTGATGTAAGGGTCAGATAGAAGAAGAATTGCCAGATTCTGACGGGCAAACCTCTAGAAACAGCCTCTTCTCAGCTGCTGGTCTGAATCTGCCTTGGCACCTTTTGCTGAGCATTAAAGTACCTTTACAAATTTGATAGATAACAACATAGAAGTTTATTGTTGCAGATATTATTTCAATTTTTTGAAATCCATTCTAGTGTTTCTTGTAATTTCATACTTCTAATCGTAGCACTAGGGGAAGAGAGGAACTTTGATCAATGCTCACGTTATATTTATTATTTGTATTGCTGTTGCACCCAGGAGTCCCAATTAATATGGATATTTCCAAACACCAGTTAAGCAAATGCAAGCAGAAAATATTATCTAAAACACTTCTTATCTTTGGTAACCCCATTAATTTTCTTCTTAGGCTATACCTCTTACAGAGGATGCATAATCTGTTAAACTACTTCATACATTTTCTTGCAAACACATGACATGTTAGAATTCATCAAAATGAACTCTAAAGCATCAAGCCCTGATCTTGCAGGAAAGTGTGAGTTTTGGGCTTTGAGGTTTTTTTACGGAAAGATTGCTCTCTGTATATGCTATTCTTACACTGTTCTCGAAGCATTGGACATCAAATACCTTTTGAGGCAAGGCATTATGATAGATGGACTGACCCAGCATCTGCAGTTCTTGTAGTATTTGTATTCTTACACTATTATGCTGTCAACATGCTGACTATGAAACAGATGCTTCTTTTATCTTCTTTTTATTGGAAGAATGTATAAGCCCTCCAATCAGAGAAGTCTAACAAATGCAAAGTTTGTTTATTCTTAGAGAAGGATTTCCTTAATGAGCTGTTTCTATTGTGTTCCTTAAAGACTGTTATTATATTTGTGAATGAATTTACAACCTAGATGTCTGAATATAATTCACAAATTGCACACTCTAAATATAGGAAATACTCCACAAATGGATCAGCCAGTGCAATTTACCACTGCAATCCAGTTTAAGAGGCTGATTTTCCCTTTAACACTTACGGAATAGGTATGAGCTTGGTCTTCTATGACTTGCAGCAATACCTTCCATTTTGCAGGGGAGGGAGCTATTCCCTACATATTTTAGGATGTGGATGTGTAAAATCATTCAGTGTGCTAAAGAGAAATAGCAAGTGCAGCTATGCAGGTTAGGCTAGGGATGCCCGTGAAACATATTTTGTTCTGTCTCCAAGATTAAAACAGATAAATGGAGATTATAAGAACAGAGGAAATGCTTTTTCCCGCAGGCCTTCAGCCTAACAGCACATTCCAGCCACTTGCTTTGCCTCTGCATCCCCACCTCATCTAGGGAGGAAGGAATATTTAGCTGAGCCCTCTGGTCCTTCTCTAGGTAAATGTGTCTGCACACATTTGATGGTGTTAATGCCACAGTCTTTTTTTTGCCAATATAAATGAAATATAAGGTTAAAGTAAATGTAATTCTTCTACCAAATCCTGGCTATTTGTTGGCATCTGGCAAAGAATTTCCATCCCAGCTTTGTGCACTCTCAGCCAGTCTGTCCCCACAGAGAGGCTGCACTAAGGGCCCTTAGACTATGAGTTGCAAAGTCACAAAGTGCTGAAGGAGAAGCTGTTTGGATATTGGTAATGTCTTTGTAGCATCGGTAGCACACAACTCTGCGCAAATTGCAGGTGTTTCTCGCAGGGCAGACAGCAAGTGCCTTCTGTGCAAGTGAGAACGCTGGCAATACTCTGCGCTCTGTATGTGTGTTCATCAGTTCGTCCACCTGTGCGGTAGCTGGGGGAGTAAGATCTGAGTCAAAAATGGTTTCCTGTTTTACCCATATGTAGCCCCAAACTAGTATTTAAAATGGGAGAAGTATGCATTAAAAGAAAATAATTTGGCAATACTGATAGTGGCAGTTGGAATTGCCTCTGTCTCCTTTCGTTTAGTTCCCAATTCAGATTTCTGTAAAGGCCCTATTTATGCTGTATAACAGTTAACACAGCAAATTGATGCGATTTCAATACAGCCTAAACCACACAGGTGAAACATATACAGAACCATATTCGCTACATTAACTAGCAACATCAGTTAATCACTTGCACTGTAAATTGAAAATCACAATAGGATAGATTATATTGGCTAAACACTTTCTGAAAAGCACTGAACACCCTCTGGACTGGGAGGCCAGAGAATGGAAAATAACTTCCTAGGGTTTATAGCATCCCCTCAGCCCCTGCCTTCCCTTACCAAGATTGTGTTCGTTAGTGTAACATGTTTGTAGGGGACTGGATATTCCCTCACCTGCCTCTTCCTGCAAAAGGTCAAGCGAAAAACAAAACGTGACTCAAGTTCATAGAACCACTGCAATTTCTAATTACGGACACACTGTTGAAACTGACAGGGCTGAAATGTAACTTCCTCTGTTCTCATTTTTGCTCTGTAATGTTAACATGAATTTAATTTTATTTTTTTTTTTAATTAATCCGCTTTTTCTTTCTCTTTAGCTTCCAAAGGGGACATGTGAGTGCCAGAAGCCCACCAGTTTATCTCAGCAAACCTACTTGGACACAAATCGGAGGAAAAAAAAATGTAATGAAGAACATATTCACTTTCATACTGACTGATGGTCGTTATGGAATATAGAGAAAGAACAATTTTAACAGTGATTGTCATAATTTTGAATGGTGTCCTCCTCTTTTCTACCCTTTTTCTGTCTTGGGAGATTGTACTTACGGATGTTAATAGACTTTTTATTTCTGTGCAAATTCTCCTCCTGCAAAAACAACTACAAACACTGGTATAAATTGCCTGCAAAATCCTCTTTAAAGTCCAATTTATGTCTATGTTGAAAACACTGATGTTGAAGAAAAACATGAGAATTGTGCTCATTATTACACAGAGAGGTTCTTCGGGCTGGAGAAATAGCTGTGCCTTCCTTCTGCCTTGGAACCTAACATTGTTCACCAGCTAAGACTATTTATTATCTATATACAAATAATTTTGATACAGCTTACATTTTAAGGCCTTTACTGAGTAAAAAGAAAGAAAGTGTTACATTCTTATAAGACAGATTAATGATCAATATTTGCATTTTAAAAGTGATATTTATGTGCCATTCTTGGTACAGTATTTTTCTGCAAGTATCGCTGTAATTCACTCAGTGTAATGATAAATATACTGCAAAAAACTCCTCTGCATTTCACTTTTGTATTGTATTTTTTCTTGGCTCAGAAAAAGGAGCTTCGGGAGCTTCAAAGCCAGATAATACTTATGTCTGGACCTTTTTTTTTTGATCTTGGCATGAAACTCTACTTATTCCCTCCTGTCAGTCAAAGCAGTAACAGCAATATGATAAATAATTATATGCATACATCAGTTTTGGGGTCCACAAGGTGGACAAATAACTAAATATGATTGCAAAAACCCGTCCTTTTGGCTAAACTTGAACAGCTTGACTCTGATTTCACTTGTGGTTATTTGCCTGAGTAAAAACAGGAAAAATAGCCTGGGGGCAATGAAAAGTAGTATCAACAACAAACAAGAGTCAGATCAAGCGTCTGATCAGCCAAATCCTTGTCTTGTTTTTGTGTGTTTTGCTGGCTCTGGAAAACGCCCATTCAGAGTGAAGAGGCACTGGCCTGAGTTGAAGCAAGAAAAAAATACCTGAATCTTTGAATGGAGCCTTCAGGTCCTCAGGAGAACACCAGGAGCTCAGCAGAGCTCTGTCATTCCTAAGGTTTCTGGACTGCCAGGATTGCAGCTCCCCATTTTGGAGTGCAGCTGACAAATTATCTCATACAGTCCATCCCAAATAATTTTCCTTTTCCATTCACATCAAGATTTCTGTTGCCAATAGTGCTCAAGAAGCGCTTCCTCCTGTTAGCAGATGGAGAGGCAGAACACTGCTTGACTACTGCTCGGTCACCAGCAGGCTTCTACACACAGGTTTTCACCTGGCTGCTCAGGATTACTTCTCAGTAAGTAGGTCATGTAAAGTGCAGAAATTCCCTGGGGAGCAGAGGTGGGGGCCGTGTTTTCTTCATTCCCAGGAAAGTCCTAGTCCTAGGACGCAAGGTAGGCAGGAGACAGGTATCTGAAAGACTCCAAGGAGGGATACGAACATCCGTTGTTATTTCCTCATGGAAAGTACCAGTCACTAACCTGTTATGAAAAAGATGACTGTCTAAGGCTTCATTTCTGGAGCCGCTCTTTCTTCCTTCCTTTTTGTTCCTGTAACTCCTACATTCCTGACTACACAAAGGAAGAAAAAAGCTGCGCTGATCTGAAAGCGGTCGTCTTCCTGGCCAAGCACCTTAACCATTAGAATATAAGAGAAAAAATTGGCTGCTACTACTACAGTATCATCAACTTGAATTGTTTTGGATCAGACATTTAACGCTTTACTACATGTCAACTTCAGAGCTACTAAAATCTCTTGTCCCTTCAGTAATTATCTATCTTTGCTGCTTCGTTTCTTCTGCCATCCATTATGCCCTCCCCAGCATTCACACTGCATGCTTCTCACTAATCTCTCTAATACTTGTTGTTGCATTCTCCGTTAGTTACAGCTATGAATTGCTAAGCTGCAGCATATTTGAATAGTTCGCTTGATATCTTATTGTTAAATACTGAAGTTGCAGCTCATCAGTTTAATTTTTATGCTGCTACAGCAGGATTGCTGAGTTTTCAATGGTAATAACAGTAGCATCCTTAGAGGATATTTGGAGATGGTTATTGCTAATGGTGCTCAAATCTCATCAGTTTTGCATTGAGGTGAGTGTATTTTTTTGGAACTGCCAAAGTATCCCATGAAACATCATTTTAAAGCACATCTCAGCAGAAATGGCTAAAAACTCTCACTCTCATTCTGACCAAGCTGCTATGGGATTTAAAAAACCTTTGTGAATTAATTGCTGTGATCACAGGGAAAGAAAAGAATGTGTTGCTCCCCCTTTCACATTTTAATAGAAATTTTATGTCAGACTTCTTTTCTTTGCTTGTGTTTTCAATCATGCCAAATCATGTTGGGTAAAAAAATTCAACAGCATGATCAGCAAGTAGGAGCATCTTCCAGTAGCCCTTGAACATCCTTGATTGCTTGTTAAGAGAGAGGTCATCTCTTTTCAACTTATTGTAGCCTGAGAAGAAAATGCATGTAGGGTGGAAAGAGTTTTCTGCAGCATTATTTTCTCTCAGGATGGCTCTCCTTCCTTGGTCTTAACTTTTAAGCCATATAACACAGGTTTATTTGACATCTCAATGCAAAGCTAAAATTCTGCGTTTTCTGAGGCTGTTCCCACAGAGGCTGGGAGGTCTTTGCTGGAGAATTTTAGAAACGAGCTACACAAATATCTGCTGGAGACAGTCATTAATTAACTCACCTCATTGCTGGAAAATGAGGTTTTTTGAAGGTGTTTCTCCAGTCCCCAGCTCTAGAGAAGAGGGTGCTATGATGGTACCCCACCATGGCAGCTTAGGACAAGATTGCTTTCTCTAGACTTCCCTTATGTTAAGATGTCAGAAACAGCAATAATCTGGTAATAGGAGGGAAAAATGCTGCTCCTACACCTCTTGTGATTATACGCGGCAGGGGAAAACAGCAAGAAAAACCAGGAGGTTTGTGTCTCACTTATACAGAGCCATGTTCCAGCACCCATGATTGACACAAAATGTCACAGTCAGCAGAAATACGATAGACACATTTCTACAGGGGCAATGCAGCATTCATAACTCTGTGTGTGTATTTGTGTGTGGTCAGCAGTGTCCTTAAAAAATAAAGCACTAGGGCACATATTAACAAAATGACATTACCATTCCTAAAAGTCCTGCCACACTGAGCTGTGTTGCCCACCGTGAGAATGACTCTCTAGGATAACAAATTACTGCAGACCCTGCACAGTTGGTACCAGGAAGCATCACCAAATATATTTTTAGAAATTTGCTGTCAAGGACAAAAGTAAAAAAGCACAAGTGTTCTGAAAAGTATGAATTCAAATGTAATCAGTAATAACATCAGCTGAAACACTTCTTTAGGTGAAGGTACAATATATTTGCCCTCTGGCTCTTTTGTGAATACACAATTAGCATAATAGTTAGCATTCTCTTATTAATAGGCACCAATAATTTTCTCAATTGTTGTCTGCTTGCTCTGATCATCTACCAAGCTACCAGTCATCTACCAAGCATCTACCAGTCCATGTCAGTCTGATATAAAAGGCGCTCTAGAACATGTGGATAGAAACACATCAAAAAGTGGTACTCAGCTACAATAATGATTGATAGGGTGGTCACCCATTTAACAGGCTGGTCTGTAAAATACTATCAGGGCTCCCATTATTTTATCCAGCGTATTGTTTCAGGGAAGTGCTGGAGGAGGTGTTAGCATTCAGATTTTTAAACACCTCTCATAGCAGCCAAGGTCCTGCTGTTGCTCCTTCGTGCTGACAGCCAAGACCACTCCCCTCTCTTTCAGTCCGTGAATACCAACCATAGAGACTCAAGAAACAGACCTTTAGCAGCATATATGGCTGAGATGGAGAGGCATTTTGCTCAGAAGGGGCAAGATCTTATATTTCACATGACTGACAAGCCATTTCACTGTGTACGCACTGTATGCCGCAGGTATGGGGTCAGAGGAGCTGCCAGTCCTTTGGGGGAAGCTGCTAATTGAGCCTTCGCAGTTTCAGCAGGGTGCACAGAACAGCCTGCACGTTACCAGTGCTGCGGTGCTCATTGGCATCACGTCTTCTGATTTCACCTGCATCCCTTCCTCCCCTGTCTTTGGTGACTGATACTTTTGCTGTCATTACCAGCAGACACACAGAGTAAATCCCTGACAGGGTACATCAGGGGCAGGGTACCCAAGACAGCATGTGTCCCTGTGTGTGTGTGCTTGTGTGTGCCAGGGGAGGACTCCAAATGCAGCCCTACCATGAGCCTACAGTGCCTCAAGGTCCTGCCCTTACACCAGCAAGAGAGAAGAGCCCAGGCTGCCTTTGCAGTGTGTCCACAGCTCTGCTGCACTGCTGAGGTCCTCTAGGGACAGCTGTGCTCCGAGGCAGCTGCCAGTCGCCCCTGGGGGGGTCTCTTGCGGCCTGCTTGCAGCAGGTATTCATAGCCCACAAGCTCTGGAGACAAGAACTCTTCTTGCTCCTCTCTTCCCTCTTGTGCAGTTAAAGCCCACAACAGGCACTTGCCACTGGCACACTGATAGTAAATAATCCAAACCAAGAGATCCACCTCTGGAATACTTCTGTATGTGTGGAGGGAGGGCTGCAACCGATATGTTTGGCTGGAATAATTTCTCAGTGGAACATTTTCTGTGTAAACCTTTTTAGCATAAATACTTGGGTCTTTCTTGTGCAATTCAGAGACCTGAACAGAGAGTGAGGATGCCACAGAGGCACGGGGTGGATGAAGACTCAGGAGCTCCTATGTCTGCTGTAGTGTGGTGTAAGTTTTGCACAGGACTGCAGCACATTTTTTTTCCTCCTCTTACTTGCCCTCTATGTCGGGTGTCCCAGCTCATTTTTCCTGTGTTGGTGACAGAGAAGTGATGTCCTGGCCCCGCTTCTTTGCCATCTTCTGATGATTTCCTTGTCTGTGAATGGCCATACCTTCCTCCTGAACATACTCCATTCAGGACAGGTGTGTTCGCCCCTTCACTACATTTGCATTTGTGTTAAACATCCCATGTATGTTGTAACAGTTCTTCTTGTTAACTATGACATGTGGCTTTCATTCAAGCTTGTCTCCTGCATTGCTCGGAGCTTTGTCTCAAGCTCCCTTGGCACTTCAGATCCACATGGCCTGCCTCCATGAGAAAGTCTAGAAAGCTGAAGCAAAATCAGTTGAACAGGATTTGATTCAAGCAAGCCTGAAAACTTAGAATCCCATCATTTCCTGATGAGAAATTCAGCCCTTGCTTGACCAAAACATGGCCAAAGTTAGGCATGATAAACTTGGTTCCATCTTAAGCTCATGCTTAAAAGACAAGTTCACTTCAAATGTTGCTTCAGAAGTCTGAAATATATGAACACGTGTGGCTGCTGCCAGGCAAAGTTTTGTAAGTTTTAGGAAGACTATGTGAGTGCTATAAACTAGCCTCATGTCCAAAGTGGGTCTCTTTTAGAAAGGTTAGGATTCTTCTTCTGAACTCCAGAAGTGACCTCCCCTAAGAAATGGACTGTTGGAACATATGGCCAGGTAAACCCATGGATGGGCAGTCATCATTTAGGTAGTTTGCTCTTTCTGGAAGCCCACATTTAAGTGTGCATCCAGTTTGGAAAGAGTCTTTTCAAATCTCTAGGTTGGAGAGTTTGAGAAATGTGGAAGGCTGTGGCAAAATAAGCCAGGTTAGTTTTTCTCCCCATTCTGTAAATACATTAAGCAGCCCAATAATGCACAGGCAATAGGTGGTTAAGAGTGGGGAGGTAGTCTTCCTTCAAATATTTTCTGAGTATGCGATTTTTAAATTCTCTGAATACTGTCCACATTATTTTTAAGACGCTAAAATGCTCGGAGTAGGGAGGGGGAATTGCCCTGACAAACCCTTGACAGGAGATAACTGTGGTCCTGGCACAGTTCTCTGGCCTTTGATGAGTGGGTGGCAGCAGTAGAAGGCCAATATCCTCTGTAAAGCACTCCCGTTAAAAGGGGATTTAAGAGAAATGTTTTGGACAGCAAAATTCTGCTGAGATTCAGGATTCTTGAGCTCAGCTCCTGATTCTAGAGGTTTTTGCCCAGCCTCTTCCCACCCCATCCAGGCCTTCTCCATCTCCTCTTTTGTCTGTCAGCTCCCAGTCTGCTGCCCCATTTCCCCCTCCTCCAGACTTAAGAGTTTTCACTCCCTCAACCTCATCCTCTCCCATGTCCCCTTCCACTCAGTTCCTCACCCCTTAGGTGCCTCCCCTGCAAAAATCCTGTCTTCCTTCCTTCCTTTTCTGATCCTGAGATTCTTTTCTGATTCTTTTCTGATCTCTGGTTAGGGCAGGGAGATTAGTAACAACACGAATGGTAGAAGAAGGAATTTCCTTCCTTTTGTTCACTGTGTCTGCAGCCAGATACGTCTTCATGGCACCAGCAATTGGGATGAGCAATTTCAGAGAAAAGTCCTGATTTGGTGCGGTTCCCCCGGGGTGGTGAATGTTCAGCGCACAAACACTGGCGCTGGCATGTGTGTGTCTGGCTCAGAGTGCTGGAGCATCTGCAGGGAAAACAGGATGCGCACCAGGTATCTTGCGGAGAGAAAAACCAGCTTGAGTGGAATAACATTTCAAGGAAACAATAAAAGGGAACCTCCTCTTTCTCTGCCCTTTTGCAAAACATTTCAAGCTTCTGCTTGAAAGCTTCCAAAGGAAACAGGTGTCAGCATTTCATAGTGATCAAACAATAGATTGTTTCCTTCACGTTCTACCCAGAAACTTTCCAAGAAAATAGCCTAAAAATTCTGCCTGAAGCAAATAATCCTACTCAGATTTGCCAGTTTCTAGGAAAATGGAAAAACTCTGGAATTAAATTTAAGGGCGGCATTAATTATAGGTGTCATTAATGTTCTGTTCCTAAAAAAGTTTGGTATTGTTTAGATTTTCCTGGAATTTTTAAATCCATAATCTGTAATATTTCATTTTAGCAACCAGAGGAAATGGCTGGTGTTTTTAACGCTGTTCTCCAGTAGTCTTATTTGCTGTTCATTAGTTGCAGCTTGGTAGTGCACACAGGTCCAAATAGCATTGGAACATCGTGTGTTTGACACTTTATAGGTGTTTTGCTGCAACCCAGTGACATCCCCAAGGGCCTAGAAATATCAAGACAATTAGAAGACCAGAAATAGTGATCATCTTGTAAATAAGGAGTACCAAATAGTAGCCAGTTGAAGCACTTGCTCAAGGGCACACTAAAAGAGCTCTCTCAGAGCCAGCTATCGAGCTTGTATCTCCCAAGGTCTTACCCATAAGAGCATCCTTCCTTTTCCAGCTGTCTAAAAAATGGGAGATAACTGGCTCTGCTGGGTAATTATGTGTCAGGGTAAAGGAATTTGAAATGTGGCACCCTTCAAGGCTCTTTTCCTTTCCCATTTCCCATGCTGTAAATACGAAGTCTCTCGGTGAGATCATTACTGAACACAGGACAGAGTATTACCATTATGCTGATGATGCAAGATATATTTTTCTGGCCTTGTAGCTGCAGGGCTTGCTCCATGGGAAATTTTGAAAGATACTGAATGCGTCAAGAGTTATGCATCCCCAAACCTGAGAAGGTCCGTGTTCTTGGCAGAGGTCACACACTTCAAGAGGGTACTCAAAAGTCCCCAGCCTATCACTACACTGCATATGCTAACAGAGCCTTTTTTATTATTTTTATTCAGTTACATTATTCCAAGACCCCATCACAGGACTCTTGATAGGGCAGCTGACGTCGTTGCAGCTGTACATTATCTCAATGTGATGGGCCATTGTGACACATTATGTCCACCCAGCATTTTCTTTTGCATCAGCTGCTGCATATTATTTCTAAAGCTTTCACCAGCCTTTACGTTGGCTATATTTAAGAACTACTCGCTGCGCTCTAAACTAGTGTGCCTCTGTGCTCATACACCACCCACTGTTGAAAGTTTCTACCATTGAATATGAAGTCAGCTGGATAGCTTAAATCTGTTATGACAGCCCTCCAGAATAAAATTCCTTCTACATCACATCTGTTCCCATTTATCCATTCCCAGTGTTATGAATTTAGACTGAAAATATGCCTCTGCTTTCTTGGTTTTAACATTAACATACAACATAAAATAGAAAGTGTGACATACACACTTCAGTAAGTGTATGACAGAGCACGTGTTTGTGCGGAAGAGTGCGTGTGCGTATGTGCATTTACAACATACAGTGCTATAAAAATGTAATTAGAATTAAATTGGACTATGCAAAATCTGTACAAAAAATCTATTACGTGGATTTCAGGATATCAGTGTTATGCATTTTTATACTCCCATAATAATTTTGTAAGCACTCTATGAAATACTGTGTAACTTCTATTTGCTCTTCTATGTGCACAGTTGCATTCCAAATGCTATTCAAGATTATACTCTCTTGTACTGTACAGATGTCACAGAATATGTAAATATTTTATTGTAAAAAGCACATACTGTGACTTGTGCCCCAGAGGGTATCCCTTAATTTATAAGTGCTTGATTAAGATGTTTAGATTTTATTTGATATTATTTATTTTTGATAGCATAGCAGGAAAGCTAGTGTGAAGGGGATAGTCTTGATGGATTTGCTATGACAAATCTGGTGTTTTATAAAAGCTTCTACCCCAAAGAAATCTGTTCTCCTACAGTGATGGCTCATGGGAAACTCAGATCACTTTCATTAGCAATGATGCATTGGTAACATCACTGTATTCAGATGTTGGGAACTCATTTTAGCTTAAGATTTATACAGTGAACATAAAGAAAGCACGAGGTTTTCTTGGATGGACTCAGAGTAGCCGCTGTGCATTCCTTCCCAGCACAAAGATACCTGCGATATTTATATTTTTCCTTCAGTTTTTCCAGCCTTCCTTCACAGTTGCTCAGTCACCGCCCTGTGTTTTTCAGGGAATAAAGCCACTCTCGCCACCAAGAGCACTTCAGGGCCCTCCGACGAGAAACCCCTTCCCCCACACATGGCCTCGGAGTCTCACATCTGTCTGTCTGAAGTCATTAATCCAAAGACTTCAATGAAGGCGGGATTCTCACGCTAACAAGCTGGCAGCTTGGGTTGTGCTCTGTTTCCCGGCTCCAGCTAAAGCCTTCCCTGCAAGTGGTTAGAAAGAGCAGCCCCTCATTTTAAGCAAAGCTCAAGTGGGTGACTCGAGCTGAACTGTGAGTGCTTTTCAGAGGCTCAGTCTCAAAACCAGAAGGATCTTCACGAACATAAAAGCACAGCCCTTTCCTATTTAAAATATTAATTGAATATATATTTTAAAAATTCTGTCCCTTAGCGTTGTGATGTTGGAGGGGACGTGATGGAAGCCTTAGCTCACAGCGAGGTACAATTCAGCCAGGCTCAGACTCTACGATACACGTGTGTTTCACATGAAATGTGTATGTGGTTCACTCTACAGTAAGTCAAAGTTTTGCCAGCACCCAAATGAAATACAGTTTGACAGTGACTGCTAAGAGCAAAAAAATAAGCATATCAAAACAGATAACATTCATTTCATGATTAGACTATAATAATTCTTAACTTACAGCCTGTAAGTAAAGCTAGAAAGAAAAATAAATGCCATTAGCTTTCTTTCAAACCGGAGTTATTTAAAAGGGGATTCCAGATTATTTGGTGGATTTTGAATTATTAATTTTTTAAAACATTTTTAATCATCTCTTCCAGCCAATAATATATTTTCCTTCTGGAAAATGTATAGCTGTCTCTGTTATTCAGGATCCCATGGAATTAAGTTCTTTGGGAGGTCAATAACACATTTCTAAAGCTCTTTGCAGCGACCAAACTGGATCCTTCACCTTACCTCCTGTTCCCTTTACGCTATGAAGTACAACTATTAAAATGCAGCTAAAACAAGGCAAGTGAGATTTTCCTGATTTAAGAAAATTGCTGGCTGCTGAACGCCATCTAGGACGGCTCTGTCACATCCCTCAGGAGGAAAGAGGGCTGCAGATAACAGTCCAGAGCACTATTTCTGTGAGCATCCCTGAACCCCAAAGCAGTTTTTAGAAGCTTTAGAATCAATGTAGCTAAAAGGCAATTTACTTTAACTCTGTCCCTGTGTCTTTGCTGGCCTCATTAGCAAAGAACAACCACGGCCAAAAATTTGTCCCACTGTACAAGTCATTCACCCACCACTCAAGTGAAGACATTTCTGGTACGGGATATGGCCGCACTCTCAGTGTCAAGATATCCTCAGCCTTGTAAAAAGCATCCTGGCATTTATTAACAGGCACGGCTAACAAGTGCCTCCTCATGATATTTCATTTGACAGAGACATTCTGGTAACAATGGTGCTTGCTTAAATTAGGGTAATCGCTGATCATTTTAATGGAATCACACTAGCTCATGCAGCAAGCTGAGGTTTCCACCTAAACAGACATGAGTGCTGATGCAATTTAGGTAGGAAAAGCACAGCCTAATATAACATGATCACAAGCAGCTTTTACCAACGCCCTCAGAAGCCTTGTGTGGTCCAGGACATCTGTGATTCGTAAGACTAGTGACAGAAGAGCTGGCACCCCTGACAACCTCTTCTCCTCAGTGACCTGCTGACATTACCAATGACTTGATACTATGTCCTCATTAAGAGATGCTGGCAAATTGGAACTGTCTTATAGAAGGCAAGAATTTCAGTCTTTAAAACAAATATGGAAAATTATGCTAATACAGCAGATCAAGCTATATCTAAAAGAAGTAACAGATATGTCCCTTACAAGCGCGTAACATGAAAAAATACAAAATATAACCTCCAGCTGCTGAGATGCGGTTAGTAGATCTCCCTATTCATTGTTAACCTTCAGAAGCTATCAATTTATCATGGGATATTGAAGTGGGAGAGAGGGAAAAAAATAAAAGAGAAGGAAAAAACAAGACACAACAAAACAATGGATAAGAGGACCCCAAACAAAAAGAAAATATGAAATTTGACAACTAAGAGCGCAATCCAAATTCCTTGCAGTGAATTGGGATATTCTCGCCAACTTTAACACACTCCGGATCTGTGCTTTACTGAGAACAAAGATGACATGAAAGGGAGAATGTGTATGAAATATATCATACAGTTTTAAATAGCTCTTCTCCCCAGGGTGATGTATTTACTTACGAAGAAGAAAGCAAACAAAATATACAGAGTGGGCTAGTATCCAGGGGAAAGATGAACCGCAGAAGGCGACTTGTATGAGCAACAGCAAAGCATAAAATCTTGTGCTTAACCTGAATGTACAAATATTCCCCAAAAAAGCTGCATGATGACTTCAGTGATGGAAAGTAAATATATTCTTACAATTTCATTAGAACATGGTCAAAGTGCTTAATGGCTTTCAGGATAAAGTCAAGAACAAGTTAATGATACCAAAGGGGAATGTTAAAAGACATTATTAAAAAATAAATGCAAACATAGTCCAAAAGTAGGGCTGCTTCGGCAGAAGAGAGGTGGGCAAAACTCATGATTTCCAAATACATGTATTTATTATTTGTTCGTATTGAAAGTGGGTTTGAGAGAAACCAAGAAATAAAAAACTGCTATTGATAGCAAACAGGTAAGAAAAACAGTTGAATCCAGCCAATTAATCCAGGTTAAAGGCATCCCTGAGTGCACACTGGAAATACTAAGCCCTCAAAAATCATTTCTGAGGAGTCATATAGCATAGCAAGTATAGCCTCAAACATCAATAAAGGGAAGATGAGTGGTTTATTAAACAAGGAGTCTAATTTCAAGCATATTCCGTAATGCAAAAGAACTGAACAATTGCTGAGGGGAAGAATAAAATAAACGGAAAAAAACCCAACCCCAAAACACTCCTCTAAACATTCAAAGGATAATGGAATGGTAAGCAATAAGCAGCACGGGTTCATAAGGAACATGTTGTGCCAAGGAAACGTGATTGCTTTTTTGATAGAACCGCAGAAATCCTGGATGAAAGATACACAGCATGATTTTAATAAAGGATTTAATACAGTGTCTCACTAAATCTCCCAAAATGAATTCAAATTGCTTTGGACGTGAGCACTGTCATGTAAATTGAAAACAGGTTGAAGGATCACAAGCACTGGCTGATGAGAAATGGCAGCGGATTGCACTAAGTTGTGGGCAAGGATGCAGTGGGTCTCCTGCAAGATATAAAGTTGTTTCTTGTTTTAATAACTTCATTAATAAGCTGGAAGAAAAGGTACACACCATGTAAATGAGCTCTGCAGATGAAATTACAGTTGGAGTAACATTAAAGTGGCAGAAAAGAACAAACTACGGTCCAACTTTAAAACAAGAAGACAGCAGCTAGCTACTGCGTTGGAGAAGGGACAGCCCACAGCAGAAAAACAAATATCTTGTATAGGCAAAGCAATGGCCTTCACTTACCCTGAGGAACGAAGGGCAGCACACGTGTGAGGGTTTGGGGTGCAATTCATCGGACACAAAAGCTAATGTACGTTTTGTCTGCATATTTAGTAGTTTAATGTGGCACAGGAAGGGAGAAAATCCTCTGTGTATAGAGGAAACATAAGGTTTTAAGTGTTTACAATTAAATGATTCTATGAAATACACTTTAGCATTCCAAACTAGAGAAAAATCTAGGGACAAATAATATGAAGTTGTCTGCTCCATGCTTTCAAGGGATGAGGCAGCCTCTACGCCGTGGGCTCTCCTTCTCCATTTTATTCCTTAAGCTGTTCTTTTACTCATGTTCTCTCAAGAGAATACCTTCTTCCTCACTCATGACTTTTTTTTTCTGTCAAACACGTTGACTTCTCTCCCTCTTTGTCCTTCACAGAGTCTTTCTCAGCCTCCCATCCCCTCATTTTCTTCATTTCTCTTTATAGCTGCACTGGGTGTTTAAAAACAACAACTGAGATGTCGTTTGACTGCCTCTGTCACTCTGAGATCTATGTTATCTCCCAGTCTGGGCTGGACTGCAGGCGGGGTTGGAGGAGGTGCTGCTATTCTGGGCAACCTGGGCCATCCCAAGGAGAGCAGTGCTTCCAAAACCTTTTGGATCTATGAACTACTGACAACTCTTTGGAATTTCTCAGTACAGCTTCAACTGGAAATGGTGGAGATTTCATTCTTCCATCAGGTTCTCCACGCCAGCTGTGAAACCTTTGCTATGGCCTCGCAGATCTCCCTTAGTTCATGGACCATGACCTAGAAGTCACCACAGTTCAGGTCTTAATTTCCTTTGAGCTTCAGTTTTACATTAAATAACAAACTAGGGCAAGAAGTCACTAACTGGGGCAATGTTTCTGGTGATTATCTGCATCACAAGGGCAGACTGACTTGAAGCTCTAAATACTAGTTTGAGCTTTTTAGGGTTTATAGTTCCAAACCACATGAGTTGAAATAGGCAGTCTTGGAGATCAAGAAAGGGAGAAGGACCATGGCCGTTTTTCTGCATGGGGAAAGAAAAAGGCCTCTGGTAAATATAGGAAAAAATATTTCATATAAAGTACATACCAAAAAACACAAACCAACAACAACAAAAAACACACCAAAAAAACCAAACAACCAAAAAATTACCTAAGAAATCTCCGAAATGCAGTGATCAAAAGAATTGCACCATGGTGGACACTTTAGAAAAATCACTGTTAAGTTGAAAGTTGAAACCAGCTACCATTTTAAAAGCCTGTAAAGGTTTAACCTGTGTTCCTAAGATTCTTATCGCCCTTCTAGATTTCTTACTGATTACAGAGTGAAAATCTTGGATAAACTTTTAAAAATGAAAGGTTTTATCTGAATTTCATAGCCAGGCAAAGAAAAAACAAACAGTCTTTGCATCTCACCTCTAGTACTGTAGATTATTGAGACCTTTTATCTGTTTGAGCACTTTCCACACAGAAACTTGTGAAGATGATCACAGGTAAAAGGGATGATGCTGACATGAGAGACTGAAATAGAATGATTTGATGTGGATGGGCATGACTCACATGGCTTCACCCTCATTGTCTTAATCCATGCTCTATCAAGGATAATCACTAATAATAGGTGCTCTTTCCCACAGCTCCACATTATATGAATATAACTTACTACCCAAGTAATTCACCTTAAAAAAAGTTTTGATGACCTCTCTCTCCAATGATCGACGTTGTTGGATATTCTATATATTGTTCTGCCTTTTGGATAAAATAGGACAGAAAAGCAGTAAGGCAAGTATCAACCACATTTTAGTTTTCCACGTAAGACAGATCACTTGTTTCTTTATTACTAATAGTAATAGAGGTTTGCTGGTACTTACCTGTCAAAACAAGGACAACTTAAACAACAAATCTATTTGGACTATGTGATAGGAGCACTGATGCTTGCCCTTTAAAACAGAACTCAAACTTCAGCAAAAGAGAAAGGTTAAAAGGAAAAGTATTATAATTTAAAATGGGAAACTAGACAGGAATAGCAATCTATACTCAGGAGCCATCATAAACTTTCCTAATGGACATCAATAAACGGAGAATCAGAATAGCAATTACAGGAAATTCCCAATATTATCATTAAACTTGGAATTCCTTTTTGAATTTCAATTTCAAACTTTTCAACATTTATTTATTATTACAAAGCCCAACTCAGCCATATAAGCAACAACAAAAGTCCTTCTATTGATTAGGGGATTTTGATCTGTCTGAAATAAAAATTCCAATGATACCACATCACAGAAATTTTTATGTTCTCTCTGAACTCAAATTTTTATGACAAGAAAATACACATCAAAACCCAGTGAGATGTAAGAAAACAGCATAAGCAAATCAGTCTTTCTTCTGTAGGAAAAAACTTGTCCTATTACATTTGTCTAAACAAGGAAGGAGAGTGGAGTGTAAGGTAGCTGAGAACACCGTAGTTTAAAGCCTGAAAAGAATGTAAGTTATTTTGGGAAATTTACTCCTTTTCTTCTTCATTGATGACCTGTTGAATATGATCCCTGAGGAGAACTGAAAAGGACAGCAATAATGCCTCTTGCTGCAACACAGTAACATGTTCAGGCTAAGACAATCACTTACTACGGTAATGAACATTGGGCGTGTCAGAAAAACAACACTGCACGCATTTAAAGCCTATTTATTTCTTTATCATAGTTGAAATGTCATAGAAGACCAACAGAAAAGAATGAATGCATTTGGAAACCTTTCAAATTCCATCGGTTTATATTTTTTCATGTAGGAATATGTTTATTGGCTTTCCTTTTATAGATTTTGGCAGCAAAAATATCTCTGAATTTTAGTTTCCTCATCTAACAGAGAAAAATCCTTTTTTTCTTTTTTTTTAATGTGTTATAAATATAAATGTCTGTTTGTGGTTTGTGAGACTATTTCTAGGCTGACGCATGAATTGGTAGAAAGACTGTCAAAACACGTACAGCTCCTTTAGAAGAGAAGCACACGATGAGTTGTGAAAGCCTGACTGAACTGGAGGCTGTATCAGAGTATGACAGAGTAGGAGCTTTATCCTAAAGGAAGATCTTATCATAAGAAGTACCAACATTATTTGAAAGACACAGGACATATGGACTACCCCCCTAAAAAGAACCCAACAACCCCCTCCCCCAAAAAGAAAAAAAGAAAAAATCAACTCAGAAATTATATGTACTGCAGCAAAGTTTCAGTTAAACATCTGAGACCAAAGAAACTGGGAAAACACAACCTTCAGACAGTAACTTTCAGCATCCGGCAGGGCAGCAATAGTAAACACGGGACTATCGTAATGGCAAATTCATTGTTTTTAAAGCCAGAAGAAGAGGTCCTCTTTAGAATGGCAGAATTAGGAAATAACGGTGAGGTGCAGTTACACCTAACTCAAAACTACATCTCAATGAGATAAGAAACCTCTAGGAAATATGATTCCCATTGGACGTAAATGTTTTAGCAAGGCAAAAGCCCAGAAGAACACTTCCATCACCTCTATATAAATACAACCAGCTCCTCCATTCCAGGCAGGGTGGTTATATGGCCACAAGCTACAAAATCCATTTTTTTTTGCATGTGCTGTTCTTTGAACAAGACATATACTTAATGAAGTGAGAGAAATGTGGCAAAATGTAAGCAAACAATAATAATTTAGGAGACTTTTTTTGTGTTTAGAAATCAATTTTCTCTATTGCAAAGCAGGTGGAATGCTGACACTGGAAAACCTGTGCACGATTCAGTTCTTCTCTCACCATTAAAGGATCAGTGATGTAAACTGAACGCTGCTTAACCTTCTTCTTCCTGATCCATATTTCTTGCAGAAGTATGCAGAAGGGCAGTATGTCTGCTGACTGCTGTCTGCTCCTTCCATATAAAAGCCAGAAGCAATATTCCTCAGTATTCTTTAAGAATAAGCAGTGAATTTATCATATCTGTTTGTAATGCCCTTTGGGACTCTTCAGGAAGAAAGGCGCAGTAAATGTAAGCTCATTATCATCATTAACTCCTTTTATACACCAGCTGAGCTCAGAAGAAACAAACCGGAGAAAAATATAAGGGGGAAAAAAAAAAAAAAAGCAAAATATATTTACCATTCTCTTCTTGGTAGGTATTGTTGTTTTTTTTTTTCCATTCACAGATGTCTTTTTTTAGAGAAAACTTACTGTTTATTAGGAAGGCTTAAAATTGGCTTGATCATTTAACTCCACAAGATGACACTTAGATTTCTAAGAAAGAAAAAGAATAAAATGGCTCGACTTATATTAAGGGATACTCAGCACAGCAGTGCCTAACTTATTACAATCGTTCTCGTAAGCTTAGAAACACCTTAAGCTCCCCACAATCACACCTCACCCACGCGTGGGAGAGAATGGTTTCAGGAAAAGGAAAAGCTTCCATCTGTCCTGTTTGTGTGTTTTCTGGGGAATGGTACTACACCCGGATGGGAATGGGAAAGGACTCACTGATTTTAGCCATTAAAAGGTCACATTTTTCATCCCTTCCAAGGTAGACGGTGTGCGAGCGGCACCTCCAGACAGCAATTTATACCACACACATTGGACACTAATATCAGATAAATGACCTCAGGAAGGCACCTTTCTCTCTCTGTTGACAGCAAGGTCAGTCTGGTGAGAACCTTCACTTAAAGCTTACCTTTCTGCCAGATGGTGAATTTGTGCAACTGTGTTTTCACAAATAAACAATAATTAACAATTTGTATGAAAGGATACTTTTGACACTACAACTTGATTCAACCCCATTGAGAAAAAGTGGTAGCAACCTTGTCTCTGTTATTGCATTTGATAGATTATTTATTTTTTTTTTGCATGGATGCGATGTGTATTTTCTTATACTGTAGATTAACGTGGTTTTCTTTGTTGATCATTAATACAAAAAGAGATGGGGCCCCAACGTACAAGCGCATCCTACATACTACATACAACTGGCCCACAAGAAAAGAGTTCACAGAACTATTAGATCCACAATCCTGATTTCAGTCCCTGAAATGCAGAGCTCTGGTAGCTTTGGCTAAATTTCTGATTTTTGCTTCAAACGGGTTAAATTGGCAGTGGTGGTGGTGGGGGGGAATGCTTCTCAAACTGCTTTAAAAGTTTAAAACTTTTAAAACTGTTGGGAATGAGCTACACTAAAACTCTTAAAAAAATGGAAACAACGAAACTTACAGTGAAATATTTATTATATCCAACTTTGGTAAGCTAAGAAGTCACCTGAATTAAATAAAAAACGGAGAAACGAGGAGCAAAAGCTGTGAAGTTTATCTGACTGTGCAAAGGCAAGAAAGAAAACCACACACAAATGCTCAAAACAGGAAAGAATCATCGACCTGGCTCTCCAGGCACTGAAAATGTCTGGAGAGGCTTGTGGTGCTGCTCAGCTGCGAGGGTGACGCTTTGAACACCGTCTTCAAGGGCACCCTTCTGCTCCATTTTGCGCCCTCATACGGGAACACCCCTTTCTCCCCCGAGCTGTGCCCCCTCCCCCCCGCGGCAAGGGGCCCCCTCGGGCCGGTAAAACCTCTCTCCACCTCCCACCCAGACGTTGGCAGCTTCCCCCATCCCATCGCCCGG